>JARQOD010000001.1:856898258-856997778 GCA_033576555.1 Oophaga sylvatica | reverse complement strand
AGCGCTCGCTCACATTGATGGTCATGGCGTGCGTTCCACAGTGGAACGCACACTCTGATAATAATCATAAAGCACATGACGGCCGCACATGAGAGAACCGAAAGTGACGATACCACCTTAGTGCGACCAGACATGCGCTCCACAGTGGAACGCACGCCAGCAACACACCCTCCGGCTAACATTGTATAGCCGGAAGTGACTTATGTGGCGGAGCTACACTGCAGGAGCTAGAACGCCCAGACTGTGACATGTTATTTGCGTTTCACATAGTGGAACTCATGAGTATATATAAATGTATTTTGATAAGTTGTTATTTGCATCAATATATTATGTTCAAATTGGGGGAGGAAACAAAAACCGGACCCAGTATTATTAAATAGTCAAAGACTCTTATGAGATTTGTAGTTTTATTCGATAAATCATACTTGATACACTTTAATACTTCCACCTTAAATCGTGAAAAACCCCCAAAATATAAGGTAAAAAAGAAACACAGCCACTAAATTCTTCAATAATCGCAGCGTCTTTGGAAGCATATTATGTTATACAAAACAGGCAAAAGATATCTGCTCATTTAGTCCAGCGGGGGCCCGCGAGCCCATACGAAAAATCCACTCACATTCTCTCTGGAGCAATTGTCTGTCAAAATTGCCCCCCTAGGATTTGTTTTTACCACTTCCAGAATACAAAATGATACCTGATTCAAATCGCCCTTATGTGTGGTATTTAGGTGTTTTGCCAAAGAGGTATCCCTCTTGTTTCTCACATCCCCAATGTGCTCACCCACCCTTCTTCTGAATTCTCTGCAGGTTTTACCCACATAGTCCAGAGGGCAAGTACAGCTGGCCACATAGATAACCCCACTGGTTTTGCAATTTGAAAAATCACGCATGAAGAACTTTTTGTTAGAGGATGCACTGCTTACAAATTTGCAGGGCTTCTAGGGGATTTGAACATTGCGGGTAACTATAGAGCGACCATTTTCTTGATGATTTATGCGACTGTATTTCTGCATCTTACCATGTGGCTGTGAATTTGGGGTGAGATGGAGGCTATTTAAGACCGGTCTGAACATTTGTTTGACACCATGCTATATCATATCTGACCTCCTGATGACCCGCTGGGCGAAACGCGTAGAGGTGTCATAAGAACATATCAAGATGAGTAACCCTCTTTTTTGAGCATGTATTTGGGAACCCTGGAGGCTATTCATGAAGGGGAGATTATCTAACACCCTGGTGTGATATATCAATAACAGTGACACTGGATGCCTTTATCATTATCATTTAGCACAGTTATCACTCTCACACCATACAGGGTACCCATATCTATAGATACATACATGTCTGCTGGGAGCAGGGACCAGCTGTTATATTGAGGGACTTTATCTTACAACATCATCTTGATCTTCAATCATCTATTATATATCAGGCATGTCAATTCAGCCTTAATCCCTGACCTGAATATACAGGAGTACATTGCCATTTTCTAACCTTTAAAGGGCACTATCTTCATTTGTTGTGCATGTTTTTTGGGGTGCACCTATTGTAAGGGCATATCAGGAGCCTAGGGACAGCCGACGAGACCGGGGGCGCCACTCTCGTTGGGGCTGCCTTAAGGTGCCAACCTCCGCATGCTAGGCAGGTGTACAGTTCAGGGTATTGTTATAGGGTGAATATAGTGTGCACTTTTTAATTGTGTGGTGTTTTTGTTGTATGTCCCGATTTTAAAGTATTATTAAAAGTTATATTTTATTGCTTTTTGGGGTTGTTACACATGATTTTGAGTTATATACCCCACCCATTCAATATTGTAAGGAGCTTGGTAGACATACCCTAATTGGGAAGGGGGAGGAGCTGAGTTGTTGTTCGGTGTGAGGAGAAGAAAGAGGAACGCTGGGGACGCCATTACTCATGTGAGGTGATCCCTAAGTGTGATCTAGCAAACAGGGAGCCAGCCCCTGGATCATTCAGGCTTCCAAAGCTGAATGATAAGCTGAGGGACTGTGTGGGTTTACACACCCAGCAGTAGGTGTTTTTTACCTCAGAATTACAGCAGTGACCAGGAGTCAGTGAAGAGTCTTCAGTACAAGCTGCTTCACAAAGGATTCAGACTGCATGTGGCTGAAAGTGAAATACACCGTGAGTAGAAGCGATACTGGGAAGCTCTAAACCCCAGAAAGCCTTAGTCCCCGAAGGGATTAGATTAGCAGGAAGATACACTGAGCCTGGCAGAGAAGGTTAACCCCCATTACCCAGAGCAAACTGTAAACTGTGAGAGTTGTAATATCTCATATGGACTGCAGCATAACTCCAGTAAATGTTAAAGTGACTTTCCGTGTCTCCTGCTTCATTACTCAGTGCCTTCTACTTATATCACCATCTCTGGGGGGGGACCTGCCCTTGTTGGAGAGGGTTTAACATCTGCACTGCCATCACCATCTACTCCCCCAGAGATCGTCTGCAGTGCCGGCTATAATACAGTCAAATACTCCAACTGGCATCACGAATCACTAAATAAACTTTATCCCTTGTAAATATATCCCCTTTTAAATTGACCGTCTGGGGCCACGGACCGGGTCGTCGCCGCCGTGACATCCTCCGTAGAGGTCAACAGGCTCGGTACCGAGTACCCCACGGCCCCTCGGGCACGACAATTTCTTGGCGTCACAAACAGGATCATCATGCGTGCCTAAAGTTTTACAGGAGCAACGACCTGCAGCAACTGGAGCGGTGAGTCGCACCCCTGCAAAGGTTAACTAGGGGGGAAGATGTCTAATCCCAGCGACGCTCAGGTTGCCGTGGCTGCAGCTCCCATATTGCCTCTCACCATGCCTTATATACCGGGTGCAACATGGCTGCCACAGTACAATGGTGAATCACACACCTTGAGTGACTTTAAGGGGAAGCTGCGCAGCATGTTTGATATTTACCCTATGTCAGAGGAGCAGAAAGTCAGTATACTTATAAGTCAACTCAGTGGCGCAACACAGAGAGAAGTTAAATCTTGGCAAGCTACTGATAAAAAGACAGTACAAGACATTTTTGCTAAGTTAAAGGAAACTTTTGACACCCGTACTGCTTCAGAAATAAAGATGCGATTTTTCAGCTGCTGACAGAAACCCCAGGACACTGTCAGAGACTATGCCCTTAACCTGCAGGAGGCGCTGCAGGCCATTAAACAAATTGATCCAGACAGTGTAACAGATGGGAACAAAATGCTGAAAGAACAGTTTATTGAAGGTCTCCTGTCTGACTCTAGTAAGGCACAACTGCGTATGATGTCATTACAGAACCCGGACATGGACTTTGTTCAGTTTAAGGACAGATCCATCCGTATCTTAAGAGAATCTACCTATGTCTGCACTGAGCCAGTTAAACATCCAGCAGTTACATACCACCAGGGGGCAGTAGCTTCACCCCGGGTGCCTGCAGTACAGCACATGAAGACTCCAGTTGATGATTCTATTGCAGATTTATGGTTGCAAGTACAGGAACTGATTAAAAATATGGCTGTTCAGACTCTCCAGACTTGTTCCCCCACAGATAGGATCCAACTAGCATCAAGCCCGGATGATCTCCCATGGCGACGGCCAAAGAGGAGGCCACAATATCAGAGACAACTGACTCACCCCGGCAGGAGAACAGCGGACCGGTTTGATCCTTCTGGAAGACCCATCTGCAGACAGTGCAATAAGGTTGGTCACATCGAAAGAGAATGTCCTTTAAATGGGCGACCCCTGGGGCCGAGGACCAACCCCCAGGAGTAAGACAATCTGGTCCAACTAACTGGAGAAACAGGTATGTTGAAGGACGTCCACTTGTACCTGTGGTAGTGGATGGTATCCCCTTCACCGCCCTCCTGGACACTGGATCGCAGGTAACCACAATGCCTCACACACTGCACCAAAGATATTGGACTGAGACTGACTTCACCCAATTTCCTGATGGTAACTTGTCTTTAATAGCAAGTAATGGTCAACCTATGACACAGGTGGGGTACAAAGAGGTTGTCATTAAAGTGGGGAAAGTGGAGCTCAAAGCTCAAGGTCTTGTGGTGGTAGAGGTAGAAAGAGGAGAGTGTCCACCTATCATAACATTGGGTACAAATGTGATTGAAAATTGTTTAAGTGAGGTCATAGCCCTGTTGAAAGACATAGCCGAGTCGGCCCCATACAAAGAAAAGCATGCCCTCAATAAAAATATCAAGGCCCTTGTGCAGCAACAGCAGGTGGTGTTAACTGGTGGAGAGATTGGAAGCATAAGGGTAAGTGATCCCTACTCCATTATGCTTCCGCCTAGGAGTGAGACCCTCATCTGGTGCCGAGCAGCCATGGGCATCAGAGGACGGGACTACCAAGCTCTCCTTGAACCAGTCTATTCAGATAGCAGACCTGCTGTGCTGACAGCAAGGGGAATTGTTGATGGTAAAAGGGGCAGGGTTCCAGTACGTGTTCTGAACTGTGGAGAGGAGGAAACTTGCTTGCCCCGTTATGCAACCGTAGCCAAACTGTTCACAGTCAGTAACAATGATTTTCAAGCTGTAGAACCCTTGGCTCCGTCAGAAGCAACGAATGGCAATGGCTCTTCTGTTCAGACGGAGAAATGGTTCCAAAAGATACATATTGGCACTGACTCCACTCCTGTACATCAGAAAAACGGAGTGCAGCGGGTGGTGCAAGAATACGAGAGGGTTTTCAGTAAGCATCCTTTGGATTATAGGCAGGTAAAAGGGTTTCAACATACATCTCCCCACAGGAGATCACCCACTTATCAAAGAAAGGTATCGTCCTGTACCTCCAGCTCAGTATCAGTGTGCAAAAGGTATGCTAAAAGAAATGAAACAAGCAGAGGTAATTAGAGATAGCTACAGTGCTTGGGCAGCTCCCCTGGTGTTAGTTAAAAAGAAAGACGGTACAATGCGTATGTGTGTAGATTATAGAAAACTCAATAAAATTACTCACAAAGATGTATACCCCTTACCGCGCGTAGAGGAGTCTCTAGCAGCATTACAATCAGCTAGGTACTTCTCCACTTTGGACTTAACCAGTGGGTACTGGCAGGTTCCTGTTGCTGAGGCAGACAAAGAAAAAACTGCATTCACTACTCCGATGGGGCTATGTGAATTTAACTACATGCCGTTTGGGTTGAGCAGTGCTCCTGGAACCTTTCAGAGAATCATGGAATGTTGCCTGGGACACATGAACTTTGAGACTGTGCTATTGTACTTGGATGATGTGATTGTATATTCCAGGACCTACGAGGAACATCTGCAACACCTAGCAGAGGTCTTGGAGTCATTGTCCAACTTCGGCCTAAAGGTAAAACCATCTAAGTGTCATCTCTTAAAGCCTAACGTGCAGTATTTAGGCCATGTCGTGAGTTCAGAAGGAGTAGCACCCGACCCAGACAAAGTGACTGTCATCAGGGACTGGCAAGTACCCACCAACATCCAAGAGGTCAGACAATTCCTAGGCCTAGTGGGCTACTACAGGCGTTTTATCAAAGACTTTACTAAATTGGCAGCCCCTCTTCAAGATCTCCTAGTTGGCCAATCCAAAAAGGCCAGAGGCAAGAGTCCCTGATCGAGTGGAATGGTAGGTTAGATGAGTCATTCAACAGCCTCAAGCAAGCACTTACTGGAGAAGAGATCTTAGCGTATCCAGACTATTATCAGCCATTTATCCTGCACACCGATGCCAGCAATGTGGGGTTAGGAGCAGTCCTATCTCAAGTACAGCAGGGTAAGGAGAAAGTCATTGCTTATGCCAGTCGGAAGCTTCGTCCTACTGAGAGGAACCCTACCAACTATAGTTCCTTCAAGCTAGAATTCTTGGCTATCGTATGGGCAGTAACCGAGAGGTTCAAGCACTATTTGGCCTCATCCAAATTTACATTCTACACGGACAACAATCCGTTAATCCATCTGGAAACCGCCAAGTTGGGCGCCTTGGAACAAAGATGGATGGCTCGGTTGTCTAATTATGAGTTTGTCATTAACCCCTCTCTGACATCAGACGTACTATCCCGTCCATGAAACCCGTGCCAATCTGACCATGGACGGGATAGTACGTCATAGGCGATTAGCTGCGCTCCCGTAGGGAGCGCAGCTAATAGCCACCGGGTGTCAGCTGATTATCACAGCTGACACCCGTGACTGTGTGTCAGGAGCGGTCACGGACATTAACCCCTTGCACACCGCGATCAAACATGATCGCGGTGTACTGGGGCACAGGGGAGGATCGCGCAGGGTGGGGGCATCCTGCGCGCCCCCTGAGCCCCCCAGAGCAGCGCGATGTGATCGCGCTGTTCTGAGGGCTTCCTCCCTCCCAGGACCCGGATCCAAGATGGCGCCGGGGTCCTGGAGGGAGGCGGCTTCCTCAGTGCCTCACTGAGAAGCCTGCATCTATGCCTGTGCGATCGCTGGTGTGACAGAGTGCTGTGCACACTGTCACACCAGCGATCTGATAAAATACAGTGATGTCCCACCCTGGGACAAAGTAAAAAAGTAAAAAAAATAAAAATAAACATGTTTTAAAAAAAAATGCAAAATAAATAAAAAAAAATATATATATATTCCCCAATAAATTCATTTCTTCCTGTAAATAAAAAAAACAAAACAATAAAAGTACACATATTTGGTATCGCCGCATCCGTAACGACCCCCCCTATAAAACTGTCCCACTAGTTAACCCCTTTAGTGAACCCCTTAAAAAAAAAAAAAAAACAAAGCAAAAAATCAATGCTTTATCATCATACCGCCGAACAAAAAGTGGAATAACACGCGATCAAAAAGACGGATATAAATAAACATGGTACCGCTGAAAACATCATCTTGTCCCGCAAAAAACGAGCTGCCATACAGCATAATCAGCGAAAAAATAAAAAAGTTATAGCTCGCAGAATAAAGCGATGCAAAAATAATTATTTTTCATATAAAATTGTTTTTATTCTATAAAAGCGCCAAAACATAAAAAAATTATTTTAAATGAGGTATCGCCGTAATCGTACTAACCCGAAGAATAAAACTGCTTTATCAATTTTACCACACGCGGAACGATAAAAACGCCTCCCCAAAAGAAATTCATGAATTGCTGATTTTTGTTCATTCTAACCTCCCAAAAATCGAAATAAAAAGCGATCAAAAAATGTCACGTGCTCAAAAATGGTACCAATAAAAACGTCAACTCGTACCGCAAAAAATAAGACCTCACATGACTCTGTGGGCCAAAATATGCAAAAATTATAACTCTCAAAATGTGGCGATGCAAAAAACTATTTTTTGCAATAAAAAGCGTCTTTTAGCGTGACAGCTGCCAATCATAAAAACCCGCTATGAATAGTAAATCAGACCCCCCTTTATCATCCCCTTAGTTAGGGAAAAATAATAAAATAAAAAAAATGTATTTATTTCCATTTTCCCATTAGGGTTAGGGTTTCGGCTAAAGTTAGGGTTAGGGTTGGCGCTAAAGTTAGGATTAGGGTTAGGGTTGGGTTTAGGGGTGTGTTAGGGTTAGGTTTGTGGTTAGGGTTGGGACTAGGGTTAGGGGTGTGTTGGGGTTAGGGTTGGAGTTAGAATTGGGGGGTTTCCGCTGTTTAGGCACATCAGGGGCTCTCCAAATGTGACATGGCGTCTGATCTCAATTCCAGCCAATTCTGCGTTGTAAAAGTCAAACAGTGCTCCTTCACTTCTGAGCTCTGCCATGCGTCCAAACAGTAGTTTATCCCCACATATGGGGTATCAGCGTACTCTGGACCCCAAAAGTTATTGTGCAATTTGTCCTATTTCTTCTGTTACCCTTGGGAAAATAAAAAACTGGGGGCGAAAATATCATTTTTGTAAAAAAAAAAAAATGATTTTTTGTTTTTACGGCTGTACATTATAAACTTCTGTGAAGCACTTGGGGCTTCATAGCGCTCACCACACATCTAGAAGTTACTTGTGGGGTCTATATTCCAAAATGGGGTCACTTGTTGGGGATTTCCACTGTTTAGGCGCATCAGGGGCTCTCCAAATGCAACATGACGCCCCCAGACCATTCCATCAAAGTCTGCAATCCAAAACGTCACTACTTCCCTTCCGAGCCCCAACGTGGACCCATACAGTAGTTTTCTCCTCCACATATTGGGTATCAGCGTACTCAGGACAAATTGGACAACAACTTTTGGGGTCCAATTTCTCCTGTTACCCTAGTGAAAATAAAATATTGGGGTGAAAAAATCATTTTTGCAAAAAAAAAAAAGATTTTTTATTTTTACGGCTGTGCGTTATAAACTTATGTGAAGCACTTCGGGGTTCAAAGTACTCACCACACATCTAGATAAGTTCCTTGTGGAGTCTATTTTCCAAAATGGGATCACTTGTGGGGGGTTTCCACTGTTTAGGCGCATCAGGGGCTCTCCAAATGCGACATGTTGCCCCCAGACCATTCCATCAAAGTCTGCAATCCAAAACGTCACTACTTCCCTTCCGAGCCCTGACGTGCGCCCATACAGTAGTTTTCTCCCACATATTGGGTATCAGCGTACTCAGGACAAATTGGACAACAACTTTTGGGGTCCAATTTCTCCTGTTACCTTGTGAAAATAAAATATTGGGGGCGAAAAAATCATTTTTTTAAAAAAAAAAGGATTTTTTATTTTTACGGCTGTACGTTATAAACTTCTGTGAAGCACTTTGGTGTTCTAAGTGCTCACCACACATCTAGATAAGTTCCTTTTGGGGTCTGTTTTCCAAAATGGGGTCACTTGTGGGGGGTTTCCACTGTTTAGGTGCATCAGGGGCTCTCCAAATGCGACATGACGCCCCCAGACCATTCCATCAAAGTCGGCAATCCAAAACATCACTACTTCCCTTCCGTGCCCCGACGTGTGCCCATACAGTAGTTTTCGCCCACATATTGGGTATCAGCGTACTCAGGACAAATTGGACAACAACTTTTGGGTTCCAATTTCTTCTGTTACCCTTGTGAAAATAAAATATTGGGGGCGAAAAAATCATTTTTGTAAAAAAAAAAAAAGGATTTTTTATTTTACGGCTGTACGTTATAAACTTTAGTGAAACACCTGGGGGTTCAAAGTTCTCACCACACATCTAGATAAGTTCCTTGAGGGGTCTAGTTTCCAATATGGTGTCATTTATGGGGTTTCCACAGTTTAGGCAGATCAGGAGCTCTCCAAACACGACATGGCGTCCAGCCAATTCTGCGTTGAAAAAGTCAGACGGCGCTCCTTACCTTCCAAGCTCTGCCATGCACCCAAACAGTGGTTTACTCCCACATATGGGGTATCAGCGCACTCAGGACAAATTGCACAATAACTTTTGGAGTCTTGTTGCCCTTGGAAAAATAAAAATTGGGGTGAAAAGATCATTTTTGTGGAAAAAATATGATTTTTAAATTTTACGGCTCTACGTTATAAACTTGTGTGAAGCACTTGAGGGTTCAAATTGCTCACCAAAGATCTAGATAAGTTCCTTAGGGGGTCTAGTTTCCCAAATGGGGTCATTTGTGGGGGGTTTCCACTGTTTAGGCACATCAGGGGCTCTCCAAATGCAACATGGCATCCAACCTCAATTCCAGCCAATTTTGGTTGGAAAAAGTCAAATGGTGCTCCTTCCCTTCCGAGCTCTGCCGTGCGCCCAAACAGTGGTTCCCCCCACATATGGGGTATCAGCGTACTCAGGACAAATTGGGCAACAACGTTTGTGGTCCAATTTCTCCTGTTACCCTTGGGAAAATAAAAAATTAGTGTCTAAAAGATAATTTTTGTGGGAAAAAAATAGGATTTTTTATTTTCATGCCCAGGCATTATACACTTGTGTGAAGCACTTGGGGGTTCAAAGTGCTCACCAAAGATCTAGATAAGTTCCTTAGGGGGTCTAGTTTTCAAAATGGGGTCACTTGTGGGGGATTTCCACTGTTTAGGCTCATCTGGGGCACTGCAAACGGAACATGACCCCCATCAACGTCTGCATTCCAAAACGTTACTACTTCCTCTCCAAGCCCTGCCGTGCGCCCAAACAGTTACCCCCCACATATGCGGTATCAGCGTACTCAGGACAAATTGGACAACAAATTTTGGGGTCCAATTTCCTTGGGAAAATTCAAAAATTTGGGACTAAAAAAATCATTTTTGTGGAAATTTTTTTTTTTTTTTTTCACACCTAGGCATTATAAACTTTTGTGAAACACTTTGGGGTTCAAAGTGCTCACAACAGATCTAGATAAGTACCTTAGGGGGTCTAGTTTCCAAAATGGTGTCACTTGTGGGGGTTTCCACTGTTTAGGCTCATCAGAGGTTCTCCAAACTCGACATGGCGTCCAATCTCAATTCCATCCAATTTTAGTTTGAAAAAGTCAAACGGCGCTCCTTCCCTTACGAGCTCTGCCGTGTGCCCAAACAGTGGTTTTCCCCCACATATTGGGTATTGGCGTACTCAGGAGAAATTGCATAACAACCTTATCTGTCCATTTTCTCCTTTTACCCTTGTGAAAATAAAAAAAAAGTTTGTAAAAGATCATTTTTGTGGCTAAAAAGTTAAATATTCATTTTTTCCTTCCACGTTGCTTTAGTTTCTGTGAAGCACCTGAAGGGTTAATAAACTTCTTGAATGTGGTTTTGAGTACCTTGAGGGGTGCAGTTTTTAGAATGGTGTCACTTTTGGGTATTTTCTGCCATGTAGACCCCTCAAAGTGAGTTCAAATGTGAGGTGGTCCCTAAAAAAAATGGCTTTGTAAATTTTGTTGTAAAAATGAGAAATCGCTGGTCAACTTTTAACCCTGATAACTTCCTAACAAAAAAAAAATGTTGGTTCCAAAATTGTGCTAATGTAAAGTAGACATGTGGAAAATGTTATTTCTTAACTATTTTGTGTGATATATTTCTCTGTTTTAAGGGAATAAAAATTCAAATTTTGAAAATTGCAAAATTTTCAAAATTTTCACCATATTTGCGTTTTTTTCAAAAATAAATGCAAGTTATATCGAAGAAATTTTACTTCTAACGTGAAGTACAATATGTCACGAGAAAACAATCTCAGAATCGTGAATATCCGTTGAAGCGTTCCAGAGTTATAACCTCATAAAGAGACAGTGGTCAGAATTGTAAAAATTGGCCCGGTCATTAACGTGCAAACCACCCTTGGGGGTGAAGGGGTTAAATACCGAGCTGGCACTAAAAACGCCAATGCCGATGCTTTGTCACGTATGCCAAATGCTCCAGATCCAGCAGAAGATCAAGAAGACCTGGAAGAAATAGAGATGCCAGCATTCCATCGCCACGGTGCTTCCCAAGACTCTAACCAGGTGACAGGGAGAAGTCTTGCCATTCATGAAGTTTCCCTTAATCCGCTACCTCACCATGGTTGGGCAGAGACGCAGAGCAGTGACCCAGATATAGGTATGGTCAAAGAACTCCTTGGAGCAGCAGATTCATCTCCAGCTCCTGATGCGCCTGCAGAGGTTCAGCAGTTGTGGAAAGAGATGAAGAGTCTGTTCCTTTACGAAGGCAAGTTGATCCAAAGAGCTATTAACCCACGTACACATGAACTGGTATGGCAGATCGTGGTCCCCAGAAAAGACGTGCCCATGGTCTTAGAAGCTTACCACAATCAAGCGGGACACTTTGGTTGGAAAAAGCTGGAAGTAGCTATCTGCGACCGCTTCTTCTGGACAGGTATGAGACAGTCCATTGAACAGTGGTGTAGAGAATGCGGCCCCTGTAATCTCAGAAGAAAGAATTCTGCCAATCAAAGGGCCCCCTTGAAGCCCATCATCACTAAACAACCTTTGGAACTGGTGGCCTTAGATCATGTGCAACTAACCCCAAGCCGAACAGGGTACACCTATACCTTAACAATAGTGGATCACTATTCCCGTTCCCTAGTGGTCGTTCCAGTGAAAGACCAAACAGCAAGAACAGCTGCAAAGGCATTTCAAGAATATTTCTGCAGACCCCATGGCTACCCAGATCAAGTGTTGACAGACAGAGGTCCAGCCTTCGAAACAGAAGTCTTTCAAGAATTTTGCTCCCTCTATGGATGTAAAAAGATCAGAACTACACCATACCATCCACAAGGCAATGGTCTTTGCGAAAAACTAAATCATCTGGTGATCAATTTATTGCAGATCCTGCCACTAGAAGAAAGGAATCAATGGCCTGAGAAATTGCCTGATTTGATCGAAATGTACAACCATATCCCAACCAGTGCAACAGGATATGCCCCAGCATATTTGATGTGTGCACGGCCAGGTAAACTCCCCATCGACTTGGAAATGGGAATCCTAACTCCTGAAACCATCTCTAGCCAAATGGACACTGATTGGAATACTGAAATACAATTGCAGTATCAAAGAGTTCAACAATGTGTGGAGGAAAGTCTTGCACAAGCTAGGCAAAAACAAAAAAGGAACTTTAACAGACATGCTATGGCAACCCCCTTACCAACAGGTGAACAAGTGCTGAAGAAAAGAGAAGAACCCACAAGTTAGATGACCAATGGGAGGTTCAACCTTACACTATTCAACCATCTAACCATGACAACAGCAAAGTGTGTACCATCTCCAAAGACGGTGGAAAAACGTGTACCACAGTATCCAGAGACAATCTGAAAGTATGTCCAGCACAATTGCGTGAAAGAGTTGAGAAAAGGAAGACTCCCAGCAAAGAGAAAAGACTGATACCAATATTCGCACTGTTCTAGGTGAATTCCCTAGTTCTTGGCTACAAGTTAACAACGCAGTGGTAGTTCCAGTGATGGTGTTCCTACAAAGGTCTGTACCAGAGACTCCAAGTTGTTCTAGAAGTAATGAGTCGCTAATGCCAACCACTAACACTGTGCATGAGGAAGAATCAGAAAACTTGCCCACAGTCAGCAGCGAACCTGTTGTACCCATGGTAGGTTCAAAGTTTCTTAGGAAGCTGTCTAGTATTCCTATTGTGCGCAGATCACAGCGTAGCACACAGGGCCAAATCCCTTCTCGTTAGAGAAATGATTTGTAACAATACTCTGAATTATGCTAACCTTGAACTTTTGCCTTAGGTAACGTTATAGCAAAAATGTTAAAGATATTGTGCCCACATGGACTAATGTGAGATTTTAGTGTTTAATATGTTTTTCTTCTACAAGAACTCTTATAAAAACTTTTAAGCTCAGGAAGAAACTCTGTTCATCGTGCCTTGGCAGGAAGACATCAAAAACAGCCAGTGCAGTGAATTTTCTATTATGGTCTGTGTGTCCTGCAGCTGCACCCAGGGACGATCTAAATATTCAGAAGTGGTTTTGGGCTGTACTCCACAACCTCATCTCAGTTACTAGGACTGTTTATTTATACTCAAATTCACTGTTGTTGTTTGTTATATGTTTTTGTTCCTGGTGTAACCCGAGGATGTGCTACCTTTAACTAGGGGGGAATGTGGCGCCCTGCGTCTTATTCGCCGCAGAAAGGGTTAAAAGTGTACTGTTTTATATATGTGTTGTAAGCAATGGGAGTTATGCTTCTCTGCTAGGCAGGTACACATATTTTGCCTCGCTCCCTTACTGGTCTGAAACTGAGAGCTTGGTAGACATACCCTAATTGGGAAGGGGGAGGAGCTGAGTTGTTGTTCGGTGTGAGGAAAAGAAAGAGGAACGCTGGGGACGCCACTACTCATGTGAGGTGATCCCTAAGTGTGATCTAGCAAACAGGGAGCCAGCCCCTGGATCATTCAGGCTTCCAAAGCTGAATGATAAGCTGAGGGACTGCGTGGGTTTACACAACCAGCTGTAGGTGTTTTTTACCTCAGAATTACAGCAGTGACCAGGAGTCAGTGAAGAGTCTTCAGTACAAGCTGATTCATAAAGGATTCAGACTGCATGTGGCTGAAAGTAAAATACACCGTGAGTAGAAGCGATACTGGAAAGTTCTAAATCCCAGAAAGCCTTAGTCCCCGAAGTTATTAGATTAGCAGGAAAATACACTGAGCCTGGAAGAGAAGGTTAACCCCCATTACCCAGAGCAAACTGTAAACTGTGAGAGTTGTAATATCTCATATGGACTGCAGCATAACTCCAGTAAATGTTAAAGTGACTTTCCGTGTCTCCTGCTTCATTACTCAGTGCCTTCTACTTATATCACCATCTCTGGGGGGGACCTGCCTGGTTGGAGAGGGTTTAACATCTGCACTGCCATCAACATCTACTCCCCCAGAGATCCTCTGCAGTGCCGGCTATAATACAGTCGAATACTCCAACTGGCGTCACAAATCACTAAATAAACTTTTTAGACTTGAGAGTCCTCAGTGGTTGATACCTTTTAATGGCTAACTGAAAAGATGGTAACAAATTGCAAGCTTTCGAGACTACTCAGGTCTCTTCATCAGGAGAAGACTAATACAAAATCTGAAGAATCACATATTTATACACAACAGGACACAGGAATAATGCAATAGGTAAGACAAGTGACGTGAAGCAGAACTGTCATTATGGCAGAGGGATGAGCATAAATATTGGAACAGTTCATAGATAAGGAGAGAAAGTTTTATTGCACTCTGATTGGAGTCTGCTATTGTGTTTTGATGCCCCTAGAATGTCAGAGAAGCAGATTCCTTAATTGATGTAGAAAGACATGAAACCTTGGGATATATTCATTCCAGCACTAAGAGTGTCAAAGGTCATCATAAGTTTATATTCTCAAACCTTTCTATCTTTCTCAGATTTGAAGTTAGATTTTAATACAAGATATGGAATTACTTGTATTAAAATCTAACTTCAAATCTGAGAAAGATAGAAAGGTTTGGGAATATAAACTTATGATGACCTTTGACACTCTTAGTGCTGGAATGAATATATCCCAAGGTTTCATGTCTTTCTACATCAATTAAGGAATCTGCTTCTCTGACCTTCTAGGGGCAACAAAACACAATAGCAGACTCCAATCAGAGGGCAATAAAACTTTCTCTCCTTATCTATGAACTGTTCCAATATTTATGTTCATCCCTCTGCCATAATGACAGTTCTGCTTCACGTCACTTGTCTTACCTATTGCATTATTCCTTTGTCCTGTTGTGTATAAATATGTGATTCTTCAGATTTTGTATTAGTCTTCGCCTGATGAAGAGACCTGAGTAGTCTCGAAAGCTTGCAATTTGTTACCATCTTTTCAGTTAGCCATTAAAAGGTATCAACCACTGAGGACTCTCAAGTCTAAATATTTTCTATCTACTGGCTAACATGGTACGAAGATACACATCTTTCCTATAAATAAACTTTATCCCTTGTAAATATATCCCCTTTTAAATTGACCGCCTGGGGCCACGGACCGGGTCGTCGCCGCCGTGACATCCCCCGTAGAGGTCAACAGGCTCGGTACCGAGTACCCCACGGCCCCTCGGGTGCGACACTTCTTCATCTGCATCAGCTACCTGTCTATTGCATAGCTCTTTGTCTATTTTTAACCCCTCTATGACATTAGACGTACTATCCCGTCCATGAAACCCGTGCCAATCTGACCATGGACAGGAGAGTACGTCATAGGCGATTAGCTGCGCCGCCGGGTGTCAGCTGATTATCACAGCTGACACCCATGACTGTGTGTCAGGAGCGGTCACGGACCGCTCCTGGCACATTAACCCCTAGCACACCGTGATCAAACATGATTGCGGTGTACTGGGGGCACAGGGAAGCATCGCGCAGGGAGGGGGATCCCTGCGCGCCCTCCTGAGACCCTCAGACCAGCGCGATGTGATCGCGCTTTTCTGAGGGCTTCCTCCCTCCCAGGACCCGGATCCAAGATGGCGCCGGGGTCCTGGAGGGAGGCGGCTTCCTCAGTGCCTGCTGAGAGCAGGCACTGAGAAGCCTGCAGCTATGCCTGTGCGATCGCTGGTGTGACAGAGTGCTGTGCACACTCTCACACCAGCGATCTGATAAAATACAGTGATGTCCCACCCTGGGACAAAGTAAAAAAGTAAAAAAAATAAAAATAAACATGTTTTAAAAAGAAAATCCAAAATAAATTAAAAAAAAAAAATATTCCCAATAAATTCATTTCTTCCTGTAAATAAAAAAAACAAAACAATAAAAGTACACATATTTGGTATTGCCGCGTCCGTAACGACCCCCCCTATAAAAGTGTCCCACTAGTTAACCCCTTTAGTGAACCCCTTAAAAAAAAAAAAAAAAGCAAAAAATCAATGCTTTATCATCATACCACCGAACAAAAAGTGGAATAACACGCGATCAAAAAGACCAATATAAATAAACATGGTACCGCTGAAAACTTCATCTTGTCCCGCAAAAACGAGCCGCCATACAGCATCATCAGCGAAAAAATAAAAAAGTTATAGCTCACAGAATAAAGCGATGCAAAAATAATTATTTTTCATATAAAATTGTTTTTATTCTATAAAAGCGCCAAAACATAAAAAAATGATATAAATGAGGTATCGCCATAATCATACTGACCCGAAGAATAAAACTGCTTTATCAATTTTACCACACACGGAACGATAAAAACGCCTCCCCCAAAAGAAATTCATGAATTGCTGATTTTTGTTCATTCTAACCTCCCAAAAATCGAAATAAAAAGCGATCAAAAAATGTCACATGCTCAAAAATGGTACCAATAAAAACGTCAACTCGTACCGCAAAAATAAGACCTCACGTGACTCTGTGGGCCAAAATATGCAAAAATTATAGCTCTCAAAATGTGGCGATGCAAAAAACTATTTTTGCAATAAAAAGCGTCTTTTAGCGTGACAGCTGCCAATCATAAAAACCCGCTATAAATGGTAAATCAAACCCCCTTTATCACCCCCTTAGTTAGGGAAAAATAATAAATAAAAAAAATGTATGTATTTCCATTTTCCCATTAGGGTTAGGGTTAGGGTTGCGGCTAAAGTTAGGGTTTAGGGTTGGTGCTAAAGTTAGGATTAGGGTTAGGGCTGGGATTAGGGGTGTGTTAGGGTTAGGTTTGTGGTTAGGGTTGGGACTAGGGTTAGGAGTGTGTTGGGGTTAGGGTTGGAGTTAGAATTGGGGGGTTTCCACAGTTTAGGCACATCAGGGGCTCTCCAAATGTAACATGGCGTCTGATCTCAATTCCAGCCAATTCTGCATTGAAAAAGTCAAACGGTGCTCCTTCACTTCTGAGCTCTGCCATGCGTCCAAACAGTAGTTTATTCCCACATATGGGGTATCAGCGTACTCTGGACCCCAAGCGTTATTGTGCAATTTGTCCTATTTCTTCTGTTACCCTTGGGAAAATAAAAAACTGGGGGCGAAAATATCATTTTTGTAAAAAAAAATGAGTTTTTTGTTTTTATGGCTGTACATTATAAACTTCTGTGAAGCACTTGGGGCTTCATAGCGCTCACCACACATCTAGATAAGTTCCTTGTGGGGTCTATTTTTCAAAATGGGGACACTTTTTGGGGATTTCCACTGTTTAGGCGCATCGGGGGCTCTCCAAATGCGACATGACGCCCCAGACCATTCCATCAAAGTCTGCAATCCAAAACGTCACTACTTCCCTTCCGAGCCCCAACGTGTACCCATACAGTAGTTTTCGCCACATATTGGGTATCAGCGTACTCAGCACAAATTGGACAACAACTTTTGGGTTCCAATTTCTTCTGTTACCCTTGTGAAAATAAAATATTGGGGGCGAAAAAAATCATTTTTGTAAAGAAAAAAAAAAAAAAAAAAAGATTTTTTATTTTACGGCTGTACGTTATAAACTTTAGTGAAACACCTGGGGGTTCAAAGTTCTCACCACACATCTAGATAAGTTCCTTGAGGGGTCTAGTTTCAAAATTGTGTCATTTATGGTGGTTTCCACTGTTTAGTCAGATCAGGAGCTCTCCAAACACGACATGGCGTCCAGCCAATTCTGCGTTGAAAAAGTCAGACGGCGCTCCTTCCCTTCGAAACTCTGCCATGCACCCAAACAGTGGTTTACTCCCCACATTGGGGTATCAGCGCACTCAGGACAAATTGCACAATAACTTTTGGAGTCTTGTTACCCTTGGAAAAATAAAATTGGGGTGAAGAGATCATTTTTGTGGAAAAAATATGATTTTTAAATTTTACGGCTCTACGTTATAAACTTGTGTGAAGCACTTGGGGTTAAAATTGCTCACCAAAGATCTAGATAAGTTCCTTAGGGGGTCTAGTTTCCCAAATGGGGTCATTTTGGGGGGGTTTCCACTGTTTAGGCACATCAGGGGCTCTCCAAATGCAACATGGCATCCAATCTCAATTCCAGCCAATTTTCGTTGGAAAAAGTCAAATGGTGCTCCTTCCCTTCCGAGCTCTGCCGTGCGCCCAAACAGTGGTTCCCCCACATATGGGGTATCAGCGTACTCAGAACAAATTGGACAACAACATGTGTGGTCCAATTTCTTCTGTTACCCTTGGGAAAATAAAAAAATAGTGACTAAAAGATAATTTTTTGTGGGAAAAAAAATAGGATTTTTTATTTTCATGCCCGGGGATTATAAACTTGTGTGAAGCACTTGGGGGTTCAAAGTGCTCACCAAAGATCTAGATAAGTTCCTTAGGGCGTCTAGCTTCCAAAATGGGGTCACTTGTGGGGGGTTTCCACTGTTTAGGCTCATCTGGGGCACTGCAAACGGAACATGACCCCCATCAACGTCTGCATTCCAAAACGTTACTGCTTCCTTTCCAAGCCCTGCCGTGCGCCCAAACAGTTTCCCTCCCCCACATATGGGGTATCAGCGTACTCAGGACAAATTGGACAACAACTTTTGGGGTCCAATTTCCTGGGAAAATTCAAAAATTTGGGACTAAAAAATCATTTTTGTGGAAAATTGTTTTTTTTTTTTTTCCCCACCCAGGCATTATAAACTTTTGTGAAACACTTGGGGTTCAAAGTGCTCACAACAGATCTAGATAGTACCTTAGGGGGTCTAGTTTCCAAAAGGGTGTCACTTGTGGGGTTTCCACTGTTTAGGCTCATCAGAGGTTCTCCAAACTCGACATGGCGTCCAATCTAAATTTCCCAGCCAATTTTAGTTTGAAAAAGTCAAACGGCGCTCCTTCCCTTACGAGCTCTGCCGTGTGCCCAAACAGTGGTTTTCCCCCACATATTGGGTATTGGCGTACTCAGGAGAAATTGCATAACAACCTTATCTGTCCATTTTCTCCTTTTACCCTTGTGAAAATAAAAAAAAAGTTTGTAAAAGATCATTTTTGTGGCTAAAAAGTTAAATATTCATTTTTTCCTTTCCCACGTTGCTTTAGTTCCTTTGTGAAGCACCTGAAGGGTTAATAAACTTCTTGAATGTGGTTTTGAGTACCTTGAGGGGTGCAGTTTTTAGAATGGTGTCACTTTTGGGTATTTTCTGCCATATAGACCCTCAAAGTGACTTCAAATGTGAGGTGGTCCCTAAAAAAATGGCTTTGTAAATTTTGTTGTAAAAATGAGAAATCGTGGTCAACTTTTAACCCTTATAACTTCCTAACAAAAAAAAAATTTTGGTTCCAAAATTGTGCTGATGTAAAGTAGACATGTGGAAAATGTTATTTCTTAACTATTTTATGTGACATATTTCTCTGTTTTAAGGGAATAAAGATTCAAAGTTTGAAAATTGAAAAATTTTTCAAAATTTTCGCCATATTTGCGTTTTTTTCAAAAATAAACGCAAGTTATATAAAGAAATTTTACTTCTAAAGTGAAGTACAATATGTCACGAGAAAAACAATCTCAGAATCGCGAATATCCGTTGAAGCGTTCCAGAGTTATAACCTCATAAAGAGACAGTGGTCAGAATTGTAAAAATTGGCCCGGTCATTAACGTGCAAACCACCCTTGGGGGTATCAGCGTACTCAGGACAAATTGGACAACAACTTTGTGGTCCAATTTCTTCTGTTACCCTTGGGAAAATAAAAAATTAGTGACTAAAAGATAATTTTTGTGGGAAAAAAAATAGGATTTTTTATTTTCATGCCCGGGGATTATAAACTTGTGTGAAGCACTTGGGGGTTCAAAGTGCTCACCAAAGATCTAGATAAGTTCCTTAGGGCTCTAGCTTCCAAAATGGGGTCACTTGGGGGGGTTTCACTGTTTAGGCTCATCTGGGGCACTGCAAACGGAACATGACCCCCATCAACGTCTGCATTCCAAAACGTTACTGCTTCCTTTCCAAGCCCTGCCGTGCGCCCAAAAACAGTTTCCCTCCCCCACATATGGGGTATCAGCGTACATCAGGACAAATTGGACAACAACTTTTGGGGTCCAATTTCCTTGGGAAAATTCAAAAATTTGGGACTAAAAAATCATTTTTGTGGATAACAACCTATCTGTCCATTTTCTCCTTTTAACCCTTGTGAAAATAAAAAAAAAGTTTGTAAAAGATCATTTTTGTGCTAAAAAGTTAAATTATTCATTTTTTCCTTCCACTTGCTTTAGTTCCTGTGAAGCACCTGAAGGTTAATAAACTTCTTGAATGTGGTTTTGAGTACCTTGAGGGGTGCAGTTTTTAGAATGTGTCACTTTTGGGTATTTTCTGCCATAAGACCCTCAAAGTGACTCAAATGTGAGGTGGTCCCTAAAAAAAATGGCTTTGTAAATTTGTTAAAAGAGAAATCGCTGGTCAACTTTTAACCCTTATAACTTCCTAACAAAAAAAAAATTTTGGTTCCAAAATTGTGCTGATGTAAAGAGACATGTGAAAAGTTATTTCTTAACTATTTTAATGGCATATTCCTCTGTTTAAGGGAAAAAGATAAAGTTTGAAATTGCAAAATTTTCAAAATTTTGCCATATTGCGTTTTTAAAAAAAAAACGCAAGTTATCTTAAAGAAATTTACTTCTAAAGTGAAGTACAATATGTCACGAGAAAACAATCTCAGAATCGCGAATATCCTAAGCGTTCCAGAGTTATAACCCTCATAAAGAGACAGTGGTCAGAATTGTAAAAATTGGCCCGTCATTAACGTGCAAACCACCCTGGGGGTATCAGCGTACTCAGGACAAATTGGACAACAAATTTGTCCATTTCTTCTGTACCCTTGGGAAAATAAAAAATTAGTGACTAAAGATAATTTTTGGGAAAAAAATAGGATTTTTTATTGTCAATGCCCGGGGATAAAACAGTGTGAAGCACTTGGGGTTCAAAGTGCTCACCAAAGATCTAATAAGTTCCTTAGGCACTAGCTTACAAAATGGGTCATTTGGGGGGTTTTCCTGTTTAGGCTCATCTGGGGCACGCAAACAGAAATGACCCCCATCAACGTCTGCATTCCCAAAACGTTACTGCTTCCTTTCCAAGCCCTGCCGTGCGCCCAAACAGTTTCCCTCCCCCACATATGGGGTATCAGCGTACTCAGGACAAATTGGACAACAACTTTTGGGCCAATTTCCTTGGGAAAATTCAAAAATTTGGACTAAAAAATCATTTTTGTGGAAAATGTTTTTTTTTTTTTTCACACCCAGGCATTAAAAACTTTGTGAAACACTTGGGTTCAAAGTGCCACAACAGATCAGATAATACCTTAGGGGGCTAGTTTCCAAAATGGTGTCACTTGTGGGGGTTTCCACTGTTTAGGGCTCATCAGAGGTTCCCAAACTCGACATGGCGTCCAATCTCAATTCCACCAATTTTAGTTTGAAAAAGTCAAACGGCGCTCCCCCCTTACGAGCTCTGCCGTGTGCCCAAACAGTGTTTTCCCCCACATATTGGGTATTGGCGTACTCAGGAGAAATTGCATAACAACCTTATCTGTCCATTTCTCCTTTTACCCTTGTGAAAATAAAAAAAAAGTTTGTAAAAGATCTTTTTGTGGCTAAAAAGTTAATATTCTTTTTTCCTTCCACGTTGCTTTAGTTCCTGGAAGCACCTGAAGGGTAATAAACTTTTGAATGTGGTTTTGAGTACCTTGAGGCTGCAGTTTTTAGAATGGTGTCACTTTTGGGTATTTTCTGCCATATAGACCCCTCAAAGTGACTTCAAATGTGAGGTGGTCCCTAAAAAAAATGGCTTTGTAAATTTTGTTGTAAAAATGAGAAATCGCTGGTCAACTTTTAACCCTTATAACTTCCTAACAAAAAAAAATTTTGGTTCCAAAATTGTGCTGATGTAAAGTAGACATGTGGAAAATGTTATTTCTTAACTATTGTATGTGACATATTTCTCTGTTTTAAGGGAATAAAGATTCAAAGTTTGAAAATTGCAAAATTTTCAAAATTTTTGCCATATTTGCGTTTTTTTCAAAAAAAACGCAAGTTATATCAAAGAAATTTTACTTCTAACGTGAAGTACAATATGTCACGAGAAAACAATCTCAGAATCGCGAATATCCGTTGAAGCGTTCCAGAGTTATAACCTCATAAAGAGACAGTGGTCAGAATTGTAAAAATTGGCCCGGTCATTAACGTGCAAACCACCCTTGGGGGTATCAGCGTACTCAGGACAAATTGGACAACAACTTGTGTGGTCCAATTTCTTCTGTTACCCTTGGGAAAATAAAAAATTAGTGACTAAAAGATAATTTTTGTGGGAAAAAAATAGGATTTTTTATTTTCATGCCCGGGGATTATAAACTTGTGTGAAGCACTTGGGGTTCAAAGTGCTCACCAAAGATCTAGATAAGTTCCTTAGGGCGTCTAGCTTCCAAAATGGGGTCACTTGTGGGGGTTTCCATTGTTTAGGCTCATCTGGGGCACTGCAAACGGAACATGACCCCCATCAACGTCTGCATTCCAAAACGTTACTGCTTCCTTTCCAAGCCCTGCCGTGCGCCCAAACAGTTTCCCTCCCCCACATATGGGGTATCAGCGTACTCAGGACAAATTGGACAACAACTTTTGGGGTCCAATTTCCTTGGGAAAATTCAAAAATTTGGGACTAAAAAATCATTTTTGTGGAAAATTGTTTGTTTTTTTTTCACACCCAGGCATTATAAACTTTTGTGAAACACTTTGGGTTCAAAGTGCTCACAACAGATCTAGATAAGTACCTTAGGGGGTCTAGTTTCCAAAATGGTGTCACTTGTGGGGGTTTCCACTGTTTAGGCTCATCAGAGGTTCTCCAAACTCGACATGGCGTCCAATCTCAATTCCAGCCAATTTTAGTTTGAAAAAGTCAAACGGCGCTCCTTCCCTTACGAGCTCTGCCGTGTGCCCAAACAGTGGTTTTCCCCCACATATTGGGTATTGGCGTACTCAGGAGAAATTGCATAACAACCTTATCTGTCCATTTTCTCCTTTTACCCTTGTGAAAATAAAAAAAAAGTTTGTAAAAGATCATTTTTGTGGCTAAAAAGTTAAATATTCATTTTTTCCTTCCACGTTGCTTTAGTTCCTGTGAAGCACCTGAAGGGTTAATAAACTTCTTGAATGTGGTTTTGAGTACCTTAGGGGTGCAGTTTTTAGAATGGTGTCACTTTTGGGTATTTTCTGCCACATAGACCCCTCAAAGTGACTTCAAATGTGAGGTGGTCCCTAAAAAAAATGGCTTTGTAAATTTTGTTGTAAAAATGAGAAATCGCTGGTCAACTTTTAACCCTTATAACTTCCTAACAAAAAAAAATTTTGGTTCCAAAATTGTGCTGATGTAAAGTAGACATGGGAAAATGTTATTTCTTAACTATTGTATGTGACATATTTCTCTGTTTTAAGGGAATAAAGATTCAAAGTTTGAAAATTGCAAAATTTTCAAAATTTTTGCCATATTTGCGTTTTTTTTTCAAAAATAAACGCAAGTTATATCAAAGAAATTTTACTTCTAACGTGAAGCACAATATGTCACGAGAAAACAATCTCAGAATCGCGAATATCCGTTGAAGCGTTCCAGAGTTATAACCTCATAAAGAGACAGTGGTCAGAATTGTAAAAATTGGCCCGGTCATTAACGTGCAAACCACCCTTGGGGGTATCAGCGTACTCAGGACAAATTGGACAACAACTTGTGTGGTCCAATTTCTTCTGTTACCCTTGGGAAAATAAAAAATTAGTGACTAAAAGATAATTTTTGTGGGAAAAAAATAGGATTTTTTATTTTCATGCCCGGGGATTATAAACTTGTGTGAAGCACTTGGGGTTCAAAGTGCTCACCAAAGATCTAGATAAGTTTCCTTAGGGCGTCTAGCTTCCAAAATGGGGTCACTTGTGTGGGGTTTCCACTGTTTAGGCTCATCTGGGGCACTGCAAACGGAACATGACCCCCATCAACGTCTGCATTCCAAAACGTTACTGCTTCCTTTCCAAGCCCTGCCGTGCGCCCAAACAGTTTCCCTCCCCCACATATGGGGTATCAGCGTACTCAGGACAAATTGGACAACAACTTTTGGGGTCCAATTTCCTTGGGAAAATTCAAAAATTTGGGACTAAAAAATCATTTTTGTGGAAAATTGTTTGTTTTTTTTTCACACCCAGGCATTATAAACTTTTGTGAAACACTTTGGGGTTCAAAGTGCTCACAACAGATCTAGATAAGTACCTTAGGGGGTCTAGTTTCCAAAATGGTGTCACTTGTGGGGGTTTCCACTGTTTAGGCTCATCAGAGGTTCTCCAAACTCGACATGGCGTCCAATCTCAATTCCAGCCAATTTTAGTTTGAAAAAGTCAAACGGCGCTCCTTCCCTTACGAGCTCTGCCGTGTGCCCAAACAGTGGTTTTCCCCCACATATTGGGTATTGGCGTACTCAGGAGAAATTGCATAACAACCTTATCTGTCTATTTTCTCCTTTTACCCTTGTGAAAATAAAAAAAAAGTTTGTAAAAGATCATTTTTGTGGCTAAAAAGTTAAATATTCATTTTTTCCTTCCACGTTGCTTTAGTTCCTGTGAAGCACCTGAAGGGTTAATAAACTTCTTGAATGTGGTTTTGAGTACCTTGGGGTGCAGTTTTTAGAATGGTGTCACTTTTGGGTATTTTCTGCCACATAGACCCCTCAAAGTGACTTCAAATGTGAGGTGGTCCCTAAAAAAAATGGCTTTGTAAATTTTGTTGTAAAAATGAGAAATCGCTGGTCAACTTTTAACCCTTATAACTTCCTAACAAAAAAAAATTTTGGTTCCAAAATTGTGCTGATGTAAAGTAGACATGTGGAAAATGTTATTTCTTAACTATTGTATGTGACATATTTCTCTGTTTTAAGGGAATAAAGATTCAAAGTTTGAAAATTGCAAAATTTTCAAAATTTTTGCCATATTTGCGTTTTTTTCAAAAATAAACGCAAGTTATATCAAAGAAATTTTACTTCTAACGTGAAGTACAATATGTCACGAGAAAACAGTCTCAGAATCGCGAATATCCGTTGAAGCGTTCCAGAGTTATAACCTCATAAAGAGACAGTGGTCAGAATTGTAAAAATTGGCCCGGTCATTAACGTGCAAACCACCCTTGGGGGTATCAGCGTACTCAGGACAAATTGGACAACAACTTATGTGGTCCAATTTCTTCTGTTACCCTTGGGAAAATAAAAAAATAGTGACTAAAAGATAATTTTTGTGGGAAAAAAATAGGATTTTTTATTTTCATGCCCGGGGATTATAAACTTGTGTGAAGCACTTGGGGGTTCAAAGTGCTCACCAAAGATCTAGATAAGTTCCTTAGGGCGTCTAGCTTCCAAAATGGGGTCACTTGTGGAGGGTTTCCATTGTTTAGGCTCATCTGGGGCACTGCAAACGGAACATGACCCCCATCAACATCTGCATTCCAAAACGTTACTGCTTCCTTTCCAAGCCCTGCCGTGCGCCCAAACAGTTTCCCTCCCCCACATATGGGGTATCAGCGTACTCAGGACAAATTGGACAACAACTTTTGGGGTCCAACTTCCTTGGGAAAATTCAAAAATTTGGGACTAAAAAATCATTTTTGTGGAAAATTGTTTGTTTTTTTTTCACACCCAGGCATTATAAACTTTTGTGAAACACTTGGGGGTTCAAAGTGCTCACAACAGATCTAGATAAGTACCTTAGGGGGTCTAGTTTCCAAAATGGTGTCACTTGTGGGGGTTTCCACTGTTTAGGCTCATCAGAGGTTCTCCAAACTCGACATGGCGTCCAATCTCAATTCCAGCCAATTTTAGTTTGAAAAAGTCAAACGGTGCTCCTTCCCTTACGAGCCCTGCCGTGTGCCCAAACAGTGGTTTTCCCCCACATATTGGGTATTGGTGTACTCAGGAGAAATTGCATAACAACCTTATCTGTCCATTTTCTCCTTTTACCCTTGTGAAAATAAAAAAAAAGTTTGTAAAAGATCATTTTTGTGGCTAAAAAGTTAAATATTCATTTTTTCCTTCCACGTTGCTTTAGTTCCTGTGAAGCACCTGAACGGTTAATAAACTTCTTGAATGTGGTTTTGAGTACCTTGAGGGGTGCAGTTTTTAGAATGGTGTCACTTTTGGGTATTTTCTGCCATATAGACCCCTCAAAGTGACTTCAAATGTGAGGTGGTCCCTAAAAAAAATGGCTTTGTAAATTTTGTTGTAAAAATGAGAAATCGCTGGTCAACTTTTAACCCTTATAACTTCCTAACAAAAAAAAATTTTGGTTCCAAAATTGTGATGATGTAAAGTAGACATGTGGAAAATGTTATTTCTTAACTATTGTATGTGACATATTTCTCTGTTTTAAGGGAATAAAGATTCAAAGTTTGAAAATTGCAAAATTTTCAAAATTTTCGCCATATTTGCGTTTTTTTCAAAATAAACGCAAGTTATATCAAAGAAATTTTACTTCTAACGTGAAGTACAATATGTCACGAGAAAACAATCTCAGAATCGCGAATATCCGTTGAAGCGTTCCAGAGTTATAACCTCATGAAGAGACAGTGGTCAGAATTGTAAAAATTGGCCCGGTCATTAACGTGCAAACCACCCTTGGGGGTGAAGGGGTTAATATACATTCTTGCTACTATCCTTTGTCCTTTGAGGAACTCTTGTATGTTAACCAAGATGTTCACATCCAATTTCCTGCTTGTCTTATTCTATTGTCTAAATCCATTTTCTAGGAGACTCAAACTATCAGCTAGATTGCCAGCTCTTGTCCTATTGCAAAAGAGAGAGGGGATGAGGAAGGGTGGGAGGATGAATGTGGTTTCAGAGATTTTAATATTTTCTAATACACTCTTAATAATGTCATAATCGATGACAGATGTATTCTAAAATTGGTCCAGTTTGATCTTTTTCGATAGAACTGAAAATAAAAGAAAATATGAAATCAGCCTAAGTGAATTAGATAAAATTCTCCAAAAAGGAGGTAGAAGTAAATCACAGTCAAATGCATAGACACTGACCTAAGCTGCTGTTGATCTCCATCTGTCTTCAGAGTCCACTTGTCTTTCTGAAAAGTGGTGAGTGACCAGTAATGAAGGTTACATGACCTCATGCCCTGGGTCATTGATGTATGCATTCTACTTTCTTGATATGGTAAGTAAAGTGTTCATGGAGAATTTGATTGATTGACTTTCTGTCCTTCCAATAGATTGCTCTCTGGTCAAATAGAATGAAGTAATGCCATCAAATTGTAAAAACAATAAGGTTGTAAAGAAATTGACCAGTTTTTAAAAACTAATATTTTATTGTTCAACTAAATCAGAAACTTCAAGTTTCTATTTTTAGTTTATACTCTTCTTTTTCTGTTTATGCATTATTTTTACGTAATTTAAATAGTTTGTGTTTTGCAGCAACTTCATCAAAATCAAATTTTTACACTATTCATCATACTATGCTGTACACTGCAGTCTGAATACAGGAGCAAGAACTACAATATGTGACTCACTAATATTGAGTGGAGTTAAGTGTCTTAACCCCTGCAGCATAAATGGGCGACATCTGTGAGATTAACTGCCAATTCTTCCCTTAGGCCAGTTTTGTGAAAGTCACTTTTCTCATATGTGAAAATTTGACTTTTTTATCCAATGCATTGGATCCATTTTAGTTATGTGTCAGATTTTATAATCATTGTGGAATTTACTTTTTTCATCTAAAACAAAATAGTAAAATACAGATGGCACATGAATGACATCTATGTGTTATCCTTTTACAATGGAGGCCAATGGCAAGTTAGGTATACAACAAGACATAGATAACAGTAGGTCATGTCTCAATGATAATGATTTTCACAAGGATATGTGAAAAAACATATGAATTATAATGCGTTTGTGATCTATTCACCAAATATGACATAACACATACGGCAAAAAAAACTGATATGTGTGAAAGCGCTTGCTGTGATTGTTCTTTTTATTGTAATGGCTAAGTTTTTCTGATTTTAACTTTCTTTGCTTGTCACAGGTGAGGAACACAAATATATAGATGGTGTCTGGAAAATAATCTTACTGTTAAGTAATCTTATTTGGACATAGAATATGGGAAGAAGCTGATGGCTATTTACATGTACTGTATATATTAATTAATAAAAACTGTTTTCTGCCTGTCTCTTGTCAGATTGTGCTTTTATTTTGATCTTCCAGGAGAATACTATAAAACAGAGTAGCAAGGCCAGGTGGGCTAGAGTTTAATCTTAGCTCTACAAGCTCTGATTTCACCTGGCTGGCTCTGCATATAACCAGGCTAGGTGTTCACATTAGTCAGCCAGCTGGGAGAAGCTGGCCAGAGTGGATTACATTGGTGCTAGAGACAAGCCAAAATTCCCCTCTGAGAAGGTACTGCACTGGACATGTGCACCGAACTGCAAATATCACTGGTTGCTATGGACAATAGCTGTTGTTTTTGAGCAAACTGTGACTAGCTCAGCTGTGTATGAGTAGCCAGTGTCTATTTTGTTTAGTTAGCGCCTGCCAAGGCTAGGGATTTTGTTTTATGGTTTTGGTACTTTGCAACTGGTGTAAATAAATGTCACATTGTTTTTGTCATGATCCCAGTGCAGGGTTGACCTGCACGCTAGGGGTTAAGGTTTTGATCCCAGTGCAAGCTCTTACCTGCACACCTGGGGCTTGTTGTTGTGGCCTCTCCTTGGTTCGGGAGAGCTTCTTGTAGCCCTGGGAAGCTCCAATCCCCGTCAGTTATACTTTCGCCCTTGGCAGAGTGTGTTGACCCCTGAGTGTGTTTGTGCTGTGTTCTGGTTTGCCTGATACTTTGGTTTTGACTCGGTCTGATCTCTGGATACTGCTTGTTGGATTCTGTTTCTGTACCTTCGCTGTCTGTTTGGTTTTGACCTCTGCCTGGCCCTGACTATCCGTTCTGTCTCATCCTTGGTACTGTACTGTCTTCTCGTGCTTTGACCTTGGCTTGTTTAGATTTACGTCTCTGTCTGTGCCCCTGGGTAACTTTGTCCCGTAGTTACCTTTCTAGGAGTTTTCCTTTAGCTTCTAGCTCCCTGGAGCTGAAGCCACGCCCCTCAACTGTTAGGTGATTCAGGCCCTGGAACCATCTCTCTCCTGCCTTGCTCACCCTGCGTTCCTAGGAGCCTGAAGCTTTCTTCTGCACTCGTCTTCCGGGAGATTGCACTGGTGAGTTCTCTTGCAATCCTCCCGTGAAATTATAACTGACCACTAAGTTTTTTTTTTTTTTTTTTTTTGCTTCACGGCTGTGTTTGGGGCGCAGGTTGTGCAGAGAGTTATGGATCCCATACAGTCGCTGTCTGAACAGATGAAAAATCTGAGTCGGATGTTTCAGGATTTATCTCTGGAACAGCAAGCGCTGTCATGTTCACAGTGGCAGGTTTCTGAGACTGTGCAGGGGGCTTTATCTGCTGGTTCTCTGAGGGCTATGGCGAGTGATGTTGCGCTGGTGTCCTCAGAACCACCTGTTAAACTGCCTGACTTCTTTTCTGGGAACAAAAAGGAGTTTAGGATATTCATGGAGGGTTGCAAACTTTTCTTTAGTTTGAGACCACGGTCCTCTGGGGATGAAAGTCAGAGGGTAGGGGTCATCATGTCTTTATTAAGAGGGTCCCCACAAGTATGGGCATTTTCCCTTCCTCCCAATGCCCCTGAGAGAGTGTCGGTGAATGCATTCTTTGAGGCCCTCGGGCACATATACGATGAGCCTGACCGAGTGCGATTGGCAGAGGACATGGTGATGAGCATCTGTCAGGGGAAGCACTCGACCGAGTGGTTTTGTACTGAGTTCCGCCACTGGGCTGCAGAGATTTCTTGGGAGGACGCCGCCCTCTGAGGACTATTTCGCAGAGGCTTGTCCGAGCGGCTGCAGGATGCCTTGGCGTTACACCCCCCACCTAACTCTTTCGAGGACGCCATTACCCAGGCCGTCCGGATGGACCGCAGGTTGCGGGCCAGGGGGGTGATGCAGGTGGAGACTAAATTGTTCCCCAGTGGAAAAGAGACTGTCTCTGAGCCCATGGATGTGGGCGCTATCACTCTGAAGGAAAAGGAGAGAAAACGCCGTCGGGAAGAACAGTTGTGCTTCTACTGCTGTAAAGCTGGACATTGGAAAAAGGAGTGTCCTGTCTTCCCGTCCTCAACCTGGTCGGCGGGAAACGACTAGGTCTGGGTGGTCAGTGAGGAGACTACTCAGACCCTCAGGTACACTTTTCCTCGTTCTCTAAGGTGTTGCTTCATGTGGAACTGTTAGTGGACGGTTATTCTTTTTCCTCTACAGCCTTTGTGGACTGCGGGTCATCCATCAATCTGATTGACTCTCAATTGGTCACACTCTGCAAGATAGGGACAACTAGGCTTAAGGCTCCGATCAAGGTGGTGGCCATTGACTCCTCCCCCTCACAAAAAAGGGAATTCTCTTTATGTCTGATTTGTTTTCGCTCAGAGTGGGCGCTGCTCACGAAGAAAAATTAAGTTGTTTAGCTCCGGACAATCAACCAGCAGGGTTGATGTTGGGCATGCCCTGGTTACAACGCCATAACCCAGTTATTAACTGGAAAACGGGGGAGATTGTTCAATGGGGGTTTAATGATTCTAAGTTATGTTATGAATCTGCACTGCTGGTTAAACCTGTTAAATCTGTGTCTGTGTCATCTGTCCAGCTGGAAGGTATTCCAGAGTACCTGAAAGACTTCGAAGATGTGTTCTCAGAAACGAGGCCGAGACGTTGCCGCCACATAGACCCTTTGACTGCGCCATCGAGCTAGTCCCGGGGGCTAAACTACCTAAAGCCCGTCTGTTTAATTTGTCTGGACCTGAGCGCTTAGCTATGAAGGATTATATTGCAGAAAGTCTTCGCAAGGGACACATATGTCCCTCAGTTTCACCTGTGGCGGCGGGGTTCTTTTTTGTGAAGAAAAAAGATGGCGGTCTACGTCCCTGTCTCAACTTTCGTGAACTAAATAAGATTACTATACGAAATACGGATCCCCTTCCGTTAATTCCTGATTTATGTAACCAACTATCAGGGGCAAAATGGTTCTCTAAATTGGATCTTCGGGGAGCATATAATTTGATAAGGGTCAGAAAGGGGGATGAATGGAAAATTGCGTTCCTCACGTCCTAGGGACTTTTTGAAAATTTAGTCATGCCGTTTGGTCTTACCAATGCTCCCGCCATATTTCAGAATTTCATCAATGTAGTGTTTTCTGATCTCATTGGTCGTTTTGTTGTTATCTACCTAATGATTTGATATATTCCCCGACAGTCATTCTCATATGAATCATGTACGAACTGTTCTCCAAAGACTTAGGGAAAATCATCTGTTTGCTAAATTGGAGAAGTGTATGTTTTTTGTTCAAGAATTATCTTTTTTGGGATTGATTGTGTCCTGTGAGGGTTTTCGTATGGACCCCAAGAAGGTGCAGGCCATTGCGGATTGGGTACAACCCTGAGATCTTAAAGGGCTCCAGCGCTTCTTGGGGTTCGCCAATTACTACCGCAAATTTATTCGGGGGTTTTCGTAGGTGGTCAAACCACTCACAGATTTAACATGCAAAGGTGCGGATGTGAAAAATTGGTCCTCGCTCGCAAAAGAGGCCTTTGCTAGTCTGAAAAAATGCTTTATGACTGTTCCAGTGTTGGTACAGCCAGATCCGTCCAAACCATTTATTGTGGAAGTGGACGCCTCTGAGGTGGGGGTGGGTGCTCTGTTGTCCCAAGGTCCTGCCACACTGACCAACCTCAGACCATGTGCTTTTTTTTCCAGGAAATTCTCTGCTGCTGAGAGGAATTACGATGTTGGCAATAGAGAGCTTCTTGCGGTCAAGTTAGCGTTTGAAGAATGGAGGCACTTTTTGGAGGGGGCCAGTCACTCGGTTACTAAATAGAAAAGACTAAGCACTCATCTGATGATACGAAGAAGATATATTTTAATGGTAGTATATCCAATATAAACGTTTCGGTCAAACCAGACCTTCGTCAGTAACTTTACTATCAAATCTGAAAACAGACTCCTTAGGAAATAGTGCCCCTTTATCCCCTGACATCAGACACATAAGACGTGACAGCCTTATCTCTGCAGCAGTTTACTGAGCACCAGCCATTGTAGCGGTGGATACCGCATAAAGGAGGCATTCATAGCCCCTATTGGCCATAAGCTCACCGTCACTCCTGTCATAAGTTAATTTTTTCTGCGGGCACTATTTCCTAAGGAGTCTGTTTTCAGATTTGATAGTAAAGTTACTGCGAAGGTCTGGTTTGACTGAAACGTTTATATTGGATATACTACCATTAAAATATATCTTCTTCGTATCATCAGATGAGTGCTTAGTCTTTTCTATTTATATTCTTGGTGTGGGAACCTAGACTTTAAGCACCATTTTCCCAGGAGTTGTGCTCACGATTTTTGCCCTTACAGTGTCACGCTGTATAGCAGATATATATATGTGATGTCAGTAATCTATATCAAAAGGGCAACATACTATATAACATGCGCATAGATATATGATAACATAGATTTACCTGACAGAATGTCCAGTGGGTCAAAACGGAATCCGTTATACGCTGTCTCTGGCTAGAGGGTGACCGGGGTCTAAGCTGACCCTAAACTGGGGTCCTAACTAATCCCTCAACCTGGAGGTACTGTTAAAGGTACAGAGGTCCAGGCCACCAGCGTAAACCCTGTCTCCTATCAATCCCTGCCAACTGTATTCTAGTCCTAAGAAGGACCCTGAATACCACCAAAGGGAATGAACAGGTAACGGTTAATGAACAGAAAGACATACAAGAAAGACAAGAAATAAAGTAAATAAAGTCTTACATACAACACTCACACACAGTAGGAACACCTAAGGTCTCAGAGATAAACTATAAGCTATAAGAGTAAAAACAACTAAGGAGCTCTTAGCTTAAGTATTCTCAGAACCGCTCCAGTCTGCTAGACTACATGAATGCTTTCACCGGCGTCTAACACCCAGACTGGCAGGAATATAAAGGAAACTAATTAGAACATAATCAAAAGCAGCCGGGCGAGGCTGGACCTAGTCTTAGCAAAGAGCTAGGTAAAATCAACTCTCTCATTACCAAACACAAAGAAACAGCAGCTCAGCTGTGAGAAGTCAGAATGTGCAATCGCGACGATCTTCGTGGCGATGCACCCATGACAGTACCCCCCCTTCTACGAGGGGCCTCCGGACCCTCATGACCAGGTCTGTCCGGGTAAGTTGTATGAAAGGTCCGAACCAATCGATCTGCGTTAGCATCAGACGCAGGGACCCACGTCCTCTCCTCAGGACCATACCCCCTCCAATGAACTAAGTACTGAGGGGATCGGCGACTGAGACGTGAGTCAATGATTTTCGACCCATGAAATTCCACGTTATCATTGACTACCACTGAAGGAGGAGGTAGAGGTGACGGTATGACTGGTGCCACATACTTTTTAAGTAATGACTTGTGAAACACATTATGATTTTTAAACGTAGGAGGGAGGTCCAGACGAAATGCCACAGGATTAATTATGGAACTGATCCTGTACGGCCCGATGAATCTGGGACCCAACCTCCAGGAGGGAACTTTAAGTTTTTTATTCCTGGTAGACAACCACACCAGATCGTTCACCTTCAGATCTCGACCAGAAACTCTCCCCCTATCAGCCATCCGTTTGTAACGGTTCTCTGTAACCTTCAGTCTTAACCGATCTGGAACTATCAGTCTCCCTGGAAGTCCCACAGGGGCGTCCCCCTGAGCCCCCAATACCTCCCCCTCAAGCTCAGAGCATACAGCTGACACTACAACTCCCTCCTGAGGAATAGGAACCGGATCATCCATCCTCCCGGTCCCTGGGAAAGTACGAGATAAGGCATCAGGAAGCAACTTTATTGAGCAGTCATATGCGCGATGAGGAGGTAACTCTTTACACCCCTCCTCTGAGAACATCTCCCCAAAGTCCTCCAGAAAAGGAGGCAAAGTCCTAGGCACAACCGCACCGATGACCGTGCTCATGCAGTTATTCTTGCAAAATTCACCCCACTGGCTTATCTTTCTGGATTGCCAATCAATCACTGGGTTATGTTTAGCCAACCAAGGAAGTCCCAACACAATAGGAGTAGGTAGACCCTCCAACACATAACAAGACAATTGCTCTTTATGTATTGCCCCTACTCGAAGATCTATGTTATGAACAGCTTGTACCAAGCTACCTTGACCAAGAGGTCTAGAATCAATAGAGAGTATAGGGACCGGTTTGGCCAATACACTCAGTTGCATACCATGCACCTGGGCAAACCGAGCGTCCACCAGATTAGCCCCGGACCCACTATCAAGAAAAACAGAAATCCTCTCAGTTCTAGTACCAATCACCACCTCCGCAGGCACGAGAAACTGAGAGGGATTTGGGGACGAAATACACACTCCCAGGTTAACTCCTTGGCTCAAAGAGGTCCGGGATGGACACCCCCCAACAAAATGTCCCTCTCTCCCGCAAAAGAAACACCTTCTAGTCTTGCGGCGCACCGCCGATTCCCTCCTACAAAATGATGTCCCTCCCAACTGCATGGGTTCCTCAGAACAGACCAGGGGAACCTCAGTATAAGGGACTTTAGTAGTAGGTGGAGTCATCACGGGGGGCGGAGTTACCTCGCGTCTTCCCAAAGTCGTCTATCAATGCGAATAGCGAGGGCCATAGCAGCCTCCAGTGATGGAGGAGAATCATACTGAGCCAACACATCTTTTAATTTGTCAGACAACCCTTGACAAAACTGGCTCCTAAGAGCTGGGTCATTCCACTGAGTATCTGTTGCCCATCTACGGAACTCAGAAGAATATTCCTCCGCTGGACGATTTCCTTGCCGTATTTTACGTAACCTTGTTTCAGCAAGGGAGACTCGATCCTGATTATCATATACCAGACCCAGGGCAGTAAAAAATCGATCCACTGACTGGAGATCTGGGGAGCCTGGAGGAATAGAGAACGCCCAAGATTGAGGGTCCCCTTGTAAGAGCGAGATAACAATTCCCACCCTCTGCTCTTCACTCCCAGATGACCGAGGCCGCAGCCGAAAGTACAATTTACATGCCTCCCGGAAAGTAAAAAATTTGTCCCGCCCACCAGTGAACCTGTCCGGGAGAGCAACCTTAGGTTCAGATCTGGTTTGCTCCGGGGGGACAAAACCTTGGACTTAATGTCTTAATGTCTGCAAATTCCATGGACAACCCCTGCAACTGCCGGGCCAGCTGGGCTACTGGATCCATGACAGCTGGGGAGAATCTTTAGTTTGGGCCGGTGAAAATGTCACGCTGTATAGCAGATATATATATGTGATGTCAGTAATCTATATCAAAAGGGCAACATACTATATAACATGCGCATAGATATATGATAACATAGATTTACCTGACAGAATGTCCAGTGGGTCAAAACGGAATCCGTTATACGCTGTCTCTGGCTAGAGGGTGACCGGGGTCTAAGCTGACCCTAAACTGGGGTCTAACTAATCCCTCAACCTGGAGGTACTGTTTAAAGGTACAGAGGTCCAGGCCACCAGCGTAAACCCTGTCTCCTATCAATCCCTGCCAACTGTATTCTAGTCCTAAGAAGGACCCTGAATACCACCAAAGGGAATGAACAGGTAACGGTTAATGAACAGAAAGACATACAAGAAAGACAAGAAATAAAGTAAATAAAGTCTTACATACAACACTCACACACAGTAGGAACACCTAAGGTCTCAGAGATAAACTATAAGCTATAAGAGTAAAAACAACTAAGGAGCTCTTAGCTTAAGTATTCTCAGAACCGCTCCAGTCTGCTAGACTACATGAATGCTTTCACCGGCGTCTAACACCCAGACTGGCAGGAATATAAAGGAAACTAATTAGAACATAATCAAAAGCAGCCGGGCGAGGCTGGACCTAGTCTTAGCAAAGAGCTAGGTAAAATTAACTCTCTCATTACCAAACACAAAGAAACAGCAGCTCAGCTGTGAGAAGTCAGAATGTGCAATCGCGACGATCTTCGTGGCGATGCACCCATGACATACAGTCACTCGGTTACTGTGATTACCGACCACAAAAATTTATCATATATTGAGCCTGCTAAGAGACTAACGCCCAGACAGGCTCGTTGGTCACTTTTTTTTTCCCGTTTTCAGTTTACTATTACGTTTCGTCCAGGGTCAAAGAATATCAAGGCTGATGCCTTATCTCGCAGTTTTCATCCGGTGTCTCCCCCTGAGCCACCTTCCTCCATTCTTCACCCTGGGGTTGTGTTGGCAGGGGTCTCGTCTGAGTTGGAACAGGAGATTGAGGTGGCCCAGTCTCTGGCCCCTGCTGCCAAGCCAGGGGGTAAGTTGTTTGTCCCAGAGCAGCTTCGGCTTAAACTCCTTCAGGAGTTCCATGTATCCAAGCTCAGTGCTCACCCTGGTATATCTGCCACACGTCGGGCGGTGGCTAGGATCTTTTGGTGGCCTACTCTTAGTTCTGACATAAAAAAATTTGTTTCTGGTTGTGGGGTCTGCGCTCGTTCTAAAAACTCACATAGCCGGCCGGCTGGGGAACTGATGCCCTTGGCAGTTCCCGAAAGGCCATGGACTCACTTGTCCATGGATTTTATTACTAATCTTCCTCCGTCCAAGGGCAATACGGTGGTATGGGTAGTGGTGGACAGGTTTTCGAAGCAGGCTCATTTTGTACCCTTATCCGCACTACCCTCAGCTGAGACTTTGTCCAGATTGTTTGTACAGCAAGTTATCCGGTTGCATGGGGTACCCCTGAATGTGGTGTCTGATCGTGGAGTGCAGTTTGTGGCAAAGTTTTGGCGTGCTTTCTGCAAGAAATTGGGGATGTCTCTGTCTTTTTCGTCTGCATACCATCCTGAGAGCAATGGTCAGACGGAACTCACTAATCAGTCTCTGGAACAGATCCTCAGATGTCTGACTTCTGCAAGACAGAATGACTGGTGTGATGTACTGTCGTTGGCGGAATTCGCCTTCAATAGTCGGGTGAGCCAATCTACTGGTATGTCTCCTTTCCTGATCAATTATGGTTTTAGTCCTCATTTTGGTGAGTTTTCTCGTTTGGATTCTGGGTGTCCAGGGGCAGAGGGGTCTGTTCAGCGATTAAAGAATACATGGGCGGAGGTCCAGCGGAATATATCCAGGTCTCAAGGCAGGTACAAGTTTTTCGCAGACAGGAAAAGAACACCAGGTCCTATGTTTTGGGTTGGAGAGAAAGTTTGGCTTCCACACGAAACATTAAGTTGAAGGTTCCAGCAGCCAAGTTGGGCCCCAAGTTCATTGGCCCATACAAGATTGTGGAAAAGATCAATCCAGTGGCTTACAGGTTGTGTCTTCCAGTCTCGTTCAAGATCCCTAATGTCCTCCATATATCACTACTGAAACCTTTTGAGGCAGTCCGGGGGGAGTCCGAGTCCGCTGCTCCTCCTGTTTTGGTTGAGGGACACATGGAATATGAGACTGATCATATCGTTAACTCCAGGTTGGTGTAGCAGTCGGTACAGTACCTGGTTCATTGGAAGGGGTATGGACCGGAGGACAGATCCTGGGTGCCGGCCCGTTTGATGCATGCGGATCACCTGGTTCGGGCTTTCCATGCCAGGTTCCCGGGCAAGCCTGCGGGTCCAGAGGCCCCCCGTTGAGAGGGGGGTACTGTCATGATCCCAGTGCAGGGTTGACCTGCACGCTAGGGGTTAAGGTTTTGATCCCAGTGCAAGCTCTTACCTGCACACCTGGGGCTTGTTGATGTGGCCTCTCCTTGGTTCGGGGAGAGCTTCTTGTAGCCCTGGGAAGCTCCAATCCCTGTCAGTTATACTTTCGCCCTTGGCAGAGTGTGTTGACCTCTGAGTGTGTTTGTGCTGTGTTCTGGTTTGCCTGATACTTTGGTTTTGACTTGGTCTGATCTCTGGATACTGCTTGTTGGATTCTGTTTCTGTACCTTCATTGTCTACCTCTGCCTGGCCCTGACTATCCGTTCTGTCTCATCCTTGGTACTGTACTGTCTTCTCGTGCTTTGACCTTGGCTTGTTCAGATTTTCGGGTTGGGGTACGAGAACAGTACCCGGACCTGGACCAGAACCTGAACCCCATTCACTTGAATGGGAGGCCCAAACATCCAGTGTTTACCATGCTGTCATGTGCATGACAGCGCGACAAACACCGATTCTGATCGGCGGTGAAATCATCCCGCCAGACAGAGACAAAAGACAGCGTGAGCGCTAAGCTGTTATCGGAGGTATAAAGTTTACCTCCGGTCACTTGTGTCAGCTGATGGGACTATTGATCCCATCATTTGACACTTGCTGCCACTAATTACAGTGAGAGCAGGAGCAGCGGATGAGTGTATTCATCATCCGCTCTTGTGCTGTAAATAAATACGGCAATTTAAAAAAAAATGGCAAAACTCACAGCTGGGGCTGCAACCCTCAGCTGTCAGCTTTAGTAAGGCTAGTTATCAATGTAATGCTTGTGCCCTGACTGGTTGGCGTGAGCATGGGGGTGTGGCCTCATTGTGCCACATACCAGACTACCCTGGAAGAGTCGTGACTAAGCAGCTATCTTGGTGTTCACTGGAGCCACTGATGGTGAGGTCAGGCTTGTGCGGCAGGTAGCAGCCACGTACCACTCTAGGGTGTTGTGAGGGCTGAGGCTGCTGATCCCACTGGGGAACAGAACACTATGAGAAGTGTGGACAAGTACAGACAGGCACGACTGGTACTATGGCAGGCACGGCTAATACTCTTGGCAAACAGGCGGGCATGGCTGGAACACTGGCAGGCAGGCGGGCACAACTGAGACACTGGCAGACAGGTGGGCACAGTACACCAAGAAGGGGCAGGAGCAGACTCGGTAGGGACTGGAACACGGACAGACATAAGGGGTATATGGGAACAAGTAGGGACCTGTTCAGACTGGAGAAGCTAGGGCTGGTTCCAGAAGAATACTTTATTAATAAAATACCTCAATAGGTAGCACCAAAAAATGTGACAAACAAAAATGTAAATGTAGTGTAGTGTCACTGCACCATCCACAGGACATCCGTAACTTTTCTATCTGGCCTCCTGATGAGCCCGGCTGGGCGAAACGCGTTGAGGCGCTGACTTATTGGTTTTTGGGTGGTAGCTGGGAGAGCTAAGTATTGCTATAAATTTGCATTTGAAACGTATCTCCCGTGTTAATGAGTTGTGGTTGTTATAAGTAGTTGTGGCTGCTATATCCTGATTCTACAGCTGGAATTGGACGGTACTAAACTGTTAAGAATGTAGGGAATAGTGCAATATCTCTTAATATCGACATATGTATTATATATTTTGGGCATGAGTTCCGGAATTAGACATAGCTATCAGGATTACTGTATTGGTGATTGACACTGATTGTCACCGATTTCAATCTTTGCATGTGGGTTGACAGCATGGCTGAGATTGTTTCAGCATTTCAAGGGATATAATAGTAAAAAGTCCTCTGTGGAGCAACAACAACATTGCTATTAGTGTATTAAGTCGCACATTTTTTACATCGCTATGATGTGACACTCACACCTTAAATTTGGGGAGGATACATATGAATAAGTGAGAATATATATATAAAAACAGGGTTTCTGGTCTAGTGAGAACCGATTGCTTGCTATCTTTGCACCACAACAGCATAGGTGACAACACATTTTGCCTATTCCATTTTTGCTACAACGAATTGATATATTCACTTTGCTGAAATCGATGTATGACATTGTATAGCTAGTAGATCTTCATTTAATTATCTACAAAACATCTGGTGAAGATCAATCCTGTTAACAACTAGGCTTCATTAAACATAGAGCTCTTTATACTTTATCGCTCTTTTTATCAAAACAATCAGTGAATATACTGACATTTATCTATCTATTGTTTGTCGATAACAACCAACTAGAGCTACCACGCAACACCACCTGTGTTCAATTATGCTTTTACTCCATTGGGGCATAGGGTTGTACTAGTTTAGTAGGTCTCTGTCTAGATTTAGGGGTCCCTTTAGTGAACGGGCAGAGGGATTCCCTAGGGCTGTAGGGTACATCAGGGCCACTAGGGACAGCCATCGTGGAGCGGGGGCGCCACAATGCTCCCCCCTAGGGTGCCAATCTCTGCAGCCAGGCAGGTGCAAGCCTAGTTGCTTAATAGGGACATCCAGGTGTGCCCAATGTTTTAATTTGGAACACTACACTTACATTTTTGTTTGTAACATTTTTTGGTGCTACCTATTGAGGTATTTTATTGATAAAGTATTTTGGTTAGGGTTTGATATATGATTTTGGCTTTGAAGCCCTATGGATTATCATTTCTTGATTATTATTTGCTGGTTCCGGAAGAACAGAGACACAAACTGGAATGAGAGATGTATGGGAACACGTAAGAGTAGTGTGTGGGAACCGCAGGAAGCAGAATGAAAATGGAGCAGAACTGCAAGGTTGCAGAGCGGAGAGCAGAACAGAGTCTCTGGTTGTGGTGCAGCGAGCTGAACCGCAGGGAATGCAGAGCAAAGGCAGAACTGCAAGGACTGCGGAGCAAAGGCAGAACTGCAAGGACTGCGGAGCAAAGGCAGAACCGCAAGGAGTGCGGAGTAAAGGCAGAACCAAAAGAGTGCGGAGCAAAGGCATAACCGCAAGCGTGCGGAGCCAAAGCAGGACAGAACCGCAAGGAGAGGAGCTGGGAGCAGAGTGGAGCCACAGGGTGCGGCGAGCAAAGCAGAGCAGGAGTAACCACACAAGGATACACACAGCAGGGTAAGGAAGGCTAAAGACAATGACACAAATAGGTACAGGTATAAGACTCAGTTCAGACAAGAACACGTACAGGTCAAGGCACAGGAACCAGGATATGCAGCCTCCTGGAATGCAGAACAAGAAACACAGAGCACAGAAACAGATCTGGGTACACAGCCCCAAGAGAAGGCGGAAAACAGGACAGAAACTGGTAGCTCAGCAGCAAGACGCTAACTGAGATAAGGCATTGCTCAGGCAGCCTCCAAGGGGTGGCCTTAAGTACCAGAGGCTTCTTGACAATTGACTGGGGACACCTTAGGAAGGTGCACACTGACTCTATAAGAACCAGGACATTGCCTAATGCCACCAATGTCCTTGATCTCCTGTAATAAAACTAAAATGAAAAAAACAACAATATTCCAAATCTGTCCGTCTTTCTGTCCCATGCCGTAATCCATGTCTGGGGAATAAACAGTTTTCAATCTGTAGGGTTCCAAGATGTGACCGTTCAGGCTGAGAACCACTTGTGACTGAGCGGCTGTGAGGCAGTCTCAGTGACCTGTGGTGACGTCATCGGTCACTGAGGCTCCGTTCCCTGCCGGGCTGAACTGGGGTGACCTCGGTGAGATACCAGCTAGCAGCGTGAGAGTTTTTCAGCCTTGCTGAAGCTGACAGATGAGAGATGCAGCCCCCAGCTGTGATTTTTGCCTGGCTGGTTAGCAAAAATACAGGGGAACCCATGTGTTTTTTACAGGAGCGGTTGATGATAATCCCATCCCCCATTCCAACTCTCACTGTAATTAGCGGCAGCAGGTGTCGCATGATTAGATCAGTAGTCGCATCTGCTGACACCAATGACCAGAGGTAAACTTTATACCTCGGATCACAGCTGAGCGCTCACGCTGTCTTTCGACAGCGTGTGAACCGTGGCTCTCTGACCAGTGGGGATGACTTCACAGCCAATTAGAAGTGGTGTTTGGCATGCTTTTATACATGCACATGACAGCGCGACAAACACCCGGTGTTCGGGCTGCCGAACCCGAACAGTAACACGAACTTCCTGGTGAAGTCCGTGTTTGGTGTCCATGCCCGAACAGTAGGTGTTCAGTACGGACGCCCAACTTTACTGATCGGCTTCACCCATCTCTAATCCCTATAACAGATAATGGTGTCGGTCAAAAGTACAACTCACACCACAAAAAACAAGCCCTAACATGGCCCTATTGATGGAAAAAATTAAAAAGTTATGGCTCTGGGAAGAAGGGGAGCGAAAAACAGAAATGCCAAAACGAAAAAGGGCTCCATCGTGAAGGGGTTAAAACCAGTATAGTTTGATATATCTGACTTTTAAAAACACAACTTTTCCTAATATATTTGTTATTACTTTATTTTTGAACTGGGTACAGGAGGTTGATTACAGTATGGTCAGCGGAGTACTTTATCTCTGTCCTATACAGCGTAAGCTATAGTGATGATGAGTTCTTTTTACCTCTTCTCCGTAACATATATCTTTTCCCGAGTAATTATAAGGTCTTCAGTATTGAGATTCTCGTAAACTAATTTGCAGGTAATCTAATTTTTAGGAAAAATTTAGCAAAATCTGCAATTTCAAATTCCAAATGATCCCCTCATCTTTTCATCTGTAATAAATAGCTATGCACTATAGAGAGCCTTTAGGAAATTTCTGGCTGTGGGAATTTGGGTATCAAAAATAATTTCTTTAGATGAACTCACTTAAAGTGAACTGAAGTCTCATCGACTGTCCCTTATCTGTCATATTAATTGATAAGCAACTTATTCTCCTTTATAGGGAGTTGAAAAAACCCAAATTTTGTTCCTAACCTGGTAATGAAGTGAATATCTCTACTACCCTAAAAATGATGATCATTGAGATGGACATTGTTCCCTAGCTCTGTGAATATTATGGCCCTATGTTTCTGGAGGTAGAAGCTGTTCCATGTCTGTTGCTTCTGTTATTAATGGGAAATTATAATAATAAGAGTCCTGTCTTTTTAATTAATTAGTCTCAATTGAGTACACTTTCACATTCTCCAAGTCCTGGAAATCTCTGTAAAATACATTATAATGTCTGCTAAGACTATTCTGTTATTCAATTTCCTTGACATCAATGTCTGGCTCCCTTTCATATGTAGGATGTTTCCTGCAGTACATTTAAATCATGAATGCTGCTGAATCTAACATTCATGTTTTAGCAATAAAACTAGCTTTTAGGAATTATATTTGGAAGTTTAATAGAAAAGATACATTTTTATTGAAAAATGTTTTTTCCAGATGGTCATGTGTGAAATATCTGCAGAATCATTTAGATGCCACCTTTACAAGTAAAAACATACCATAAGGATACGGCTTTCCTAAAACCTGTCAGATGACAAATGCACTAGCAGGATGCAGCAGGACCCCACTGTCAGCCATACAACAGCTCAAAAGGGGAGAGCCCAGTAGAGGCCTGTGGGACTTCTCTGATGGAGAATAGAAGATACGGTAGTAGACAGTCCCAGTCCCGGCTGTCCTTCTCTACGACCTTCTTCAACTTCTTCAAGGTTTTATTGAAACTTTGTACCAAGCCATCCATCTATGGATGGTAGACTGAGGTCCGGAGTTGTGTTAGTTGCAGGGTTTTGCACAACTCCTTCATCACCTTTGACATACAGTACAGACCAAAAGTTTGGACACATCTTCTCATTCAAAGATTCTTCTGTATTTTCATGACTATGAAAATTGTAGAATCACAATGAAGGCATCAAAACTATGAATTAACACATGTGGAATTATACATTACACTTCACAAAAAAGTGTGAAACAACTGAAAATATGTCTTATATTCTAGGTTCTTCAAAGTAGCCACCTTTGGCTTTGATTACTGGTTTGCACGCAGAAAAGGTGAACGGATGGACTCTACATGCCTAGTTCCCACCGTGAAGCATGGAGGAGGTGGTGTGATGATGTGGGGGTGCTTTGCTGGTGACACTGTTGGGGATTATTCAAAATTGAAGCGGTGAGCGGTCCAGCTCACCCCAAACCATCTCGATTGGGTTCAGGTCTAGTGACTGTGGAGGCCAGGTCATCTGGCATAGCACCCCAACACTCTCCTTCTTTGTCAAATAGCCCTTACATAGCTGGGAGGTGTGTTTGGGGTCATTGCCCTGTTGAAAAATAAATGATGGTCCAACTAAACGCAAACCGGATGGAATAGCATGCTGCTGCAAGATGCTGTGGTAGCTATGCTGGTTCAGTATGCCTTCAATTTTGAATAAATCCCCAACAGTGTCACCAGCAAAGCACCCCCACATCATCACACCACCTTCTCCATGCTTCACGGTGGGAACCAGGCATGTAGAGTCCATCCGTTCACCTTTTCTGCGTGCAAAGCAGTAATCAAAGCAAAAGGTGGCTACTTTGAAGAACCTAGAATATAAGACATATTGTCAGTTGTTTCACACTTTTTTGTAAAGTGTAATGTATAATTCCACATGTGTTAATTCATAGTTTTGATGCCTTCAGTGTGATTCTACAATTTTCACAGTCATGAAAATACAGAAAAATCGTTGTGTCCAAACTTTTGGTCTGTACTGTAAATAGAGTCCCTTGGTTCATCAGGATCTCTTTAGGCAACCCCGTTCTAGAGAAGACATGGACCAACTCTCGGGAAATATACTTGGTGGAGGTTTTTCATAGTGGAATGACCTCCTGGTATCGTGTAGCATTGTCCAGTATCACCAGGATATACTGATGTTCTCTGGTGAACTTAACCAGGGGTCACACTAGATCCAAGGCTATGCAATCAAATGGTACCTCAATAATTGTCAACGGCACTAAGGGGCTATGAAAATGGGCCACTGGGGAAGTCAGCTGGAAGGTGGGACAGGACCTACAGAAATTCACAATATCATGGTGACAACCGGGCCAGTAGAACCTCTGGAGGATCCATTCCGGGATTTCTATACGCCCAGGTTACCACCTACCACATGTATATGAGCCATGTCTGTATGGCCCTGGAACCAGTAACTGCTCAATTACCTCCACTCTCAGTTTGTTGATGCGATATATCACCATCTCACCAAGTACAGTTACCTTGACATATGCACCTTTTAGAGTTAAATCCCTTAGTTGGGCAGTCCCAAATGTTCAAGTTGCAACCATTTTTGGACCAGGTGTAGGAGGTCAAACATTTGGGACCGGGGAGGTCACTGCAATAGGCTTAGTGGTGCACTCGCTGCGCCCTGACAGTCAGTCACTCCTAAGCGTGTCAAGATCTCAACTTTCAATTTGGCATACTCTTTAGCATCCTGAAAGGCCAGGTCATAATAAGCCTTCTGCGGTTCACTTGTTAAATATGGTGCCAGGACATCCGCCCACTGCTCCGGAGAGCGATTTCTCACATTCCACCACCCTCTCGAAAAACCGTCAGGAATGCATCAACATCATCCCCAGGGGTCATCTTTTGCCATCTTCCTGGCATATGAGTCATCACCTGGATTTGGGGAGGAGACCGCCGGCCTCCCACGAACCGCCTCTGTGAAGAGTTCTATCTGCCGCATTAGCGCCTCCTGCTGCTGGTTTTGTAGCTGCTGTGCCAACAGCTTATTCGTTTCTTGCTCTGTCATTTTCTGCAGTTGACTAGCGAGATGTTGCTGTTGCACCTGGACCAAATGTTTTACAAGCTCCTCCATGCTGTCAGATTTCCCTCCTGTAGCCGTTTTCACCCAGGACATCCAGTATCGGAAGTCACATTACCTCTTGGGATTCGTGCCCGTGCTTCTAGCACCAATTGTAGAGATCTGTTCTCACTCAGCTGCGGTTGAGGTAGGCAGGCACAGGAAGTCGTATTGCTGAAATATCCAAGCACGTTTATTAAAACTGCATAAACTGCTCTGGATAGAAAAACAAACGAGCAGCCTTTTCCAGCACAAAGTGAAAACAAACAGGAAACAAGTAGTCCATATAGAACTGCGGCTCCACACGCTCAGGTCAGTGCCTTTAGCAAAACACACTGGAGGTCTCCACACCTCTAGCCACAGACACTGAATGAGACATCTAGCCTCCATTTTATTAGCTAAACCATGCCGCTGAAGTTCGGATATGTGAGCCGTCATTCCCACCTATCTCTTATGACCACTCATAAAACCCAGCCCTGAAATTGCCAAATAACTCTTTCAGCATTATACGTGCTGGAGCATAGTTCCAAGCTCACATCACTGCAGCTAATACCGGGATGACACATATCTCCCCTCAAGGACTCTTCCAGCGGCCATCTTACAATGTATTGTGACAGTGTCACTGGCACTGGTTGCATCATGGAGATTGCTTTCTTCCGTGATTTAGAAACCCATAAGTTTCTCTCCAGCATGCTATGTGCTGAAGGAGTTAATCAGCTGTGATATGGGATGGTTTGTAGGTGAGTAGGTCAGAGATGGGCGGGACACCTACTCACCATATCTCCACCTCAAGGTTGTGGCTGGGATGTTAAATGTACAGCCACTTTTTTTTTCCTCTGTGTTGTGATTTGGAGAGGAGAGAATCCAGACGTGGCTCCTGAAAGAGCTGAAGACACATGATGTTCTGAGTGGGCTAACCCCTCAGAGATAAGGACTTTGCTTTACTTTATGTTTTGTTTTGCCATTATGCCAGAAAGGCCACATTTACTTCACTGAACCCTGCAACAGTTTATGCTGCCTCATAATAAACCAGCAGGTGTCTTACCTAAGAAACGCTCCTGTGTTTAGCCCCCGTCTCACACAGCGATCTCGCTAGCGAGATCGCTGCAGAGTCACTAGTTTTGTGACGCAACAGCGATCTCCCCAGCGATATCGCTGTGTGTGACATTCAGCGACGATCAGCCCCCCTGCTGTGAATCGCTGATCGTCGCTGAATGTCCTGGACATTTTTTTGATAGCTGCTCTCCTGCTGGCCAGCACGCATCGCTGCGTTTGACAGGCGGGAGACCAGGGATCCGCTGGTAACCAAGGTACACACCGGGTTTTCAGGCGCGGGGCTGTGCCTGGAAACCCGCTGTGTACCTTGGATACCAGCGCCCTGATGCAGGGAGCTGGTAACCAAGGTACACAGTGGGTTTCCAGGCACCGCGCAGTGCCTGGAAACCCGACGTGTACCTTGGTTACCAGCTCCCTGCATCAGGGCGCCGGTATCCAACGTACACTGCGGGTAACTAAGCGATGTTCCCCGCAGTGTCGCTGTGCTGATCGCTGCCTGAGCTGCCTGTTTGGCAGCTCAGCAGCGATCATGTAGCGACACACCAGCGATCCTGATCGTTGTCGGGATCGCTGGTGTATCGCTATGTGAGACCCGGGCTTTTACCTTTGCAAGCAGCTGAGTGAGTCAACCTTTCACAGAATATGGTGATATTGTTTCTTTATAATGTGTTATGTTTTTCTATGTTTTTATTGTTAGTTACAGTATCTGTATGCGTGTCTTTGAAAATTAATTGGTATTGAGTTATATATTGGCAACTATTGGGGTAATCCTTCCATTGTATAGCTAGCATGGCTTGAAGAGCAATACGCAAGCCAGAGGAAGGGTGGTGTCCGCAAAATGTTGCATCAAGATGGTGTGCAGTGTTAAATATTGAAAATCTTCTTGTTACCTCTATCACCATTTTTCTCTGATCTATTATGTTCAGCAGGGATGAGGTTTCTCTATAGGACTCATTGTTGTCTAACAAGGGTGAATATTTCATTTTCTGCTTTTGCACTTCACATTATGTTTCCTATTGGAATATGGCTATAAAAATATTGAAGAAAAGCGTTTTCCACACTGTGTGTCTTGTTTTTAAATCCTAATGATTCCTTAGTAACCTATAAAATAGAAGAGTGGGAAGGCCAGGCTGTGTCATTCATCTTTGAGAGTAGTTTTTTACCCAGCATTTTTGGAAGAAACAGTGCTGTTGTTATTGATGCATTTTGGTTTAGCAAAAGCCAAAAATGGATACAGCAGGAAGGAAAAGTATAAGTCCCTACATTTTATTCATCATTACATTTTTGTTCAATTTCTGGCTAGAAAAATAGTCAACAACTGTAGTGACAGCTTTAAAAACATGTTTACAAGTGAAATTACCCCGATAAACTGTTTTACTGGTCCTAATAGACAGGCCAATTAGTGTATAGTTATTTGCACAAGAAATTACCAATTTTTTTGCATTCAAGGCTTTTTCTAAACTAAACAAAAGATTGAAAGAATAGAAAATTATTATATTTATATGCAAATGAACAGAAGTATTGTGTAACTAAAGTAAAAGGTATGGAAATAATAAGTGTTCTCTCCTTATACTGACATTCAATGACCTTTTTCGGATGATCTGTTATTAGGGTATAAATCAGAACTAATAGATACTTGAAGTGGTAGAGATGGCTTTTAAAAGAATTGTGTTTCAAAACAAATGACATGCCATAAAACCCTACAGAGAATAATCACTTCCTATATGCTTCATGTCCAACTGTCACCTTCTCACTTCTAAAGGAGCTGCTTGAGAGAGGCTGGCAAAAAGTCAATGATTCCCTTCAGCCTTATAGAAATTTTAGTAGATTCATGTCTATATTTTAACACTTTGCCTTTTGTCAAACTTACTAACTTTAAAAATATAATCCTTGTATATGTACATTCCATAGCTAACAATATAAAACATCTATAAAATGTATGACAGTCCTTAAAGATACTATGCTATAAACTAAAATCACAATTTTGTTTGCAACACTCAAAGCTATTTGGTGTTAACATAGTTAATGGAATCTTGTTAGGCTATGCAATTATTTTATACCTATTAGGGGTCTATCAGTTGGGACCCTAGAATAAAAGATGCAGAAGTACCATTAAAGCACAATTTTCTCTGTACAGTAGTATAGTTTACCTGGTACTGTGCAGGAACTGCAACTGCTTTATATGAACGAGGTTAAAATTATTTGATATTAAGATCAGCAAAATAGGCTACAGTCTTTTCTTTATAGGGAGTAATGGAACCACTTACCTCTCAATGAATAATGGCATGAGATGGGTGAACACCTGGATGTTCAGGTCCGGCGGGTTTGGTCGAACAGTTACAAGAAGTTCGGGTTCTGGGAACAAGAACAGTACCCAGACCTGAACCCAAACCCGGACTCCATTCACTTGAATGGGGGGCCCGAACATCCAGTGTTTGCCACTCTGTCATGGAGAAGGGGGATAAACAGTTTTCAACCTGGACGGTGCCAAGATGCAACCGTCCAGGCTGGGAACCACTGGTGACTGAGCTGCTACAAGCGCAGCCTCAGAGACCGGTGGTGACGTTATTGACGCTACCTCCGGTCATTGAGGCTCCGTTCCCAGCTGGGCTGAACTGGGGTGACCTTGGTGAGATCTCCACTAGCAGTGTGAGAAAAACTTGGATGATGGGATCAGTAGTCCCATCCGCTGACACCAGTGACCGGAGGTAAACTTTATACCTCCGATCACAGCTGAGCGCTCACGCTGTCTTTCGACAGCGTGTGAACCGTGGCTCTCTGACCAGCGGGGATGATTTCACGGCCGATTAGAAGCGGTGTCTGCCGCACTGCCATGCGCGACAAGCACCCGATGTTCGGGCAGTCGAACTTGAACAGTAACACGGACTTCCTGGTGAAGTCCATGTTCAGTGTCCGTGCCCGAACAGTAGTTGTTCAGTATGGACGCCAAACTTTTCTGTTCGGGTTTGCCCATCTCTACTTAGTACTATATACATTTTAAGATTGTACAAAATCAAATAGAAATGCAATGTAAGATTTGTATTCCCATAAAAATAACTAACTGCTGAAAGACGCAGTCTAGGAAATTTTGATGTAGTCACAAGTCCTCAATGTTTATATACAGTTGAAACTAGAACATACACTATATAAAAAATGCATGTTTTTCTCAATATCTGACATAAAAACAGAATAAACCTTTCCCATTTTAGGTCAATTAGGATCACCATAATTATTAATATTTGCCAAATGCCAGAATAATGAGAGAGAGAATGTTTTAAGGCATTTTTACTGCTTGCTGCAAAGTCAAAAGTTTACATACTCTAAGATTACTATGCCTTAAACAATTCTGGACTGCCCATATGATAATGTCATGTGTTTTGAAGATTCTGAAAGGTTTTATGGCAACATCTTAGTAAATTAGAGACACACCTGTGAATATGTTTTAATGCACACCTGAAACACACTGCTTCTTTATGTAGAGAGTTGTAGAATAGCATGTGTCTGGCTCATCCTTGGGTACAATTTCAAGACACCTGAAGGTGCCTCATTCATCTGTACAACCAATTATGCGCAAGTACAAACAAGATGGGAATGTCCAGACATCATACCACTCAGGAAGAAGACTGGTTCTGTGTCCCAGAGATGAACGTGCTTTGGTCCGACATGTGCATATCAACCCAAGGATAAAAACAAAAGACCTTGTGAAGATGATTGGAGAAGCTGGTAATTATAAAAACTTAATTCCAGCTCACCCAGTTGCTCTATGTTCATCTACCTGGGGCTCAGACAACGGCCTCGCCCTGGCATCACATCAAGGATAATAGAAAAAAATTGGAGTCCGACTCAACAGGACTGGATTTATTTTCCTTTTCTTTTTATTTTTCAAAAGAAATTATAGTGCATACAAAAGTAAATTTTCATGGTCGACATGACCCAGTCGACGCGTTTCGACTGCACTAAGCAGTCTTATTCCTGACTCATATTCATGTAATAATTTATTTTGAAAAATAAAAATAAAATGAAAATCCAGTCCTGTTGAGCTGGACTCTAATTGTTTCTATTATCCTGGAAGCTGATAAGGTTGTGTCAACATCCACAGTGAAACAAGTACTGTATCAACATATGTTGAAAGGCCACTCTGCCAGGAAGAAGCCATTACTCCAAAAGAAACATAAAAAGCCAGATTAATTTTTGCAAATGTACACAGGAACAAAGACCTTAGTTTTTGAGACATGTTCTGTGGTCTGATGGAACTAAAATTGAACTTTTTGGGCATAATGACCATCATTAAATTTGGAGGAAAAAGGGAGAAGCTTGGAAGTCTAAGAACGCCATCCCAACTGTGAAACACAGAGGGTGGCAGCATCATGTTGTGAGGTTGTTTTGCTGCAGAAGGGACTAGTACACTTCACAAAATAGATGTCATCATGATTAAAGAAGATTATGTGGCAATACGGAAGCAACATCTCAAGAAATCTGCCGGAAGATAAAGCTTTGGTGGAAATGAGTCTTACAAATGGACAATGACCTGAGGCATACTGACAAAATGTTAACAAAGTGGCTTAACATTAATAAAGTCAATGTTTTGGAGTGGCAGTCACAAAGCCGTGATCTCAACCCTATTGAAAATTTATGGACAAAGATGAAAAGGCAGGTGCGAGCAAGGTGACCTACAAATCTGAATCAGTTACACCAGTTTTGTCAGGAGGAATGGGCCCAAATTCTGTTCAACTATTGTGACAAGCTTGTGGAAAGATATCCCAAATGTTTGACCCAAGTCATTCAATTTAAGGGCAATGGTACCAAATACTAATGAAATGTATGTAAACTTTTGACTTCGCAGTAAGTAATATAAAGGCCTTAAAACATTATCTCTCTCATTATTCTGCCATTTGGCAAATATTAATAATTACGGTAATCCTAATTGACCTAAAACGGGAAAGGTTTTATCACGACCCCTGCTGCAGACTTACAGCAGGAGTCTGCACACAGATGCTAAGAGGTCAGAGAGTGTGAGAGGAGAGCTGTGGTGAGCTTACCTGCCGCAGAGCAGGACCTGAGCATGTGACCACCGGGAGAGTAGCCGGGGGTGGAGTCAGGCGCCGAGCAGTGGCGGTGACCGGCGATGCCGGAGAGTAGTCAGAACGTGCCAAAGTCAAGCCAATAAGATGATGAGGTACAAAAGGGTGAGACGTGGAGAGTGGTCAGGATGTAGCCAAAGGTCAGTAAGCCGAAAATAGTGGTACTTTACAAATGGGGCAGACAGGTGCGAAGTAAGGCTAATCATGCTTAAAGGTCAGAGCTGGAAGAGTCAGTAATAACAGAATCACAAGGCAATGCACAGAACGAGAAAACGACTGGGTCATACACTGAGAGGAAGATGGAAAGAACAGTATGCAAGCACACCAAGGGGTCAGACACACAGCCAGGAATGAATGTATAACTGACAAAGAACCCCAGACTGGGATGGGTATATATAGCCCTCCCCAAACCAAAAGGAGGCCATACAAAATTAACCCTGCGGAACCCAAGACCGATCATCCAGAGCATACCCCTTACAGTGCACCAAATACTGGAGATTCCGATGCATCCACCGAGAATCAACGATGCGCCCCACCTCATACTCCGGATGGCCCTCCACCAATACCGGAGGAGTGACGGATGAAGGGTCCTCATCAACCGCTCCCAATGGTTTTAAGAGGGATCTGTGGAACACATTGGATATTTTGAAAGAGGCGGGAAGCTGTAACCTGTAGGCCACCGGGTTGATTACCTCCACAATTTAATGTGGGCCAATAAACTTAGGCCCCAGTTTGGCCGAGGGGACCTTGAGCTTGATATTGCCGGTGGATAACCACACCTTCTCGCCCACTAGGAACGCAGGACCTGATCCCCTTCTCTTGTCTGCAAAAAATTGTAGTTTTCCTGGGCCTTGGTGATGTGTCTCAGAACCTCCCTCCACATGACCTTCAAATGTTGCAGCGTACCCTCTGCCCCTGGACAACCTATGTGTAAGCAAGAAAACTCCCCAAAATGCAGAATAAACCCATAGTAGACCAGGAAGTGAGACATCCCCGTGGATTGACTCACCCGACCGTTGAAAGCAAATTCTGCCATCTTGGCAATGCCTCACACCAGTCATCCTGTTTGCAAGATGCACAACCATCTCAGAATTTGCTTCAAGGACTGAGTAGTGATTTGAATCATTTACAGAGCTGTTACATAATCAAATCAATTTTCTTAAGAGTCATTTTGGACGTTTCTTACAATGTCAGATGAACATTAGGAAAAAAATATCCAGTGACAAATGTGTATATAAATTTCTGACTGTTTTCAAATAACATGAGCAATGAAGCCTGCAATGGGTAGTATCAATTTTAATTGTTATGTAGTTGTCATGGGTAGATTTTAAATCTTTTTAGAACATTGCTGTGTTTTTTTAAGCTGAGTTATCACTTTGTTCATTATAAGATGTCATAGAATTGGTAACACACTGAGCTTGATTCTTTGGGGTCTGTGCAGAAATCAGGACCAAAGCAGAATCTCCTGCTGTTTAAACTATCACCACACAGTTTCCCTTGTTACATTTCTGGTTAGGGAAATTGCTTTGCTATTATAATGCTATAAGATGCACTTTAAAAATGTAAATTTCAATGCCCAGGTACAAAGTCATTATCTCGCTTCTTCTAACGTTACGCACTGATGATTTAATTTTTTTAGTTGAGAGTTTGCCTGAGCAAAATTAAAATAATAAAACAAGGTATAAAACAAATGTTGCATTCTGAATTGATGTGGTAGTATTTTCAGCTATTGCTGTATCTAAATATAGGAGTTTGCAGAATAGCCAAACTAAACGTAATTTAAGTAACTCCTTCTTTTACTCCAATTCTGTTATTGAAAATTAGACTTCCTTTTTGTTCTCCCTATAGCTTTAAAATATAATTCCTGCACGTGTTGCAGCTGCCGAACAGCAGTGAGACAAGCAGCTACTGGGACTCGAACATATTTATCGAGCACGCCAAAGACACTTGGTTAGCACCCGAGCATGCAACGATAACATCTCATCTGAGCACGTTCGCTCATCACTACTGAACGCCTAAGGGTATGTTTCCACGGTCAGGAAATGCTGCGTGTTTGAAGCTGCGTACAGCCGCAGCGTCAAACATGCAGCGTCCAGATTTTACAGCATAGTGGAGGGGAGTTCATGAAATCCAGTCTTCACTATGCGATAAAAAGACGCAGGTGGCAGACCCCCATAAACAGACATGCAGAGCGTCTTTCCAGAGCGTAGCACGTCTGTTTACAATGTGGCGACGCTCCATTACCGCATCATAAATTTACCAAATTATGGGCTTAATGTCACCTTACAATCAAAGTTGACATTAACCCCTTATTACCCCATATGTCACCACTACACGGCAGTGGGAAGAGAGAGGCTAAGCGCCGGAATTGACGCATCTTAGAGATGTGCCATTTCTGGGGCAGCTGAGAGCTGGTGTTTGCAGCCAGGGGGTCCAATATCCAAGGACCATCTCTAGGCTATGAATATCAGCCCACAGCTGTCTGCATAGCCTTTCTGGCTATTAATTATAGGGGTACCCCACGTAATTTTTTTGGGGGCCCCCTATTTTAATAGCCAGTAAAGGCTACGCAGACAGCTGCGGGCTGATATTCATAGCCTGGGAAGATCCATGGGTATTACCTGTTTCCCAGACTATAAACACCGGCCCCCAGTTGCCGGCTTTCCCACTCTGGACTTGAAAATTGCACGGGAGCCCACGCAATTTTTTTCCATTTTATTTTTAATTAAACAGATATTGCGTTTAAGGCCGGGGTCCCACTTGCGAGAAACTCGCTCGAGTCTCGCACCTCAATACTTGCACTGACGACGGCAATCGAGACTGGAGTGTGCAGCTGCACATATTTCTATGCAGCTGAACGCTCCGGTCCGAGTGCCGGCGGCAGTGTCGGGTATTGAGGTTCAAGACTCATGCGAGTTTCTCATGAAATGTGACCCCGGCCTAACACAGATTTTTTTCTATCTATAGATAGATCTATCTATAGATAAATCTATTTAGCTATCTATAGACAGATATATCTATCAGTAGATAGATATATCTATAGATCGATAAATAGATCTTTAGATATTAAAGTACATACGGTTTTGTGATTAATTTTGTTATGTGATAGCTCCTTGTTGAACGGTAGATTGGGGACCACAGATTGAAATTTAGGAGTATATCTTTTAATTGTAATTGTGGATATACCCTAATTTTAATGTTTTTTATTTTTTATTTTTTTCTAGATATATCACTTCGTATCACAAATTGTACTCACCTTGGAAGGACATAACTGCATGGAGGACAGAAATTATATGTTTTGATTATTATTTTCTGGTTATTGTTAATTTTTTAATTAAGCGGTGTGCAAATCACTGTAATCAATTGCCAGCCAATAAATAAATATGAAGATTAAAGATGAACTTTTGTTTTTTTAAATTGGGTATGGTTGCCAGGAAAATGGTATGCTCACCATTTAGTTACCCGGGTTGTGACAATATGGAATGGAATTGCTGTGTCATGCTTAGGAGCTATTTAATGCCCGGAGACAACCTGTATGAGGTGCCGTCCGTAACATTAGGGAGAATAAAAATACATTTGAAGTCCTACTGGCGCCTAACCTGTATGTGGATATTTTAAAGCAAGTATATAATGTGTGGATATTGGTGCGCAACAAGATCGCATTATAAGTAATAGAATATTTTTTACTATAATGGAATTAATTCCGTTTGTTGCCCCAGCTAAGATGGCGCTCTAATGACGATGGTGTGGTGATACGCATGCGTGGATTAAGAATGCCACGCACCATTTTTGATTGGCCGGCATACTATAACACAGTGATGACGCGCTGGAGCATGCGCAATAGTGTAGTAAGAACGCCGGAAACAGCGTGAACGGCATCCTCCATGTGGCGGTGTGTAAACCTGAGGGGGTGAGTTATAAAGTGTAATTTTGCACACATATGTGCTGAATCAAATGTAAATTGGAACGTGGCATGTTTATTATGGCACAAAAGCACTTTAGCACTGTGAGGCACCTGTATAGTATGATGATAATGAAGTACATGATGCACTTTATTTAACTCAATGTGTAATGATGTATAACATGATTGGTGGCAACTGAGGGTTGTTAATATACCTATAAATATGCACCTTTTTGTAACACCTACTGCTTGAGAAAGGCTCAGTTGGAGACGATACGTCGCCCAGATGTGAGTTTGAAATACTCGTAAATCTTCCACTTTCTTCAACACATATTGCAAGGAGTTCTGCCTTCATTTTTTATCTATCTATCTATCTATCTATCTATCTATCTATCTATCTATCTATCTATCTATCTATCTATCTATCTATCTGTCTGTCTGTCTGTCTATCTATCCCATATCTATCTCATATCTATCTATCTATAGAAAGATAGATAGATAGATAGATAGATAGATAGATAGATAGAAGATAGATAGATAGATAGAAGATAGATAGATAGATAGATAGATAGATACTGTAACATTTCCAGGGGATATAGCTCTAGGATCGCTGTCTGGGTAGACAGAATGGCACGAAAACGGTTCATTCAGACAGCAGTTCTGGTGTAAAAAACTGGCCGCAACCAGTTTTATTAAAGTCCACAGCAAACAGATAAAAATAAAGCATAAACAGAAAAACCTAGGCTTGTCTAGCCACTACACATAGATCGATTGCCCTGTCTATCCGGGTCCCCAGCCTGACCCAAAACAACACATATGATATATGTTACCATTATGGAGTTTCACAGATACTCCTCCTTGTGTCTGAAGGCACTTTCAATGTCCAGACTTGAGAGAGATCCACTCCTATTCAGCCGCTATTCACACGGATTCGCACTGCGACTACTCCTGTGTCCGGGGTACTTCCTGCACCAAGACTGAGATAGCTCACACTCCTGGAGACGCTCCTTGTGCCAGGGACACCTTCCTGTGTCCAGACTGAGCGTGCTCCCACTCCTGGAGACACCTTCTGTGCCTGGACCCCTTGTCCAGACTGAATGAGCTCTCTGACTGTGTTTGCAGACACCTACTTCTGGTCTCCTAATTAACAGCTGAATGGTTTCAGGCCTGAGCTGCAAGTGTGTGCTGAATGTGAGGTGTAGTGACCTTTCTCTACCACTAGGTTCACAAAGCCACACATTTCCCCCATACCATACAGCACAGTACCTAGGTGAAATGTACACCCCATTCAACACATATTCCTTCACTGTCTCACATATCCCCTCCCTCTTCTCCAGACCGGAGGGCTGGTCATCCAGACCGGAGGGCTGGTCAACAATCCAACAGAGACAGTGAACTCTGGACCAGTCATGGCCCTCATCAGCTTCATCTTCACCACTGTCATTTGTATCTTCACCTGAGTCATAGCCAACATCAGCTTTTTCTTCATCTGAAGCATCCGCACTACCCTGTACCCTCCCAGGCCTATGCTCTCTGCGGGCCTCGGGTATCCTGCACGGTTTCATCTTGACCTTAGGGCCGGGCTCAGTTTCGATATAGTGCCTGGCCAGAGAAGTACGACCCGGCACATCAGAACACTTCTGCTGACTCTTCCTCAGAAACTCACGTACCTCCTGTCCCTGGTGCACTGACCATGTGTCACCAACTATCACAGAAGGTATAGGGGTTTTTCACTTTTCTCCAGTTCCCCTCCTTCAGGCTCTTCTGGCCGGACATGCCCAAAAGCCCTACCGTCAGTCCTACACTCTACTTCTTCAGTTACATCACTTTGGTCTCCAATATCTCCATTTATTCCAGCTTTCAAGTTCTCCTTGATAGCGGCATCTGTATACTCAGAACCCGCCGGATTCTTCTCTTCCACCACGTTCTGCATCCCATCTGGGCTCCCGTGTGTCTGTAGCGGCAACGGAGTGACACATCGCTTTTCCCATTTGTTGGGACGTGGCTCCGATGTAGCCTCCCTGAAAGTGCGCTTGAGCTCACCAATGCCAGCTACTGATCCGGACCGTAACCCGTCCACGCCGCTGTCTTCGGCAGAAACAGATTCCTGGACAGAGTCAGTCCCCATATCTTCAGTCTTGTTCCTCACAGCTTCACTTGAAACCTCAGCTTCTGATGAGGCATCTGGCTTGGTGACCACCACTTCCATGGCTTTTTCCACCTCTGCAGCATCACTTTCAGAGTCCTTGGCATGATGCAGATCCACACCACACACCGACAACTTCTCATCTTCAACAGCATCCACTTGTGCTGTGTTCAGTTTCAGAGTCCTGCCTTTAAAGCTCAGCTCTCCTCCTTTCACCTTAGTCTTCGCCAGGGAACCGGCCAACTGTAAAACATCTTCAGATGCCATCTTCTGTCTGGCTGTAAGGTCAGCATCAGCTTTCTTCTCAGGACTCTCAACCTCCTCTGCTACCATGCCTTCCTCATTTGCACTGGTTGCTTTATGGTCATCAGATGATTCACTATCACTATCCCTGTCTGACCCCTTTTTCTCAGCCACATCTGGCTCACCTCAGGGCCACACACTTCACTTTCATTCACATCCTGCTCACTGTCAGGGTTATACAATTCATTTTCATTCACATCCTGCTCACTGTCAGGGTTATACAATTCATTTTCATTCACATCCTGGTCACTGTCAGGGTTATACAATTCATTTTCATTCACATCCTGATCTGGACCCTTAGTTAACATGTCATCCACAACATTAACTTCACCATCTGGTCCCTCAAGTATGTGACTATGTGACAACCCCAGCACTATACTTCTATATAGCTCAGGTACTAGGAGCTGACTCACGACCCCTCCCTGGACTTCAGTGTCCCTATACAATAGGTTATTGTTCATGGCAGCATGAGGAAACCTCTCCTCAGAGCCAGGCTCTTGGGGAACCTCATTCAGAACAATTACATTTTCCTGTGCCGTTTTAAGAGTGGGGTCTCGCACCGGCTCACTCCCAAAATTGTCACAGGACACAGGCAGGTCAGGGACACTCGGTTCCCGAGAACCACCATCCTCGTCTCCCAACATCACCTGCAAAGGAATTTCATCACTATCACAGTCATCATTATTATCAATATCATTATCATGATTATGATCAGTATAATCATCACTATCATTATCAGCATCAGCATCATTATCATGGTCATCATCATTATCATGATCATCATCATCATTATCATCATCATCATGGTCATCATCATTATCATGATCATCATTATCATTATCAATATCAGCATCATTATCATGATCATCATCATTATCACACAAGATTAACGGCCCACTAATATTGTGTTCCGCCCCTCGGGACTGCGCACCCTCAATAGGAGCTTCATCACACTGTTCATCAGAATCACCCTTCCCCCAGAGATCCTTAGACCGGGAAAGTCATTACCCAATATGACGGGTTGCACCAGGTTCTTCACTACCCCCCCTTCATATGAAACCTCCCCGAGTTTGGGGACCAAGTCCACGGCAGTCTCTGGGTAGACTTTGGTGTCTCCATGGATGCACACCATACTCAGGTGCTTATCAGGGGTAAAGTCCCTATCAATCAGGCTGTCACATACGGAAGTCACTGGACTCTCTGAGTCCAAGAGGGCCTGTGCTGGGCAGTCATTTACAACCACCGGGGATACCTGTGGTCCAGTCTCTTCGGCTGAGGTGGACACACACACAGGCTCTGCGCAGGGAGAGAGGGATCTGCCAACATCACAACACATAGGCTCCCCCTCTATTGGACAGTTGGCTGCAATTTCACGCCAGCTCCAACACTGTCCATCACACTCTCCCACCCACATGTCCCCTCGGGCCTGAACCCGCTTATCAGCATACCCCATGTCCCCAACAGCTGGAACGCTCTTACCGCGAGAGTTCAGCGTCCGGGAACTCCGAAGTGACGACCTCTCAGACGGCTGTACCTCAGGAGGACGTGCTTGGGTGTAGCGGTCCACTATCACCTTTTCAACTCCATAATCAGGTTTGCTGACTGCAGACTCCCAACTGCATCTCCAGTCATGAACTCCTCTGGCACGGGCTGTCACCGTAACACCCAGCCGGGTAAGAATCTCCGCTTTCAGCTTAGCATAGTCTTGGCTGTCCTGCTTGCTCAGGTCAGCATAGGCCATTTGGGGCTCTCCAATCAGATAGGGTGCGACCATCATGGCCCATTCAGATAGGGGCAGATTCTCCTTCTCTGCCAATGTCTCAAACCTAGTGAGATATACCTCCACATCATCACGAGGTGTCATCTTTTTCATGGACCGTCTTACCGCCTTCTTTACAGCGGACAATGCAGGTGACTTTGCAACATTACTTTGGGACGATGCGCCACAAGTCTTTTGTTGTGCTGCAACCTGCTCAAAAAACAACGGGTTATTCTCCTGCTGCTGCTGCAGGAATTGCTGCTGGGCCTGCTGCATGCTCTGCTGGTGCTGCAGGCGCTGCTGCTCCATGCTCTGTTGCATGCTTCGCTGGGCCTGGGCCAGGTACTCAATGAGCTCCTTCATACTGCCGGACTTATCTGTCTCAACCCCGGCAGTCTTATGTTGCACATTCACTTGTGCCATTTGTTCAAACAGCGCCTCCATGCTGTCATCCATGCTGTCAGACTTCTCTGTCTCAACAACGGCAGTCTTCACTCAAGACATACACACTCCACAGTCTTTTCCACAGAAAAATTCCGCTCTGCTGTGCAGACACTTTTTTCTTTTTTTTTTTTTTTTTCTGCAAACTCTATTAGGGCCACTGTCTCTTTAAGACTGCTCCAATAGACGTTTCTCCTTTGCTGCTGCACACTCCACAGTCATTTTCACAACAAGTTCAGCTTTGCTGTGCATACATTTTCTCTCTTCAGACCCTATCAGGGCCACTGTCTCTCCAAGACTTGCTCCAATCAGACATTTCTCTTGACACACTTTTTTTTTTTTCTCTGCTGCTATTTCAACAGACTTCACCTTTATTGCTGTCTCTAAGTCGCTGTGCTGCATGCACACTCCAGCACTAACTGTATCCGCCACTGCGCTGCCCCAGCATTCTCCGCCAATTGTAACATTTCCAGGGGATATAGCTCTAGGATCGCTGTCTGGGTAGACAGAATGGCACGAAAACAGTTCATTCAGACAGCAGTTCTGGTGTAAAAAACTGGCCGCAACCAGTTTTATTAAAGTCCACAGCAAACAGATAAAAATAAAGCATAAACAGAAAAACCTAGGCTTGTCTAGCCACTAATTACACATAGATCGATTGCCCTGTCTATCCGGGTCCCGGCTCTACCAGCCTGACCCAAAACAACACATATGATATATGTTACCAGTATGGAGTTTCACAGATACTCCTCCTTGTGTCTGAAGGCACTTTCAATGTCCAGACTTGAGAGAGATCCACTCCTATTCAGCCGCTATTCGCATGGATTCGCACTGCGACTACTCCTGTGTCCGGGGTACTTCCTGCACCCAGACTGAGATAGCTCACACTCCTGGAGACGCTCCTTGTGCCGGGACACCTTCCTGTGTCCAGACTGAGCGTGCTCCCACTCCTGGAGACACCTTCTGTGCCTGGACCCCTTGTCCAGACTGAATGAGCTCTCTGACTGTGTTTGCAGACACCTACTTCTGGTCTCCTAATTAACAGCTGAATGGTTTCAGGCCTGAGCTGCAAGTGTGTGCTGAATGTGAGGTGTAGTGACCTTTCTCTACCACTAGGTTCACAAAGCCACACATTTCCCCCATACCATACAGCACAGTACCTAGGTGAAATGTACACCCCATTCAACACATATTCCTCCACTGTCTCACAATACATACATACAACAGTCCAAAGAAAGGTACAGCACTCCGTTCAGATGGGTGAAAAAAGAGCTACTTTATTGAGCCCATTGATGCAACGTTTCGGTTCAAGGTATGAACCTTTTTCAAGCAGTGAACATATGCCAATGTGAAACATTTATAGTTTATATAGAGATGCAATAGTTTATAACAATCAAGTAAATAAGAGCAAAAGACTCCCCATTACAAAGAGTGTACAAAAAGTGCAAAATGCCAAGCAAGCTGACTAAGTCAGATAAAAACATTATGGTAACAAACCACATACAGTACAAGTTGAAACATTAATTGTCAATAAGTGTCCAGTTGCGCGTCCTTAAAGTTAATCAACTCCATGGCTTACCCCATACGACATTCAGATAACATGCTGATCGGCGTTCCATAGTATAGTATGAGCATGACAGGAAGTGGTTAATCACTGAAGAGGAAAATGAGCCGCCCGCCAGGGCCGTGGGGTACTCGGCACCGAGCCCGTTGATGTCTATGGGGATGTCACGGGTAGCCAGCTCGGTCCGTGGCCCTGGGGCTCACTAAAAAGGGGGGATATTTACAGGGGATGATGGAAATGTTCGTGTAAGTTGTCGTGACGCCACCTGTAGTATCTGGTCAGGGTGACCAGCACTGCTGTGCAGGTACTCTGGAAGGGATGGTATTGGGCAGCTAGATGGTAGGTCTTCTACAGGTAAGACGATGTCCTTCCAGGGGAGATAGATGTGAGGTAAAAGCAATGGTGCAGGAGTGATGTAGCAGAGTGGAGTCTGCGACGTAGTGAAAAGGCAGGAGACAGTTCTTATGCAGTTTCAAGGGTTTACTCACAATCTGTTGTACATACAGAGTCCAGCCGGGCACTGTGTCCTTCCAGTGAGTGGTCCAGTAACCCTCAGGTAAGTTGGTCACACTTCCAAAGACTCCCTTTTATGTTCCTTTCCGGCGTTTTGTGCAATACTCCTTACTTCTACCTGCACCTCCCTACCACAGAGCCCTCAGCAAAGCAGTGTTAGGCCTTTTCAGTTTGCAGGTGCAGCCCGATGCCCGGTTGATCACCTCCTCTTCACGGAGACCGAGACACCGACGGAAACCTGGACGTACTTGACCATTAAGCTGCCTCCGGACAAGATTATGGTAGCTAGTGGCTCTTGAAGAGTCCCACTAGATGCAGTGTTTGCTAATGGGGCTGAACTGACTCACTAGCCTGGGAACCGTCTCCCCGATGTGTTGCCTGGTCCTTCCTCCAGTGAGGATGGGGGACAGCGTCAATTGCTGTACCAACCCGGACCCCTTCATTTCTCTCAGCAAGGCTCTCTGAGGTAAACTCAGAGAGCTGCAGGACCGGCCAGTACTCAGGGTGGCCGCCTGTCTCCAACTGAAATTCAAAAACTAACGTTCGCAGCATAAGGCTGCTCCAGCCCCTCCCATCCAACTAGCCACACCCTATTCTAACCAACTTGAGCTAGACCATCCCATTGGGTCCGCCTACACTCAGCTGGCATAGTGTACTGTTGAATGCAGTGGTTGGAGTCAATGGGGTTTCCTCCTTACCTGAGAGTCAGGTGTCACACCGCTGGGTGCGATGCAACATCTCTGTGGCGACTGGACCCTCAGGGCGCCACATTCCCCCCTGGTTAAACACAGCACTCCCGGGCTGTAAAAGAGTAGAGATGTTATACAAGAAACATACAAAAATGTTATGAATGCATTCAACATTAGAAAGGCAATATCAAAACGCATCTTCCCTTTATGGGAGGCACTTCAGGTTAACGTTGCATAAATAACATTTTTAATAATAACATTGAAAAGTATAAAATAATGGTTCTGTCGAAGTTCACTGAGACTTCTTAGGACTACCCCAACGGGGTAACTTCATAGTGTCCGATTTATGTTATGTTTCGGTAGCTGAGGAGTGCAGGTAAAAAAGGAAATACACCAGAGCAGTTGGAATCTATGGGATTGCAGTACCCTGACTAACCACCACAACTAGAGGCAGCCGTGGAGCGTTCCTACGTTGGTCCTAGACGCCTCGTCACAGCCTGAGAAACTAACTACACCTAAAGATAGAAATAGGAAAGCTATCTGCCCCGGAGCAGAACCCCAAAGATAATAGAAAGCCCCCAAACATGTAATGGCGGTTAGACAAGAGGAAATACTGACACAGAAAGAAAATAGTATGAGCAAACGCTGGGGCCCAAACTATCTAAATAGAAAAGGATAGGAAGGGTACTTACTGCAATCCCAGAAAACACTGAAAAAACACCAACTCTACTAATTTCAAAATCACCTGAGATCACACGACCTCTACCACCTAAATTAGTTCTCTGGTGTAACAAAAACAGCAGCCACTGAAAAAACTGGAAAAAGCAAAAGTACAAAACACAGTGGCTGGACTAAACTGAGAGGGCAAAAGCCCCCGGAGGGGACCCTGAAGGCCCCCACAGAAGTGCAGGACAAAATGCAAAAATATAGCAAAAACACAAAATAAGAAATTGTCTTATCTGATAGCAGGAGATGCAGACACGACACAGCAGGCTACAAGGGAAACTGGAAAGAAGGATTCAGACCAGAACAATTGATCACCGGCAACCCTGATGGGAAAATGATTCCCTTAAATAAGACCAATCAGTAACACCTGATTCCCAATCCTCACTAGTACCGCTTGTAACCACCAGAGGGAGCCTCTGCTCAGAACTCATCTCAAACCCATTCACAACAGTACCCCCCCTTGAGGAGGGGTCACCGAACCCTCATTTGAGCAACCAGGTCGGTCAGGATGAGTTCTATGATACGCACGGATAAGTCTCCTAGCATGGATGTCCGAAGCAAACACCCAAGAATTATCTTCCTGACCATAACCTCTCCATTTAACCAAATACTGGAGTCTTCGTCTAGAAAAACGAGAATCAAATATTTTCTCAACCACATACTCCAGATTGCCCTCAACCAAAACAGGGTCAGGAGGCACAGCAGCAGGAACCACTGGCTCAACAAACCTCTTCAACAAGGACTTGTGGAACACGTTATGGATCTTAAATGTCCCTGGAAGAAGCAAACGAAAAGAAACAGGATTAATAATCTCCATGATCTTATAAGGTCCAATGAACCTAGGCTTAAATTTAGGAGATGCTACTCTCATAGGAATATTCTTTGAGGACAACCAGACCAAGTCCCCCATTCTAAACCGAGGACCATCAGTCCTATGCCGGTTAGCAAACCGCTGGGCCTTCTCCTGAGAGAGGGACAACCTCTCCACTACCTGGTCCCAAATCTGCTGCATACGCTCAACAACAGAGTCAACACCTGGACAGACAGAAGCCTCCGTCTGTCCTGAAGAAAATCGAGGGTGAAACCCAGAATTACAGAAAAATGGAGACATCAAAGTGGCAGAGCTAGCCCTATTATTAAGAGCAAACTCAGCCAAAGGCAAAAAAGAGACCCAGTCATCCTGATCAGCAGACACAAAGCATCTTAGATAAGTCTCCAATGTCTGGTTTGTTCTCTCAGTTTGACCATTGGTCTGAGGATGAAATGCCGAGGAGAAAGACAATTGAACACCCAGTTTAGAACAAAAAGTCCTCCAAAATCTGGAAACAAACTGGACTCCTCTGTCAGACACAATGTTCTCAGGAATGCCGTGTAAACGAACCACGTGCTGAAGGAACAACGGCACCAATTCAGAGGAGGAAGGCAACTTAGGTAATGGCACAAGATGTATCATTTTGGAAAACCTATCACAAATTACCCAGATGGTGGTCATTCTCTGAGAAACAGGAAGATCGGAAATGAAATCCATAGAGATATGGGTCCATGGTCTCTTGGGCACAGGCAATGGCATCAACAAACCACTAGAGCGAGAGCAAGGCTTGGAGCGAGAGCAAGTCCCGCAGGACTGCACAAATTCCCTGACATCGCGAGACAAGGTAGGCCACCAAAAGGACCGACTAACCAAGTCTCTGGTACCAAAAATTCCGGGATGCCCAGCCAATGCGGAACAATGAATCTCAGACATCACACTCTTTTTCCATTGGTCCGGGACAAACAATTTTCCAACAGGGCAGCGCTCGGGCCTATCCTCCTGACACCCCTCCAGAGCAAGTCTCAAATTGGGCGAGATGGCGGAAAGAACTACACCCTCCTTCAAAATAACAGAGGGATCAGATAGCTCAGGAGAGTCCGCAAGGAAACTCCTCGAGAGGGCATCCGCCTTAACATTCTTAGTGCCAGGAAGAAAGGAAACCACAAAATTAAAACTGTGAAAAACAAGGCCCACCTGGCCTGTCTAGGATTGAGTCGCTTGGCAGATTCCAGATAGACCAGATTCTTATGGTCCGTAAGGACCACCACCTGATGTTTGGCTCCCTCCAGCCAATGTCTCCACTCTTCAAAAGCCCACTTCATGGCCAATAACTCCCGATTACCCACGTCATAATTACGTTCAGTAGGAGAAAATTTTCGAGAGAAAAAGGCACAAGGGTTACTTTTAGAGGTCTCTGGATCTTTTTGGGACAAAACGGCACCTGCCCCAATTTCAGAGGCATCAACCTCCACCTGAAATGGCAGAGAAACATCAGGCTGCCGTAGAACAGGAGCAGAAGTGAATCTCTGCTTAAGTTCCTGAAACGCAGAGACTGCCTCAGGAGGCCAATTCACCACATCAGAACCCTTTCTGGTCAAATCAGTTAATGGTTTAACAATAACAGAGAAATTACCAATAAATTTACGATAAAAATTGGCAAAACCCAAAAATCTCTGAAGAGCCTTTAATGAAGTAGGTTGGACCCAATCACAGATGGCCTGAACCTTGACCGGGTCCATTTCAATAACAGATGGGGACAAAATGAATCCCAGAAATGAGATCTTCTGTACGCCAAAAAGACACTTTGATCCCTTCACATACAGAGCATTCTCTCTCAAAATCTGGAATACAGTTCGAACATGTTTCACATGAGAGTCCCAGTCATTAGAAAAAATCAAGATATCATCCAAATAAACAATCAGAAACTTGTCCACAAAATCCCTGAAAATGTCATTCATGAAGGACTGGAAGACGGAAGGAGCATTAGTGAGCCCAAAGGGCATCACAAGGTACTCAAAATGCCCTTCAGGGGTGTTAAATGCCGTCTTCCATTCATCCCCGTGCTTAATGCGAATAAGGTTATACGCCCCCCTGAGGTCAAGCTTGGTAAACCAAGTAGCGTTTTTCACCCTGGAAAACAGGTCAGAAATCAAGGGTAACGGGTATTGATATTTCACAGTAATATTGTTCAAGAGACGATAATCAATACACGGCCTTAATGAACCATCTTTTTTGGCCACAAAGAAAAAACCGGCACCTAAGGGTGAAGAGGATGGTCTGATATGACCCTTCTCCAATGATTCCTTGATATAAGACCGCATAGCGTCATGTTCAGGTACAGACAAGTTAAAAAGGCGACCCTTAGGGAATTTACTACCTGGCACTAATTCAATAGCGCAGTCATAGCTCCTATGGGGAGGTAAGGATGCAGATTTACTTTCGCTAAACACATCAGAAAAATCAAACAAAAAGTCAGGAACATCCTCAGCCTGGGGGAGGCAGAAAAAACAGGAGTGTTGGTATTAACACATTGGCAGCCCCAACTGGTTACAGACACAGATTTCCAATCCAAAACAGGATTATGAGACTGTAACCAAGGGAAACCCAGCACGATAATGTCATGCAGATTATATAGAACCAAAAATTTGCAGCACTCCTGGTGATCAGGTTCAACCCTCATTATCACCTGAGTAGAAAACTGGGGTTTATTCTCAGCCAAAGGGGTAGAATCGATCCCCAGCAGGGGAATAGACTTCTGTAGGGGTATCAAGGGAAATCCACAACGTTTAGCAAAATCATAATCCATCAGGTTAATAGCTGCTCCAGAATCAACGAAAGCCTGAGCAGAAAATGAGGACAGAGAGCATATCAGAGTGACAGTTAATAAAAACTTAGTCTGAACACTACCCAAGACAACTGAGCGTGCAAAACGTCTTCCCCGCTTAGGGCAGACTGAAATAGCATGAGAGGCATCACCACAGTAGAAACATAACCCATTGCGCTTTCGAAACTCATGACGCTGTGCCCCAGACACCACTCCATCACACTGCATGGGCTCAGCAGCTGGCTCACAAGGCAACACCACTCCACGCATACTTCTTCGCTCACGCAAACGTCTGTCAATTTGAATCGCTAATGACATAGAATCATTGAGACCAGAGGGACAGGGAATCCCACCACAACATCCTTTACATTATCTGACAGACCCTTCCGGAAAAGGGCCGCCAAAGCGTCGTCATTCCATTTGGTCAGGACTGCCCACCTACGGAATCTCTGACAGTATAACTCAGCGTCATCAAGCCCCTGATTTAATGCCAACAAGGCTTTTTCAGCTTGATCAGTGACATTAGGCTCATCGTACAATAACCCCAAAGCCTGAAAAAATGCATCAACATCACTCAAAACAGGATCCCCAGGTGTCAGGGAAAAAGCCCAATCCTGAGGATCGCCGCGCAGGAGAGAGATGACAATTTGAACCTGCTGCGCTGCGTTTCCTGAGGACTTCGATTTTAAGGCAAAAAACAATTTACAGTTATTTTTGAAATTCTGAAACTTAGCTCGATCCCCTAAAAACAAATCTGGCATGGGGATCCTAGGTTCCACAACAGGCAACCTAGCAAGATATGCAGCAATACTCTGAACCTCAGTGGCAAGCTGATCCACACGGCCAGACAACTGTGCAAACTCCATTGGGAGAAAAGATCCTCCCCAGCACCCAGAGATACAGAGGAAAAAAAAAAAAATGCAACAAACAGAAAAATATCTCTGACAACTTTTCTTCCTTCAAAATATTTTTTCCCTTCTGTGAGTACCATACAATTTTTATGGCCGGTGATACTGTTATGTTTCGGTAGCTGAGGAGTGCAGGTAAAAAAGGAAATACACCAGAGCAGTTGGAATCTATGGGATTGCAGTACCCTGACTAACCACCACAACTAGAGGCAGCCGTGGAGCGTTCCTACGTTGGTCCTAGACGCCTCGTCACAGCCTGAGAAACTAACTACACCTAAAGATAGAAATAGGAAAGCTATCTGCCCCGGAGCAGAACCCCAAAGATAATAGAAAGCCCCCAAACATGTAATGGCGGTTAGACAAGAGGAAATACTGACACAGAAAGAAAATAGTATGAGCAAACGCTGGGGCCCAAACTATCTAAATAGAAAAGGATAGGAAGGGTACTTACTGCAATCCCAGAAAACACTGAAAAAACACCAACTCTACTAATTTCAAAATCACCTGAGATCACACGACCTCTACCACCTAAATTAGTTCTCTGGTGTAACAAAAACAGCAGCCACTGAAAAAACTGGAAAAAGCAAAAGTACAAAACACAGTGGCTGGACTAAACTGAGAGGGCAAAAGCCCCCGGAGGGGACCCTGAAGGCCCCCACAGAAGTGCAGGACAAAATGCAAAAATATAGCAAAAACACAAAATAAGAAATTGTCTTATCTGATAGCAGGAGATGCAGACACGACACAGCAGGCTACAAGGGAAACTGGAAAGAAGGATTCAGACCAGAACAATTGATCACCGGCAACCCTGATGGGAAAATGATTCCCTTAAATAAGACCAATCAGTAACACCTGATTCCCAATCCTCACTAGTACCGCTTGTAACCACCAGAGGGAGCCTCTGCTCAGAACTCATCTCAAACCCATTCACAACAGATTTAGTGCTTGTGGAGGACCCGCTGCAAACCTCCAACGGTGGTCTTGGGTGGGCTGCAAGACATTCCTTTGGCAGTCCTCACTTTCGGCCACACCAAACGGGTTTTTAGTTTCCGAGGTAGTTGCAATTAGTGCACGGTAAGGCTTTGTGTAAAACCAAGATGGAGCACCGAAGTGCCAACTATTTACATATCACAGTTTGTGAGCCAGCACAGTTCATGGCTTCTAAGTTCACTTCAGACACAATTTATATTAATACTATTGCCCAACCAGGGTTCTTTCAATAAACACTTATAGAACTTTTTATCAAATTCTTGAACATTCACCTGTCCAGGTGCAGCAATATTTCAACTATTTACACGCAGTGACCCTGTCCGGGTTTCCTAATTATTCTTGGCTGGGTGGAGTGCCAGGTACCATCTGGTACTCTTCTGGGGCTCCCCACACATCGGTAACATCAGGGTCCACCCGAACCTGGTGACGCCTGGTGGCTTTAACAACGAGGTCATGACCCATAATTTCTGTCTGGGTCGACATTTCTCTTGTCCCTCTCCCCGTCTGGAACCCTATATCCCGGATGGTATGGACCCCTGGGGGCCTAACTGGTTTCGGGTATGGGCCCTTTATTTGCACGGTCTCCATTGCCTGAGCTGCAGAGGAGTCTGCTGAGGGAGGTAAGGAGGATGCACGGCGTGGAGGGGGCAGTTTTGCAGAGGCCTGGTTGGGGCGGACCTGATTCTCTGAGACCACAACGGGTTCCCTGCTTACTGGAGGGGAAGGGTAGCACAGAGAAACATTCAAGGCGTACCACCCTTTGTATCCCCAGTGCCGGGTATATGTGACCTGGTCCCCACCTAACAAGTCCCTCCCCGGGTTCCCTTCTGGGAGGTGGGCTTCTACGTCCCGGCGATTAACAAAAATCTCCAGGTACAACCCGGGCTCCTGGATGAAACCCCATCCGTTTCTCAATTTGAAGTCCCGCACTGCCCCCTTATGCCGCGGCTCCCTCAACGTACCTCTGTCCTTTCGCATCTTTTCTTTGTCGGCCAGATCCTGCTCCGTCTGGCATTGTCGCAACTTCTGGGCCTCCCGCTGTTCCTTCTGTCGCTCTGCTTCCCGCTGCCGGCGCCTCCACTCTTCCTCCTGACGCCGGTTGTACTGCTCCTCTACCAGCAGCTCCATGTCTCCAGCATCAAACGGCGGCTCCTCTGGCGCCCGCCAGTCCTGGCAGCGCTCACCTTCAGCAGGAGCAGCCGGCTCCGGGACGGATGACGGTCGGGGCTCTGGTGCAGGCAGGTCAGGCTCTGGGACCTGCGCGGCCTCCTCCATGAGGCCGGGTGTCGCCTCCTCCCAATCAGTAGCGAGGGTGGACAGTGGATCCTGGTGTACTGGTGCGGGGTCCTCTGCAGGAATGGGTGTCTCCACTGCGAGACTGGCAACCGGTCCTGGTTGCAACGGCTGGGATGTCAGCACGGCTTCTTCCACTTGAACGGGTGCCTTGCCTTCCGGCACAGACACTGCTGGAGGTAAGACAGACCGTCGCCGCTCCAGCTGCAGCTTTAGGGCTCGCCAGCTCGCCTCCATTCTGGCGACCTCTTCCCGGTGCCGGGCCAATTCCTTCAGAGTATCCTCCGCTTCTTTCAGCGTCGGAGGGTCTCCTGGCTGGGTGCCCACTGGTGGCTCTGTGGCGATCGAGTCGCTTCCGTGGGGGGAGAGCTCGGACTCCTCCATCCCTTCCCACTGCAGCTCACGTGCGGTCGCCATCTCTGCCAGGTCACATGTATAATTAGCATCAGGAGAGGCCCCATCTTTTGTAGGGAGGCGGGACCTTCGTGGCCTTTTCCGCCCACTGAGGAGGATGAGGAGGCGGAACTCTAAGGCTGTGGGGCAGGATCTCAGATTGCAATAACATTTAGACTGGGCGGCCATCGCTTTTCGCGCCTCTGGGGGGGATACGCCCACTAGTTTTCGCGCCACTAGGTGAGTGCACGCCCACCTTCTTCACCAGCGCCTCAGGGCGCGAATATGGCAATAAAATGGCGGTTGTTGTTTTACAAAAATGGCAATACAGTCTTGATGATTTTTGGCAGTTCTCAAGCACAAAAACAGTTCAAATTAGGCACACAGGACTCGCGTTTCACGAGCTTCAGAATCCTGTTCGTGACGCCAAAAATGAGCCGCCCGCCAGGGCCGTGGGGTACTCGGCACCGAGTCCGTTGATGTCTATGGGGATGTCACGGGTAGCCAGCTCGGTCCGTGGCCCTGGGGCTCACTAAAAAGGGGGAATATTTACAGGGGATGATGGAAATGTTCGTGTAAGTTGTCGTGACGCCACCTGTAGTATCTGGTCAGGGTGACCAGCGCTGCTGTGCAGGTACTCTGGAAGGGATGGTATTGGGCAGCTAGATGGTAGGTCTTCTACAGGTAAGACGATGTCCTTCCAGGGGAGATAGATGTGAGGTAAAAGCAATGGTGCAGGAGTGATGTAGCAGAGTGGAGTCTGCGACGTAGTGAAAAGGCAGGAGACAGTTCTTATGCAGTTTCAAGGGTTTACTCACAATCTGTTGTACATACAGAGTCCAGCCGGGCACTGTGTCCTTCCAGTGAGTGGTCCAGTAACCCTCAAGTAAGTTGGTCACACTTCCAAAGACTCCCTTTTATGTTCCTTTCCGGCGTTTTGTGCAATACTCCTTACTTCTACCTGCACCTCCCTACCACAGAGCCCTCAGCAAAACTGTGTTAGGCCTTTTCAGTTTGCAGGTGCAGCCCGATGCCCGGTTGATCACCTCCTCTTCACGGAGACCGAGACACCGACGGAAACCTGGACGTACTTGACCACTAAGCTGCCTCCGGACGAGATTATGGTAGCTAGTGGCTCTTGAAGAGTCCCACTAGATGCGGTGTTTGCTAATGGCGCTGAACTGACCCACTAGCCTGGGAACCGTCTCCCCGATGTGTTGCCTGGTCCTTCCTCCAGTGAGGATGGGGGACAGCGTCAATTGCTGTACCGACCCGGACCCCTTCATTTCTCTCAGAAGGCTCTCTGAGGTAAACTCAGAGAGCTGCAGGACCGGCCAGTACTCAGGGTGGCCGCCTGTCTCCAACTGAAATTCAAAAACTAACGTTCGCAGCATAAGGCTGCTCCAGCCCCTCCCATCCAACTAGCCACACCCTATTCTAACCAACTTGAGCTAGACCATCCCATTGGGTCCGCCTACACTCAGCTGGCATAGTGTACTGTTGAATGCAGTGGTTGGAGTCAATGGGGTGTTTCCTCCTTACCTGAGAGTCAGGTGTCACACCGCTGGGTGCGATGCAACATCTCTGTGGCGACTGGACCCTCAGGGCGCCACATTAGCACACCTCAGAGCGCATGCTCCATAGAGTTTCCACTCTCCTGAATGCCATTTAAGTTAAGGGCAAACAGATGCCAGTAGTATAGAGCGCCACACATATGGGGTGGCCAAAAGCAGCATAGCGCTGTCTTAACAAGGCATCAAATATCAAAGTAGGACAAAAACCTTCCCAATCTAAATTGAAGATGAGAATATACAAAAGATAATAAAATACATTAAAAGACATTTAGAGCAAAAATCTCAGAAAAACTTCCCAGATCGGGTGGATGAATACAGGTGAACCACTTCCCATTTGGAATTTGGAGTTGAGACAGGGATCTCTAGCGAGGTTCCTGGTCTCCTTCATTTCCTTGTGGCAAGTTACCAGCCCCAGCTAATAGGGGGTGTTCTTGCCCATTTGGATGCACCCAGGTTCACCTGTATTCATCCACCCGATATGGGAAGTTTTTCTGAGATTTTTACTCTAAATGTCTTTTAATGTATTTTATTATCTTTTGTATATTCTGATCTTTCATTTAGAATGGGAAGGTTTTTGTCCTACTTTGATATTTGATGCCTTCCTTCTGGGGTGTGCTTTCCTCTTCAGTGATTAACCACTTCCTGTCATGCGCATACTATACTATGGAACGCCAATCAGCATGTTATCTGAATGTCGTATGGGGTAAAGTCCCAGTCACACTAAGCGAGATCGCTAGCGAGATCGCTGCTGAGTCACAAGTTTTGTGACGCAACAGCGATCTCAGCAGCGATCTTGCTAAGTTTGGCACATATCAGAGATCAGGCCCCTGCTGTGAGATCGCTGGTCGTGTCAGAAATGCCTGGACCTTTCTTTGGTCGTTGAGATCCCGCTGGATAGCATGAATCGGTGTGTTTGACACCTTTTACCAGCGATCTCGCTAGCGACTCAGCATTGAGACAATAGGGAGACACATCATTACACAGGTCGCTATGGGTCGCCGATCGTTGCTGCGTCGTTGGGAAGATCTGACTGTTTGGCATCTCACCAGCGACCACATAGCGACGCAGCAACGATCCCTGCCAGGTCGTATCGTTGTCGGTATTGCTGCTGCGTCGCTGAGTGTGACGGTACCCTAAGCCATGGAATTGATTAACTTTAAGGACGCGTACCAGGACACTTATTGACAATTAATGTCTCAAAGTACTATATGTGGTTTGTTACCATAATGTTTTTTGCACTGCACTTTATCTGACTTAGTCAGCTTGTTTGGCACTTTGCACTGTTTGTACACTCTCTGTAATGGGGAGTCTTTTGCTCTTATTTACTTGATTGTTATTAACTAGAGATGAGCGACTTTGCCTATTTTAGGGTCGAGTCGGGCTTCGTGAAACCCAACTTTCTCAAAAGTCGAGTCGAGCGAAGTCGGCCGACTAACGGAAATGATCGGGTCGGAGTCGAAAATCCGACCCCAATGCAAGTCAATGGGGAATAGATTTTGGCAGGGAGTGGAGGACAGTAAACACACCTACAGTGCCCATTTCAATGCCAACGACATCTATTCTTATTACTTAAGCTTGTCAACCTTAATTAACTTTATAATAATAGTAACACATTGAAAACTGGGGGTTATTTGGCTAAAGTTGTGGGGGGGCAGTGCTGGCTCTAGGTTTTCGTGGGCCCCGGTCCAAAGAGTCTCAGTGGACCCCTTTAACACATACCTAGGTATAGTACAATGCCAAATACTTCACTTCTTACTAGTGTTGAGCGATACGATAATGCAAATATCGGCTATCGGCCGATATTAGCTCTATCGGCCTTTCGATAATTCGTTTCGATATTTTCGTCTTATCGAATACCGGAATCGGATTTGTCACTGTCACTGTCTGTGTCCGTCGGTCGGGTCTGTCATTGTCAGTGTCCGTCGGTCAGGTCTGTCAGGAGTCAGCGGCACTTACCTGGCAGAAGATCTCCGGCGGTCACGTCCTGGACTGCTTCATGGCCGCCATCCTCTTCTCCCCGGCGGTCACATGCAGTTTCTCGCGATAACTGCAGTGACTGCTGGGTAATCCCGGCCGTAAAGCAGTCAGTCCGATGACGTCACCGCCGGGGAAGCAGGTAATCAGCTGTGCTGCGTCGCGATGACAGGCTCTGCCTGTCATTGCGATGTAGCAGAGCTGGATCGTCGTGGGACTGTCGTTATGGACTGCGTCGGACAGGTGGTATACTGTTGGTTTGTTTTTTTTCTTTTTTTACAGGAGATCGATGGCGTCGCAGGAATGAGAGAGTAAAAAAAGAAATGAAAACTGTGTTGTCTCTTTTATTTCATTAAAATACTTTTTTCTTGCTTTGTCTTTTTTTATGCATTTAATAACTTTGGGATTATTAATGGATCGGTGTCTTATTGACACCTCTCCATTATTAACCGGGCTTATTGTCACCGTGCAATCAACGGTGACATTAACCCCTTATTACCCCGCTTGCCACCGCTACAGGGCAGTGGGAAGAGCCGGGTAAAGTGCCACAATTGGCACATCTTTTGATGCGCCAAATGTGGGGCTGCTGTAGCCTGGTATTATCAGGCTGTTGAGGGCCAAAATCCATGGGCCTTGACAGTCTTTTAATACCAGGCCGCAGCAGTCTGCATTTTACTTGGCTGGTTAACAAAAATAGGGGGACCCCTACGCCGTTTTTTTTTCGAGGGGATCCCCTATTTTTGTTAACCAGCCAAGCTAAGCAGACTGCTGTGGCCTGGTATTATCAGGCTTGCAAGGTCCATGGATATTGGATCCTTACCAGCCTGAAAAACCAGGCCTCAGCGGTCTGCTTCATCTGGCTGGTTAACAAAAATAGGGGGGACCCCACGCCATTTTTTTTCGAGGGGATCCCTATTTTTGTTAACCAGTTCCCTCTGACATCACTGATTGTGTCCCTGGCTGACCTGAAGTGAAAGTGGAAAGCAATCAATTAAGCTTTCCACTTCCTCTCCTGTCAGCCAGGAGAGGAACTCATTCATTTGGGGGTTTACTGTGAGGCTGCAGCATTAGCTGCGGTCCCTGCAGTAAACATTAACCCTTTCTGATGGATTACACCGTGGGACCTGACTGTACATCGGATTGGTAAGAATAATTTTGCTTTATTATTTTATTTTTATTACAGGAAATGGTTTTAGCAGGTAAATAAAATATGGTCAAAAACTGTGTGATTATTTCATTAAACTTCTTTTTTATTAAAGTGTGTGTGTTTGATTTTTCTTTCATACAATAGGATTATTAGATGATAGTTGTCTGATTGACAGCTCTAAATTATTAACCTGGCTTAAAGTGACCTTTCAATTGCAAGGTCATTTTAACCCCTTATTAACCCATTCGCCACCGCTACAGGGCAATGGGAATAGACGGGCAAAGTGCCAGAAAGGGCAAATCTAATTAGATATTTGCCCTTTCTGGGGTGTCTGGGGGCAGATGTTAGTAGCCGGGGGGGGCAAAAATAATGGTCCCTCTCTGGGCTATTATTATCTGCCCCCACTCACTGGCTTTGTCTGTCTGGTTGCGAAAATAGGGCGGGAGCCCACGCATTTTTTTTCAGCAATTTTACACCTCTATATATATATATATACATGTCATTGAATTTGTGACACATATATATATATATATTTATATTTATAGTTCATACACTTCTACATAGTATAATAGCCGCTAATTCAATTGCCGGCTTTTGTGAAAATGCAGAACCCGACATGAAATGACACTTGGTTTACATAGAGTTAACCATGTCTTTTCATGTAGTTTGATATCTGATTTGCACAAACAATTACATGAGTGTAAGTGTGCAAAATTTCACACCTGTAGGGGTTAATTAAAGGTGTAAATTCGTAGCAAAAAAGTCCGGTTTTTTTACAACGAATTTACACCTTTAATTAACCCCTACAGGTGTGAAATTTTGCACACATAGACTGATGTAATTGTTTGTGCAAATCAGATTGCAAACGACATGAAAAGACATGGTTAACCTATGTACACCAAGTGTCATTTCATGTCGGGTGCTTCTGTCTTTTCACAGAAGCCGGCTTTACCCGGCAATTGAATCAGAGGATATTTTACTATGTAGAAGTGTATAAACTATACATATATGTATATATATATATATATATATATATATATATATTATGTCACAATGACATGTATATATATATATATATATATTATATATATGTATTCTATGTGTGTATATTTAGTGTTTACAAGGAAATAAAGGTTTTTTTTAGTTGCGATATTTTGTTCCCATAGACTTACATTGGACTTCCGGTATCGAAATCGGATATCGACGATATTTAGTGCTATCGGCGATACAATTTCGATACGATATTTTTAGATATCGAGCAATATCGCTCAACACTACTTCTTACATTACATGAGTGATATTTATTTTAAATTCTACAATAGCTCAAAAAATGGACAGTATAGTCCTCCATACAGTATTATGGGCACCACAAAGTGCGCCATACAGAATAATGAGCCCCATATATTGCTCTATACAGAATAATGAGCCCCATATATTGCTCAATACAGAATGGGCTCCATATAATGCTCCATAAAGAATAGGCCCCATATGTGCTCCATATGATGCTCCATATATAAAGGGCCCCATATGATGCTCCAGTGTATAATGGGACCTATCTATGATGCTCAAGTGTATGATGGCCCCATATATAATTCTCCATTGTATAATGCTCCCCATATATTGCTCCAACCATTAAAAAAATTAAATACCTCTCCTCGCTGGGCACTGCTCTACTCTGGACTCCTCAGCGTCGCCATCTTCCAGCTCTCTGCACTCTAACTGTTCAGGCAGAGAGCGCACAGACGTGACATCATCGCGCTCTCTGACATGAATGTCACTGTCAGGAAACGCGGAAGACGTCACAGCGGTGGAAGAGGGAGAGGTAAGTATTGCAAGTGCTGGGGCCCTGAGCTAGCAGGGGGGGCACACTTGTGGACGCCGGGAACTGGCACAGGGCCCCTCATTGTACGCCGGTGTCTCTGACGGTGAGTGGGCCCCTCCATCTGCTCAGGACCCCAGCCCTGCGGGGGGTACAGCCCAGTTAGGAAGGTGGACAAACTGGCATATGTTGAGGTGTAGGCTGGACGTTCAGCAGCTGCAAATGGAGGAGAAGTCGGAGGAAGAGGAGGATAAAGCGAGCCATTTTGCTGGCAAACTATGTGTCAACAGGAGAATGTGGTACAAAATCCTTTGAAACCCAGGCATGGTTCATTTTAATGAAGGTGAGATCACCTAAATTTTTGGGTCGACAGCCGGGTCCTTCTTTCTGTCAGGATTGATCCAGCAGCACTGAAGACTCTTTCTGATAGCACACTACCAGTAGGGCAAGCGAGCTCCTGTAAGGCATTTTGTGCCAATTCAGGCCAGGTGTCCAGTTTACTGGCCCAGTAGTCAAAGGGGAATGAACTGTGAGCGAGAACATCGATAGGGAGAAGAGGTAATTTTGAACCATAGTTGACAACTGTTGTCTTCTGTCTGTTGCAATCGATTCAGTATTATCAGTCGTGTGAGCGGTACTCGAGAAATCAGACAACAACATGGTCATGAAACCCTGTCTCCAATGCCACTTCGGCTGTGTGCACCACGAACACCTCTTCCGTTTGGCCCATTACGGCTCGTGGTAGAACCTGCACCGCTGCTGTGTGCTGGGAATGCCTCTAACAAACGGTTTACCAGAGTTGCTTGTTTGTTCGCCAATATTAGCTCTAGGTTCTACTGTGGCATGATTTTCTGTAATTTGCCTTTATAACGTGGATCGAGGATGCTGGCCAACCAGTAGTCATCATCCTTCATAATTTTGGCAATGCAGGGGTCCCTTTTTAGGATCTGCAAGACATAATCACACATGTGGGCCAATGTTCCAGGTGTCAATGATGCACTGCCAGTGGTGGGTGGAGGAGCACTTTCAGCCAAATCCTCATCCCTCCATTCATGCACAAACCCTGTACCTGACCTTGGCAAGCCAATATTTTCTCTCTTGCCCCCTGAGAAGCATCATCCTCCTAAAATAATCATCCCCCATCATCCTCATCCTCCTCCTCTTCCTCTTCTTCCTCCACCTCAACCAGGACAGTTCTCTGAGCAGACAATGCCTGACTGTCATGAAGGCTTCCCTCCTCCTACTCCTCCGCTACAGACGCCTGATCCTTAATGTGCGTGAAAGTTTGCATGAGCAGACACATAACTCGATGTCTGCCCTCAAACTGTCTTCCCGTGGATCCTCCCACAAATGCATTACAGACAGCCTCTCTTCGCACAGCCTCTCAACCATGTGCATGGTTGAGTTCCACCTTGTTGCAATGTCTATGATTAGGCGGTGCTCGGGGAGGTGGAGCGATCGCTGCAGCCTCTGCATACGATTGGAGTCTACAGGCGAGCGACGGATGTGCGAGCACAGTCCTCGCACCTTATGGAGCAGGGCTGGTAACTCCGGAAAATTATTTATGAATCACTGCACCACTAGGTTCAAGGTGTGAGCCAGGCAAGGTATGTGTCTGAGTTTTGCCAGGGCTATGGCCGCCTCAAAATTATGGCCATTATCACTGACTACCTTGCCTGGCTCAAGATGTAGACTGCCCAGCCATGACTCAGTTTCTCGCTGCAAGTAGTCGGCCAGTACCTCCACGGTGTGTCTGTTGTCGCCCAAAGACATAATCTTTAAAACAGTCTGTTGACGCTTACCACTAGCTGTTCGATAGTGGGACACCTCATGTGCAACACTGGCAGCTGCGGATGGAGTGCTTGTGCGACTGCGCTCTGTCGATGAGCTTTTGCTTCTGGAGGAGGAGGGTCGAACGCCTACAGCCAACTGTTGCCTATACCATGGGCTAGGCAGCACTGTCCCACCGCCGCTGTCCCCTGTGGACCCTGCATCCACCACATTAACCCAGTGTGCAGTGATGAACACGTAACGGCCCTGGCCATGCCTACTGGCCCATGCATCTATTGTGAGGTGCACCTTTCCACTCACTGATTGTTTGAGTGCATGGATAATGTGGTCTTTCACATGCAGGTGGAGGGCAGGGATGGCTTTTCTAGAAAAGAAGAGCCGACTGGGTAGGTCATAGCGTGGGACAGCGTAGGCCATGAGCTCTCGGAAGGCTGCGCTTTCAACCAAACGGAAGGGCATCATCTCTAATGAGATCAGTTTGGCAATGTAGGCGTTCAAAGCCAGTGAGGTTTTGTAGTCCGTCCACGCTTGCAAGTGCATGGTGTTTAAATGTCTAAGCATGCAACTGGTATTCAATTTTCAGAGATTTTTCCCTCGGCTAAAGGTCCTTGCGCACTTCTTAAAGATAACCTTTGCCTCATCAATAGGATTTTGGTCAAAAAAGTGCCACACTGCACTCTTCCTACTATGGGATAAATTGTCAGGGCTTGCACGCAGTGTTAATTTGACTGTCTATCCAAGCTGTCCTGCAACTCTTTTTGTTTTTTAACTCGTTTTTGGACTGCTACGGGCCTGCCAGATAACCGCAGATGTCGATGCCTGCCGCAGATCCTTCTCCTCTTCTGAGCTATTGCCAGCGGCACCCTCTTCCTCAACTCTATTATTAACTATTGCATCTCTGTATAAACTATAAATGTTTCACATTGGCATATGTTCACGGCTTGAAAAAGGTTCACACCTTGAACCGAAACACTGCATCAATGGGCTCAATAAAGTAGCTCTTTTTTCACCCATCTGAACGGAGTGCTGTTCCTTTCTTTGGACTGTTATATTGCAAGGTTTGGTACTTGCCTGTTTGGAACTTGTGCACCCGGACATCTTGCTTTTTTCTTTTTTGTGCTGTTCTAATTCTTTTTTCTATATAAATCGATAGATAGATCTTTATTGAATTTTGGGCATACTATGGACATTTTTGCCTGGAGGCCTGGCACCCTCTATTGAATATATTGTGCTGCTCCAGTTTTTTTCACTTATCACCAATATCTTAGTAATTTAAAGATAGCTGCAAGAGTGCTTTTAACAAATTTTGACTTTTCACAGTGAGTTAAATCTCTTTTTGGCTCATATTCCCTGAGAAAAACAAGCTTCCTAATAATTCTGCACACTTTGAAATAGGGTGTTGATATTCTTAGATCACACCCTTCCTCATTACACATACACGCATTACTGATAACCTTCATCCAACAGCATTCAAGTCTATACATTTTGCAGTTGGAAAATTAAAAATGATAACGTTCAAATGCTCAATTGAAAATATTTTTTCACACAGTGTAATTGCAACCCTATATCAGTGATGGCTAACCTTGGCACTCCAGCTGTTGTAAAACTACAACTCCCAGCATGCCCTTGCAATCTGCAGCAGTTGAGGCATGCTGGGAGTTGTAGTTTTCCAACAGCTGTAGTGCCAAGGTTTGCCATCACTGCCCTATATCATAACTTTAGAACTTTTCTCGGAGAACTCTGTATTATACCCTTCATCTTTCCTCCTGGAAATGTCTAAATAAATAACTGGAAATTACTTTTCCCCTTTCTCTATAGTGTGTCTCTACACAGTCACATACTTCACAGACAATGAGAATGTTATCAACTAGTTATGAATTTATTGATATATTTCTAGGAGGATCAAAACACAAGCAAAACGTATAACTTTTGAAAGTTTAATAACCTGACAAAACCATCAAGTTCCAACACTCTTATCAGTACCCACTTATACCTGTGATGAAGTCACTGGTAGAGTGCTGGAGGGGAGGCATGTGTCACTATGCTTAATAGCGTCAGTGATGTAAAACTCAGAGTATTTTCATTCAGCACACTACGTGCTGTGAGGTTTAAGAGAAGTTCCGTAATGTGTGGGATTTTTTGTGGGCATCCATAGAGTGGGTGGGAGGGTGTCCACCTTATCTCCAACTGCAGATCTAGCTCCGCCGTGTGACCTGTGTGATGTTACAGTCATGTGTTCAGCCTTTCCTCCTCAGGTCACAAACCACTGGAGAATCCTCTCTTCAGGCCTGCTGACTAAAAACTGTCTCTGGAACCAAGTTATTTAAAGGGAATCTGTCACCCCAATTTTGCCATATCAACTAAAGATATGGCTGAATAGTGCGTCCCATAACAAAGCTATCGGTAGGTATCATATATCTCTGTCCTCCCCCCGCTCCTCGGCATCCGTTGCGTATCGGCTTCCCGCAATTGTGCAATTCAAATTCGGTCCGGCGCATGCGCAGTGTGCTTTGCCCAAGAGTGGGAAAAGCATACAATCATTACAACGCATGCGCTAGTTTTTCCTTGCCCTGGAAATGACTGCTTGCCTTGGACGACTTCCGGGGCAAGGAAAGAGTAGAGCATGCGCTGTAATGATTCACAGACGGAGATACGCAACTGATGCTGAGGAGCGGAGGGGGAGGACAGAGAAAACGCCGCCCTCCTGACCTAACCGCCATGATTGACAGCGAAAAATACCAACTTTACAAAGGTATTTTGATATGAAAACGGGGGTATCAGGATATATGATACCTACCGTTAGCTTTGTTATGGGACGCACTATTCAGCCATATCTTTAGTTGATATGGCAAAATTGGGGTGACAGATTCCCTTTAAATAACTTGGTTCCAGAGACAGGTTTTAGTCAGCAGGCCTGAAGAGAGGATTCTCCAGTGGTTTGTGACCTGAGGAGGAAAGACTGAACCTGTGGTGCTGCAGAGCATGCTGCTCCCCACAAATATATATACTATGTACAGCATTTTTGTTTTTCTTTGGTGTTTTCCTGTTTTTGTCTGAAGGACTGCGTTTATTTTCCCCTTCTTGTTGGTTTACGCCACAATTTAATAAATTTAATAAACCAACCGAAGACTTAAAGAGACGTTGTTCCTGTTTTCTACCCCCCGTGTCCCGCCAAGTGAGCTTAACTACCACAAGTGATGTTTCGAATGTGGGCAACATTCAAGGAACACCAGTAGCAGCTGTGGTCAAACTGCATGTCCTGGATGAAGGAGGCAACAAGCCAGCGGAGGATGTCAGGCAAATTGGAGGACATGATCAACCATCTGGTGAGCGCCCAGAGCTGAATGCAGATGACCTATTCAGCCCAGTAGAAAGGTACCAGGTGGTTGAAATGTCCCTAAGGAAGCCGGGGGGTGGAGCTTCTCCACATTGCGGTACCCAGCGGAAGCCCGAGTCCCAAAAGAGGGATAGCAGAGCCACCAATGGGGATGTCTGATGTCTCAAGAGCCAGTTGAGGGCTTAAAAAAGACTGCTGGTAAAAACATGATCTTCTAGTGATATCACAGTTCTGGACACATAGCGGCTTATTGTCCTTTGTCTTCCGAGCAAATGGATTGCAGCCTAAGCAGACACTGCTCATATTATGCTTATCCCGCTTGCAGTGAGGGTCATCAGCCCGGAGATGGGCCGCAGTCATGTCTCATATCCATAAAGGTACTGCCACACTAAACAATCCCGCTAGCGATCTCGTTAGCGTTGCATACTAATGAGATCGCTAGCGGGATTGTTTCTATATCGCTAAATGCTGCCGCATTTAGCGATATAGTTAACGACGCTATCGCCGTTAGCGATCTTCTTAACGACTTTAGCGGTACAAAAGTACCGCTAAATCGCTAAGAAAAGGTGCCACACAGCGATAAGATACTTACCCAGCGGGATGAGTTACTGTATCAGGTGACCAGACTGAGCGGAGGGGAGATAGTGGAGCAGATGTTGGTTCCAGGTCCCTATGATTTGGGGGGACATCTGGGGGTGGAGAAAACGCAAGAGAAAATAATGCAGAGGTTCTATTGGCCCGGGATATTACTGGGAGATCCTAAATTACTGTAGGTCCTGCCACACCTGTCAGATAATCGCTCCCTCTACTCACTTCCGAAGTCCCTAGTTCCGTTACCTGTAATAGAGGTCCAATTTAAGAGGATTGCTATGGATCTAGTGGGTCCTATAGTTAAATCTGCACGAGGGCACCAAAACATCTTAGGGGTCATGGACTATACAATCCAGTACCCTGAAGGAGTACCACTAAGAAACTCCTCGGAGTATAGCTTGCTCATATTTTTGCATGGACAGGTTTGCCGAAGGAGATTTTTACAGACCATTGAACCCCTTTCATGAGCAAGGTAATGAGGGAGTTGTGTAAGGTCCTTCATATTGCCCAGCTGCAAACCTCAGTCTACCATCTGCAGACAGATTGCCTAGTAGAGCATTTTAATAAGACCTTGAAGGCGATGTTCAAGAAAGTCATTGAGAAGAATGGTCGAGACTATTTGTTTCTGTATCTACTCTTCTCAGTCAGAGAAGTTCCTCAGGCCTCTACTGGCTTCTCGCCAGGCATCGGGCGACGGCGGGATCCGAACCTGGATCCGAGGTGTCTGTGGTCTCCCATCCAGACCCAGCTGAAGCAGATGCTGCTCAGCTTCGCCGTCATTCCCAACGCCTAGCCAATACCCGGGAGGCACAAGTAGTTACTCGGGTCTTTGTTCATAGTAGCCTTAAACCTAGGTTACAGAACAGGAAAAGGCTCTTGTAAGCCTAAGTCTAGAAATGCCTGCACTGAGCATGTCCGTGACATGGCAAGCCATAATTGGTGGTTAATGTCAGCTGATCCTCTGACCTGGCACCATCTGATTGGTCACGGATGACGTCACCAATGATGTGATTGATGAGATGGCTGGGGGCGGAGCTTAGCCCTTAAATAGCTTGTCTAAGTGCCAGAATCTGGGCTCCACGTGCTCTCTAGCTTTGCTCTCCGGGACCTGCCGATGCCAGAGTACGCTCGGCTAATTAGCACAGGTCCTTCAGGCAGGTTTAGCTTATTCCAGGCAGGTAGCCAATGTGGCGCAGTCTTGCTACGAATATAGGGTAGCTATAGCACGTACGCCTGGCGTTAGTCGCACGCACTTCCTAGCGGCTGGCACGTAGCTTCTGTGCAGTCAACAGGGCTACGTCTATACCAGCTTGCAGCACATAGTGCAAACCTAATATCTGGCAAGTGGCTTCTGTGCCATTAACAGGGCTACATCTACGCCAGTCGATAGCACATCTCCCATGACGTTAATGGAGATAGTGCCAATTCTACATCTCCCCTAGTGTGAAGTAATACAGGCAAAATCTAATGTTAGATTTCTGTTGTCAGTTTGACCCTCATTCTCTAGGGGTGTTTGGCAGATGAATTAAAAAGTACATCAGCCAGGCCAAAGGAAGCCGCCCCAAATATACCATGTGAACTTGCTCAAGCCATGGTGAGATCATGAGTGGCTACTAAACCTCTTGCCTGGGAGCCACTCACAAAGCCACAGGGGACGATGTCACCATTGCAGTGTCTCTAACTCCGGCCCAGAGACAACCATGTCGGGAACTGGTGCAGCAGAACTGTGACCTGTTTTTGGAGTTGTCAGGGCATACGCAGGTGGTCGAGCATGATGTGTTGACAGAGCCACGCGTAAGGGTGAACCTCAGGCCCTATAGAATACTCAAAGCACGTCAAGAGGTAATAGCCAATGCGGTGAGGATGTTAGATCTTGGGTTGATTGAGTAGTCGAAAAGTGGATAGTCGAGTCCCATCGTCCTTGTGCCGAAGACCGACTGTGAGTGACGGTTTTGCAATGATTACCGCAGGCTGAATGAATATCCGATGCCACATGTGGATGAAGTCATTGAGAGACTGGGAGTTTCTAGGTACACTACTACCCTCGACTTGATGAAAGGCTACGGGCAGATACTCATGTCTCAGAGTGCCAAAGAGAAGACGGCCTTCTCGATGCCTGATGGGTGTTTCCAATTCACCATAATGCCCTTCGGACTGCAGGGGGCCCCAGCAACCTACCAGAGGGTTATGGATAGGGTCCTGGCTCCACATAAGAATTATGATGTGGTCTACCTAGATGACATTGTGGTCTTCAGCCCAGTCTGGGGTAGTCATCTACCAAACGTACAGGCAATCCTGGATGCATTGAGGAATGTGGTGTTCACTGTGAACCCAAAAAAATGTGCCATAGGGAAGAAAGAGGTCAAATACCTAGGCTATGTCGTCAGGAGGGGTGAAATCAAGCCCCAGATAAACAAGATTGAGGCAATCCAAAATGGCCACAACCACTTTCCAAAAAGGAAGTGAAGGCATTTCTTGGAATTGTGGGTTACTACCGGAGGTTTATCCCAAGGTTTGCCATAATTCCCGCACTGTTGACGGATCTTCTTCAAGACACAAGATCGTCGACGATAAAAAGGTCTGCTGGGACTGAGATGGCTTTCCAGGAGCTGAAGCAGGCTCTGTGTAGACATCCAGTTGTGGTCACACCAGACTTAAGCAAGGAGTTTGTGGTCCAGACATATACGTCAGAAATCGGCTTGGGAGCCGTGCTCTCAGGAAGTGAATAGAGCATCCCATCCTGTATCTGAGCCGAAAGCTCTCTTCATGTGAGAGAAACTATGCCATCACTGAGAAGGAGTGCTTAGCCATAATGGGATGTAGAAACGCTGAGATATTACCTGCTTGGTTGGTATCTGAGCATACCCCTCTGAGGTGGTTGACGGAAAATAAAGATAAGAATGCTTGGGTAACTAGGTGGTTCTTAGGCCTCCAAGATTTCACTTTTCACGTCGAGCTTAGGCCAGCGAAGTTGCACAGGAATACAGATGCCCTGTCCAGACTCCCCTGATTAGCAAGTGAAGGTGCCAAAATCACCAGCTTTGGGCAGAGGGAGGGATATGTGACAAAGTCACTGGTAGAGTGCTGGAGGGGAGATATGTTCACTACGCTTAATGGCGTCAGTGATGTAATACCCAGAGTATCTTCCTCCAGCACACTACATGCTGTGAGATTTAAGTTAAGTTCCATAATGGACAGCTTTTTATGTGGACATCCATAGAGTGGGTGGGAGGTTGTCCACCTCATCTCCACCTGCAGAGCTGGCACTGCTATTTGCTGACAGGACCTGTTGGATGTCACAGACCTGTTGGGGAAGAGTCACATGGTTTGGGGTTTAAATAACTTGGTTCCAAAGGCAGGTTTTGGTCAGCAGGCCTGGAGAGAAGATTCTCAGGTGGTTTTTGTCCTGAGGAGGAAAGACTGAACCTGTGGTGATGCAGAGCGTGCAGCTCCCTGCAAAGGTATGGACTGTGCACAGCATTTTTGTTTTTCTTTGTTGTTTTCCTGTTTTTGCCTGAATGGCCTGTGTTTATTTTTCCTTCCTGTTGATTTATGCCAACATTTAATAAAGCAACCGAAGACTTAAACCTCCGTGTACCATCAAGAGAGTTGAACTACCATATACCTTACAATAACAAAATATAATATTTTTGACAGACATGGAATTGAACTTTTAAATCTATATAGTGCTGCTTCGTTATACTAAAGAATTTATGTTCTTCTGAGAAGAATGTCCAATATATTTTAGAGTGTGTATGTGAGAATTTAAGTACTTTAAAGGAAATCTGTCACCACATTTGACACATCTGAATATTAGTATGTGCATTCAGATTATAGAATGTTGAAAAAATTCCTACCTATATGTGTCATATCAGATGCATTGTTCTTGATAAATCATCTTTTATCTGTTTATGTATATGACCTCCTCCAGGCTATGGAGGTGATGTTGCCTGGAAGATATCTCTGCTTCCCAAGCTTATTTTACATGAAGGGGGTGTTACCAGTGTGATGTATAATGGCCGCTTTGGGCCCTACTGATTTCGCTGCAGAGCTGTGTGCGGTAATAACTGACACATTTGCAGTTTCCAGTATTTCAGCTTACATCTCACAAGCAGACAAGGTTGCAATATTGCAGATCTCAAAAGCTGTGTTTACAAGAAGACAAATTTCGTTTCTCCTGTTCTGTGTGTTAGGGTTCAAGTTCCCGCTGCTGCACAAGGGCAGTCTCAAACCAGTCTCGCTGTGGTCCCCCATCCATCTCCAGCCGCAGTGGAGCCTGCTCAGCAGAGACGTCAGTCCCAGCGTCTCGCCCGGTCTAATACTGTGTAGAGACTTGCTGCTGCCTCTTCAGGTTCTGCTATTGTAGCCAGTACTGGTCAGCGGCGAGCAGATGTCTTTAGGACTAAGACCTTTGTTGCTTCATCTGAGCGTGCCCAGAGCAAGATCTAACATTGGAGACCAGGGGTCACATGCTCAGATACAGCTGCCAGTCCTATTGATCCTTCAGGAAGGTCCTGTGGCTATTGATGTTCTAAAGCAGCTTCCCATTGGTCCTTCCTGGAAGGTCTTTTTCTCGTGGCTGCTATAAAAGGCTGTCCTTACCGCTAGTATCAAATCTTTTACGTGCTTGCGCCAGTGTGGTCATGTATGCATGTGGTAAGGTCTGGCTGAAATAAGCCCCTAGAATACCGGCACCTCCGGTGAGGAGATTGCATGCACGTGTTCAGGGCTCGGCTGAAAACGCCATTAGAATACCGGCTTCTCCGGTGAGGAGATTATTGCTTGTGTTCTAACTGCATGATCACGGACTGCTATCCGCACAGCAGTTAACTGTGTACCTGGACCCAGTAGGGTTTCTCAGCGACTCTGTGATGCAACAGGGTTTGCTTTAAAACGCTAGTCAGCGCCCTAGTGTTTTACTTTGCGGCTCATTGAAGCTAAGTGAGTTCGCACTTATCGCCATATAGCGCTGTGGCATTCCCGCTAGTGGCTCTGTGTATTAACAGAGTTCGCACTAACAGCCACAGCACGCTACGGCGTTTATTTTAGCGACTCTGCGGGATAACAGAGTTCGCTACTTATGCCATCTTACTAGCAGCAGGCTCTGCCTGCACGGTGGACCCCGGGCTGCGAACGCACTTCTTTACATTATTTATTAGGTGCGTTCCGCAGACCTTAACACTGTGTTAGCTACTTACATCACACTGGTAACTCCCCCTTTTATTTAAAATAAGCCCTGGAGGAGGAATTATCTTCAAGAGAACATCCTCAATATAGACTGGAAGAGGTCATTTATTTATAAGAAAAACACGGATTTCTCTGAAATACGACATCAGATCTCAGATATCAATGTATCATTTTGTTCAGTTTCATTTGACCTATATGGCCATATAGACAGTTTAAGGCCTCATACTCACTTGCGCCAAAAAGGATGAAAATCTGATGAAAAAAAATCGGATTCAAATCTGACCAATGTTAGTCAATGGGTGAGTTTTCATTTGCGATTTTTTTCTCATCAGAAATCGGTGTGAGAAAAAAATCGTGCGATTTGATGCGATTTTGGCATGATAATCGCCAATGCAAGTCAATGGGTGCGAGAAATCATCGCACAGCACTCGCCCCATGCAAGTGCTGTCCGATGTATACGCACCAGTCTCCTTTGAAAAGCCGGCAATTCATCCCCGGCTACTGTAAAATCACACTGACAGCTCACAAAACACTACATATATACACATAGAATACATATATATATATGTACATGTCATTGTGACACATACATATTTATATATTTATAGTTCATACACTTCTACATACTGTAATAGCCGGTAATTCAATTGCCGGCTTTTGTGAAATCACAGAAGCCGACATGAAATTATACATTGTTTCCACACATTTAACCATGTCATTTCCTGTATTTTGATATATGGTTTGAACTTACAATTACATGAGTGTATTTGTACAAAATTTCAGACATGTAGGGGTTAATTAAAGGTGTAAATTCGTTGAAAAAAAATGCGTGGGCTCCCGCTGTATTTTCTCCACCAGACAGACAAAGCAAGCGAGTGGGGGCAGATAATAACAGCCTAGGGAGGGTACATTTTTTTTGTGCCCCCCCTGACTACTAACATCTGCCCCCAGACACCCCAGAAAGGGCAAATCTATACACTGGTCAACAGCATTTTTGGTGCCAAAGATATTTCAATGAATTTAGTGTAACTTTGGGGTGCTGATTCTGAATATGTCATCAGTTTTGCTAGATTGGCTCTAGTTCTTGATATTTTCTGTAAAATGTGTAAAAAAAATGACGTAATTTGCTACACGCGCATTAACTTTATTGATATTGTCATGAATACTATAAATTAAACAAAGTAAATGTTGATTATAGTTTATTTTAACTAGTTTTAGAAAGTAATCTTCAAAAATGGACAAGACATGAAAGATAGGAGACATTTAATCTCTGGAAAAGCGCTTTTTATATGATTTTCTTCTATGTGAGCTTTTCGGGCAGTCACGCTGTAGATTCCAGCAGTAATCAGCCATCATATGTCTGTCCCATCTGCCTTGGTACCTTTCCTCCATCACCATAATATCCTGATGAAATCTCTCCCCTTGTTCTTCGCTAAAATCTCCAAGATTTTCTGGAAATCTGTCCAAGTGACTGTGAAGATAATGCAATTTAATGCTCATGTGTACACCCAGATTTCTAAATCTCAATAGCATGTTTTGTACCAGTTCTTCATAATTGACTGCCTTTTATTTCCCAAGAAGTTCTTCACTACCAACACAAAACTACACCATGCAGCAGCTTCCATGTCATTCATTTCCTTAGGAAAATTTGAATCTTTAACCCCTTCACCCCCAAGGGTGGTTTGCACGTTAATGACCGGGCCAATTTTTACAATTCTGACCACTGTCTCTTTATGAGGTTATAACTCTGGAACGCTTCAACGGATCTTCGCGATTCTGAGATTGTTTTCTCGTGACATATTGTACTTCATGTTAGTGGTAAAATTTCTTCGATATAACTTGCGTTTATTTTTGAAAAAAACGCAAATATGGCGAAAATTTTTAAAATTTTGCAATTTTCAAACTTTGAATTTTTATTCCCTTAAAACAGAGAAATATATCACACAAAATAGTTAAGAAATAACATTTCCCACATGTCTACTTTACATCAGCACAATTTTGGAACCAAAATTTTTTTTTGTTAGGAAATTATAAGGGTTAAAAGTTGACCAGCGATTTCTCATTTTTACAGCAAAATTTACAAAGCCATTTTTTTTAGGGACCACCTCACATTTGAAGTCACTTTGAGGGGTCTATATGGCAGAAAATACCCAAAAGTGACACCATTCTAAAAACTGCACCCCTCAAGGTACTCAAAACCACATTCAAGAAGTTTATTAACCCTTCAGGTGCTTCACAGTAACTAAAGCAACGTGGAAGGAAAAAATGAATATTTTACTTTTTAGCCACAAAAATTATCTTTTACAAACTTTTTTTTTATTTTCACAAGGGTAAAAGGAGAAAATGGACAGATAAGGTTATTATGCAATTTCTCCTGAGTATGCCAATACCCCATATGTGGGGGAAAACCACTGTTTGGGTACACGGCAGAGTTCGTAAGGGAAGGAGCGACGTTTGACTTTTTCAAACTAAAATTGGCTGGAATTTAGATTGGATGCCATGTCGCGTTTGGAGAGCCCATGATGCGCCTAAACAGTGGAAACCCCCCACAAGTGACACCATTTTGGAAACTAGACCCCCTAAGGTACTTATCTAGATCTGTTGTGAGCACTTTGAACCCTCAAGTGTTTCACAAAAGTTTATAAAGCCTGGGTGTGAAAAAAAAAAAATCAATTTTCCACAAAAATGATTTTTTAGTCCCAAATTTTTGAATTTTCCCAAGGAAATTGGACCCCAAAAGTTGTTGTCCAATTTGTCCTGAGTACGCTGATACCCCATATGTGGGGGGGGGAAACTGTTTGGGCGCACGGCAGGGCTTGGAAAGGAAGTAGTAACCTTTTGGAATGCAGACGTTAATGGGGGTCATGTTCCGTTTGCAGTGCCCCAGATGAGCCTAAACAGTGGAAATCCACCACAAGTGACCCCATTTTGGAAACTAGACCCCCTAAGGAACTTATCTAGATCTTTGGTGAGCACTTTGAACCCCCAAGTGCTTCACACAAGTTTATAATGCCCGGGCATGAAAATAAAAAATCCTATTTTTTTCCCACAAAAATTATCTTTTAGTCACTAATTTTTATTTTTCCCAAGGGTAACAGGAGAAATTGGACCACATAAGTTGTTGTCCAATTTGTCCTGAGTACGCTGATACCCCATATGTGGGGGGGAACCACTGTTTGGGCGCACGGCAGAGCTCGGAATGGAAGGAGCACCATTTGACTTTTTCCAACCAAAATTGGCTGGAATTGAGTTTGGATGCCATGTTGCATTTGGAGAGCCCCTGATGTGCCTAAACAGTGGAAACCCCCACAAATGACCCCATTTGGGAAACTAGACCCCCTAAGGAACTTATCTAGATTTTTGATGAGCAATTTGAACCCCCAAGTGCTTCACACAAGTTTATAACGTAGAGCCGTAAAATTTAAAAATCATATTTTTTCCACAAAAATTATCTTTTCACCCCAATTTTTATTTTTCCAAGGGTAACAAGACTCCAAAAGTTATTGTGCAATTTGTCCTGAGTGCGCTGATACCCCATATGTGGGGGTAAACCACTGTTTGGGTGCATGGCAGAGTTTGGAAGGGAAGGAGCGCCGTCTGACTTTTTCAACGCAGAATTGGCTGGACGCCATGTCGTGTTTGGAGAGCTCCTGTTCTGCCTAAACAGTGGAAACCCCCATAAATGACACCATTTTGGAAACTAGACCCCTCAAGGAACTTATCTAGATGTGTGGTGAGAACTTTGAACCCCCAGGTGTTTCACTAAAGTTTATAACGTACAGCCGTAAAATAAAAAATCTTTTTTTTTTTTACAAAAATGATTTTTTCGCCCCCAATATTTTATTTTCACAAGGGTAACAGGAGAAATTGGACCACAAAAGTTGTTGTCCAATTTGTCCTGAGTATGCTGATACCCAATATGTGGGAGAAAACTACTGTATGGGCGCACGTCAGGGCTCGGAAGGGAAGTAGTGACGTTTTGGATTGAAGACTTTGATGGAATGGTCTGGGTGCGTCATGTCACATTTGGAGAGCCCCTGATGCGCCTAAACAGTGGAAATCCCCCACAAGTGACCCCATTTTGGAAAATAGACCCCACAAGGAACTTATATAGATGTGTGGTGAGCATTTTGAACCCCAAAGTGCTTCACAGAAGTTTATAACGCACAGCCGTAAAAATAAAAAATCTTTTTTTTTTTACAAAAATGATTTTTTCGCCCCCAATATTTTATTTTCACAAGGGTAACAGGAGAAATTGGACCCCAAAAGTTGTTGTCCAATTTGTCCTGAGTACGCTGATACCCAATATGTGGGAGAAAACTACTGTATGGGCGCACGTCAGGGCTCGGAAGGGAAGTAGTGACGTTTTGGATTGCAGACTTTGATGGAATGGTCTGGGTGCGTCATGTCGCATTTGGAGAGCTCCTGATGCACCTAAACAGTGGAAACCCCGCACAAGTGACCCCATTTTGGAAAATAGACCCCACAAGGAACTTATATAGATGTGTGGTGAGCACTTTGAACCCCGAAGTGCTTCACAGAAGTTTATAACGCACAGCCATAAAAAATAAAAAATCTTTTTTATTTTTGCAAACATGATTTTTTCGCCCCAATATTTTATTTTTACAAGGGTAACAGGAGAAATTGGACCCCAAAAGTTGTTGTCCAATTTGTCCTGAGTACGCTGATACCCAATATGTGGGAGAAAACTACTGTATGGGTACACGTTGGGGCTCGGAAGGGAAGTAGTGACGTTTTGGATTGCAGACTTTGATGGAATGGTCTGGGGGCGTCATGTCGCATTTGGAGAGCCCCTGATGCGCCTAAACAGTGGAAATCCCCAACAAGTGACCCCATTTTGGAAAATAGACTCCACAAGGAACTTATCTAGGTGTGTGGTGAGCGCTATGAAGCCCCAAGTGCTTCACAGAAGTTTATAATGTACAGCCGTAAAAACAAAAAAATAATTTTTTTTGTACAAAAATGATATTTTCGCCCCAGTTTTTTATTTTCCCAAGGGTAACAGAAGAAATAGGACAAATTGCACAATAACTCTTGGGGTCCAGAGTACGCTGATACCCCATATGTGGGGATAAACTACTGTTTGGACGCATGGCAGAGCTCAGAAGTGAAGGAGCACCGTTTGACTTTTTCAACGCAGAATTGGCTGGAATTGAGATCAGACGCCATGTCACATTTGGAGAGCCCCTGATGTGCCTAAACAGCGGAAACCCCCCAATTCTAACTCCAACCCTAACCCCAACACACCCCTAACCCTAGTCCCAACCCTAACCACAAACCTAACTCTAACACACCCCTAATCCCAACCCTAACCCTAATCCTAACTTTTGCGCCAACCCTAACCCTAACTTTAGCCGCAACCCTAACCCTAACCCTAATGGGAAAATGGAAATAAATACATTTTTTTAATTTTATTATTTTTCCCTAAGGGGGTGATAAAGGGGGTTTGATTTACTATTTATAGTGGGTTTTTATGATTGGCAGCTGTCACGCTAAAAGACGCTTTTTATTGCAAAAATAGTTTTTTGCATCGCCACATTTTGAGAGCTATAATTTTTGCATATTTTGGCCCACAGAGTCATGTGAGGTCTTATTTTTTGCGGTACGAGTTGACGTTTTTATTTGTACCATTTTTGAGCAGGTGACATTTTTTGATCGCTTTTTATTTCGATTTTTGGGAGGTTAGAATGAACAAAAATCAGCAATTCATGAATTTCTTTTGGGGGAGGCGTTTTTATTGTTCCGCTTGTGGTAAAATTGATAAAGCAGTTTTATTCTTCGGGTCAGTACGATTATGGGATACCTCATTTATATCATTTTTTTATGTTTTGGCGCTTTTATAGAATAAAAACAATTTTATATAAAAATAATTATTTTTGCATCGCTTTATTCTGCGAGCTATAACTTTTTATTTTTTCGCTAATGATGCTGTATGGCGGCTGTTTTTTGCGGGACAAGATGACGTTTTCAGCGGTACCATGTTTATTTATATCGGTCTTTTTGATCGCGCGTTATTCCACTTTTTGTTCGGCGGTATGATGATAAAGCATTGATTTTTTGCTTCGTTTTTTTTTTTTTTTTTTTAAGGGGTTCACTAAAGGGGTTAACTAGTGGGACAGTTTTATAGGGGGGGTCGTTACGGACGCGGCAATACCAAATATGTGTACTTTTATTGTTTTGTTTTTTTTATTTACAGGAAGAAATGAATTTATTGGGGAATATTTTTTTTTTTTTTTTTATTTTGGATTTTTTTTTATAACATGTTTATTTTTATTTTTTTAACTTTTTTACTTTGTCCCAGGGTGGGACATCACTGTATTTTATCAAATCGCTGGTGTGACAGTGTGCACAGCACTCTGTCACACCAGCGATCGCACAGGCATAGATGCAGGCTTCTCAGTGCCTGCTCTCAGCAGGCACTGAGGAATCTGCCTCCCTCCAGGACCCCGGCGCCATCTTGGATCCGGGTCCTGGGAGGGAGGAAGCCCTCAGAACAGCGCGATCACATCGCGCTGGTCTGAGGGTCTCAGGGGGGCGCGCAGGGAGCCCACTCCCTGCGCGATGCTTCCCTGTGCCCCCAGTACACCGCGATCATGTTTGATCGCGGTGTGCTAGGGGTTAATGTGCCGGGAGCGGTCCGTGACCGCTCCTGACACACAGTCACGGGTGTCAGCTGTGATAATCAGCTGACACCCGGCGGCGATTAGCTGCGCTCCCCTCAGGAGCGCAGCTGATCGCCTATGACGTACTATCCCGTCCATGGGCAGAATGGCACGGGTTTTATGGACGGGATAGTACGTCTAATGTCAGAGAGGGGTTAATGAGTTTCCGAATTTGAGGACCATCAAAGATTCCTGCCTTCAGTTTTTCGCTACTAAGACCAGGGAAAGATCTGCAGATGTACATGAAGCAATTACCATCTTTGTCTAATGCCTTGACGAACTGCTTCATTAATCCTAACTTTATGTGAAGTGGTGGTAGAATGATTTTTTCCCTGTCCACCAAAGGTTCGTTCACTATGTTTGATGCTCCTACTGTCAAGGTGTCCCTTGGAGGCCAATTCACTTTCTCCCAGTGCTGATGTTTTGCTCTACTATCCCACATGCAGATGAAGCAAGGATACTTTGTGTATCCACTTTGCTGTCCAAGTAAAAAGTTGACCATTTTTAAATCAATACATATCAGCCATGAATGTTCATGGTAGCACAGTTTCTCCAAAACCATTTTGACATTTTTGTATTGTTCTGCAAGTTTAGTTGAGTGAGCTACTGGAAGAGATGCACACTGATTGCCATTGTTCAACAAAACACATTTCAAACTCCTTTTAGAACTATCTATGAAAAGCCTCCAGTCTTCAGGACGATATACTTGTAAACCCATTTGCAGCATCAGGCCAGGAATATCCTTACAATATACAAGTAGGCCATCTTCACAGAAAAATTGAAGAAGTGCTTCTTCTCTGGTCCTGTAAGATGTAATTTTAGTTCCAGGCGTCAGACAATTTTTCTCACTTAGCCTGAAAGCTAAAAGTTCGGATGCACTTTTTGAGAGGTTGAGGTCTCTTATTAGATCGTTGAGCTCTCCTTGGGTAAATTGCGTAGGTGTTCTGAAACTTCCTTCATATTCTGGTTCACTTCCAGAACTAATGCTTAGCTCCATACCCTGCATTTCATCATCATCAGGTGGGGGAAGGTCAGGTAACATGGTAAACACAGGTACAGGCACATCTTCACAATGAGGGACAGGCCTTCTTGCAGATTCCATGTTAGGATACTCCCATTTTCGTTTCTTATGCTTATTGAATCCTTGCACTTGCACTGCACAGAAATAACAGTCATCATGATGATTTTTTTGCTCTCTCCACACCATTGGAACACCAAATTTGAAGCTTTTTCTTTGTCCTTTGCTCCATTTTCGTAATAATTCGATACATGCTTTGCACACTATGTGTGGTGCCCAAAACTTGTCTTGGTCCCCAAGCATAACCCCAAAATAGGCCAAATACACTTTTTTTTTTATGAAGTATGTTATGTTTCTTCTATGTTTTGGCAGTGTATATTCACCACAAATGTAACAGAATGAGTCTGAATCGTTAAGGCAACTTCTTCTTGATGAGTTCATGCTTTTCAATGGAAAACAGACAACAACATAAAGTTAGTGCAAAAATCAAGCTATGAACAAACTTCTAGAACACTAATTAACACAAAACTATATTGAGAACTGCTCAGTTCAAGTACTAATCTAAAGAAATTAATGAGATGACGCGTCGCATTTACCAACACGTGCTATAAATAAGATACCAAAAATCTCAAACTAGAGCCAATCTGGCAAAACTGATTGCATATTCAGAATCAGCACCCCAAAAATACCCCAAATTCATTAAAATATCTTTGGCACCAGAAAAAAAATATTTTTTTGTTGACCTGTGAATTAGATTCGCCCTTTCTGGCACTTTGCCCGTCTATTCCCATTGCCCTGTAGCGGTGGCGAATGGGTTAATAATCTCACCTTAATGTCACCTTAGTATTGAAAGGTGACCTTAAGGCAGGTTAATAATTGAGAGCTGTCAATTAGACAACTATCAATTATTAATCCTATTGTATGAAAGAAAAATCAAACACACACAGTTTAATAAAAAATAAGTTTAATTAAATAATCACACAGTTTTTGACCATATTTTATTTTCCTGCTAAAACCATTTCCTGTAATAAAAATAAAATAAAAAAGCAAAATTATACTTACCAATCCGATGTACAGTCAGGTCCCACGCTGTAATCCATCAGAAAGGGTTAAGAGGTTACAGTTAGCAGGGAGATAATTCTGTCTCCTAGCTGTAACCCCCTGAATGAATAAGTTCCTCTACCACAGAAAGTAGAGGAAGTGATTCATGAATGGAGCTTAATTGATTTATTGGCACTTTCACTTCAGTGACCTGACCTAAAGGGAAAGTGGACACAATCAATTAAGCTTCATTCATTAAACACATCCTCTCCTGTCGCCAGGAGAGGAACTTATTCATTCAGGAGCTTTGAGCTGAGCATGCAGGATTACTTGCACTGCTTGGCTCAAAGCTAGTTAACCCTTTGTGAAGGATTACAGCGTGGGACGTGACAGATTGGCGGAATAGGTAAGAATAATGTTGTTTTTTTTTTTTTTTCTTTATTTTAGGAGATCAATGGCTTCGCACGGATTAAGTGTAAAATAAAATATGGTAAAAAAAAATGTGTTTTTATTTCATTAAAATTATTTTTTATTAATGTGTCTGTGTTTTTTTAATTTACTTCAATAGGATTAATAATTGATAGTTGTCTAATTGACAGCTCTCAATTATTAACCTGCCTTAAGGTCACCTTTCAATACTACGGTGACATTAAGGTGACATTATTAACCCATTCGCCACCGCTACAGGGCAATGGGAATAGACGGGCAAAGTGCCAGAAAGGGCGAATCTAATTATAGATTTGCCCTTTCTGGGGTGTCTGGGGGCAGATGTTAGTAGCCAGGGAGGGCACAAAAAAAATGTACCCTCCCTAGGCTGTTATTATCTGCCCCCACTCGCTTGCTTTGTCTGTCTGGTGGAGAAAATACAGCGGGAGCCCACGCATTTTTTTCAACGAATTTACACCTTTAATTAACCCCTACATGTCTGAAATTTTGTACAAATACACTCATGTAATTGTAAGTTCAAACCATATATCAAAATACAGGAAATGACATGGTTAAATGTGTGGAAACAATGTATAATTTCATGTCGGCTTCTGTGATTTCACAAAAGCCGGCAATTGAATTACCGGCTATTACAGTATGTAGAAGTATAGGAACTATAAATATATATATATATATACATGTCACAATTACATATAATATATATTATATAATATATATATATATATATATGTATTCTATGTGTGTATATGTATTGTTTCTATTCTTTATTAAAGCTGTCAGTGTGATTTTACAGTAATGCCAGGGATAAATTAGCGGCTATTATACTATGTAGAAGTGTATGACCTATATATATATATTATATATATATATATTAGATGTATATATATATATATATATATATATTATATATATAATTATTTGCTTTTTGTGTATTTTTTTTTTGTTACAATGTGATTTTTACATGACTTTTTACATAGAGATAACTGCTCTATGTAAAACTTCATGTTAAAATCGCATTGCATACAGATGGAAAACTGATGGAAAACTGACAGAAAACGCATGGTGCGATTTAAAATCGCATAAAAATCGCATGTCTTTTTACAACAATTGTACCGTTTTTTTCCTGCCGAAAACGGACCGATTTTTTTTCCAGCCAGTGAGTATGAGCCCTAAGAGGGTTAATCCTACTGACAGATTCTCTTTAAGCAAGAAGTGCATTTGTGAGGTCAGGTACTGATGTTGGATAAGAAGGTCTGGCTCACAATAGCTATTAAAGAAGTTCTTGACCTCCCTTTCTGCACAGGAGCATAGTAATATTGCAAAATACAGGGTCTACCCAAAACTTTGGCTATGACTTTCTATGATCTTTAAAACATGCAGCTGTTTAAAATGTTGTTTTTTTATGCTGAGATATTAAAATTACTCTTCACTGGAAGTATAAGGCTTAGCACAATGCTTTAAAAATAGAAACCTATCAATAATTCTCCTCTGCCCAATTTAACAGCACACACTATAAATTCATATAGGCAGCATCTACCATACAAAGGTTCACCATAAGACTGCTAAATTCATCACTACAAATATCACTTATCCACTGCTTCATAACTGTTGATTTAGGCTTGTATGCATTTTCTTGCAGTTTCAAGAGTCAAGTTTAAACACTAGAGCATTTTTTTTCATATAAAGTAGGGCCATCATCTCTCTTCCCTCTATTACAGCATCCTGGAATATAAATATGTTGTATATATAGTGTATGTCCGCAACCTGTAAATATGTTATACAGTGCCTTGCGAAGCTATTTGGCACCTGGAACTTTTCAACCTTTTCCCACATATCATGCTT
>JARQOD010000001.1:856831548-856898158 GCA_033576555.1 Oophaga sylvatica | reverse complement strand
GTTTGATTTTTCAACGCAGAATTGGCTGGAATTGAGAATCAGACGCCATGTCACATTGGAGAGCCCCTGATGTGCCTAAACAGCGGAAACCCCCAATTCTAACTCCAACCCTAACCCCAACCACACCCCTAACCCTAGTCCCAACCCTAACCACAAACCTAACTCTAACACACCCCTAATCCCAACCCTAACCCTAATCCTAAACTTTGCGCCAACCCTAACCTAACTTTAGCCGCAACCTAACCCTAACCCTAATGGAAAATGGAAATAAATCATTTTTTTAATTTTATTATTTTTTCCCTAAGGGGTGATAAAGGGGGTTTGATTTACTATTTATAGTGGGTTTTTATGATTGGCAGCTGTCACGCTAAAAAACGCTTTTTATTGCAAAAATAGTTTTTTGCATCGCCACATTTTGAGAGCTATAATTTTGCATATTTTGGCCCCACAAGTCATGTGAGGTCTTATTTTTTGCGGTACGAGTTGACGTTTTTATTTGTACCATTTTTTAGCAGGTGACATTTTTGATCGCTTTATTTCGATTTTTGGGAGGTAGAATGAACAAAAATCAGCAATTCCATGAATTTCTTTTGGGGGAGGCGTTTTTATTGTTCCGCTTGTGGTAAAATTGATAAAGCAGTTTTTATTCTTCGGGTCAGTACGATTATGGGATACCTCATTTATATCATTTTTTTATGTTTTGGCGCTTTTATAAAAAAAAACAATTTTATATAAAAATAATATTTTTTGCATCGCTTTATTCTGCGAGCTATAACTTTTTATTTTTTTCGCTAATGATGCTGGTATGGCGCTTGTTTTTTGCGGGACAAGATGACTTTTCAGCGGTACCATGTTTATTTATATCGGTCTTTTTGATCGCGCTTATTCCACTTTTTGTTCGGCGGTATGATGATAAAGCATTGATTTTTTTGCTTCGTTTTTTTTTTTTTTTTTTTTAAGGGGTTCACTAAAGGGGTTAACTAGTGGGAATTTTATAGGGGGGTCGTTAAGGACCGGCAAAAACCAAATATGTGTACTTTTATTGTTTTGTTTTTTTTATTTACGGGAAAAATGAATTTATTGGGAATATTTTTTTTTTTTTTTTTATTTGGATTTTTTTTTATAACATTTTATTTTTTATTTTTTTAACTTTTTTACTTTGCCCCAGGGTGGGACATCACTGTATTTATCAAATCGCTGGTGTGACAGTGTGCACAGCACTCTGTCACACCAGCGATCGCACAGGCATAGATGCAGGCTTCTCAGTGCCTGCTCTCAGCAGGCACTGAGGAATCTGCCTCCCTCCAGGACCCCGGGCCATCTTGATCCGGGTCCTGGGAGGGAGGAAGCCCTCAGAACAGCGCGATCACATCGCGCTGGTCTGAGGGTCTCAGGGGGCGCGCAGGGAGCCCACTCCCTGCGCGATGTTCCTGTGCCCCAGTACACCGCGATCATTTTGATCGCGGTGTCTAGGGGTTAATGTGCCGGGAGCGGTCCGTGACCGCTCCTGACACACAGTCACGGGTGTCACTGTGATAATCAGCTGACACCCGGCGGCGATTAGCTGCGCTCCCCCTCAGGAGCGCAGCTGATCGCCTATGACGTACTATCCCGTCCATGGGCAAATGGCAGGGTTTTAGGACGGGATAGTACGTCTAATGTCAGAGAGGGGTTAATGAGTTTCCGAATTTGAGGACCATCAAGATTCTGCTTCAGTTTTTTCGCTACTAAGACCGGGAAAGATCTGCAGATGTACATGAAGCAATTACCATCTTTGTCTAATGCCTTGACGAACTGCTTCATTAATCCTAACTTTATGTGAAGTGGTGGTAGAATGTTTTTTTTCCCTGTCCACCAAAGGTTCGTTCACTATGTTTGATGCTCCTACTGTCAAGGTGTCCCTTGGAGGCCAATTCACTTTCTCCCAGTGCTGATGTTTTTGCTCTACTATCCCACATGCAGATGAAGAAGGATACTTTGTGTATCCACTTTGCTGTCCAAGTAAAAAATTGACCATTTTTAAATCAATACATATCAGCCATGAATGTTCATGGTAGCACAGTTTCTCCAAAACCATTTTTGACATTTTTGTATTGTTCTGCAAGTTTAGTTGAGTGAGCTATGGAAGAGATGCACACTGATTGCCATGTTCAACAAAACACATTTCAAACTCCTTTTAGAATATCTATGAAAAGCCTCCAGTCTTCAGGACGATATACTTGTAAACCCCATTTGCAGCATCAGGCCAGGAATATCCTTACAATATACAATAGCCTCTTCACAGAAAAATTGAAGAAGTGCTTCTTCTTTGTCCTGTAAGATGTAATTTTAGTTCCAGGCGTCAGACAATTTTTTCTTCACTTAGCCTGAAAGCTAAAGTTCGGATGCACTTTTTGAGAGGTTGAGGTCTCTTATTAGATCGTTGACTCTCCTTGGTAAATTGGTAGGTGTTCTGAAACTTCCTTCATATTCTGGTTCACCTTCCAGAACTAATGCTTAGCTCCATACCCTGCATTTCATCATCATCAGGTGGGGGAGGTCAGGTAACATGGTAAACACAGGTACAGGCACATCTTCACAATGAGGGACAGGCCTTCTTGCAGATTCCATGTTAGGATACTCCCATTTTCGTTTCTTATGCTTATTGAATCCTTGCACTTGCACTGCACAGAAATAACAGTCATCATGATGATTTTTTTGCTCTCTTCCACACCATTGGAACCACCAAATTTGAAGCTTTTTTTTTTGTCCTTTGCTCCATTTTCGTAATAATTCGATACATGCTTTGCACACCTATGTGTGGTGCCCAAAACTTGTTTGGTCCCCAAGCATAACCCCAAATAGGCCAAATACACTTTTTTTTTATGAAGTATGTTATTTTCTTCTATGTTTTGGCAGTGTATATCACCACAAATGTAACAGAATGAGTCTGAATGTTAAGGCAACTTCTTCTTGAGAGTTCATGCTTTTCAATGGAAACAGACAACAACATAAAGTTAGTGCAAAAATCAAGCTATGAACAAACTTCTAGAAAAACTAATTAACACAAAACTATATTGAGAACTGCTCATTCAAGTACTAATCTAAAGAAATTAATGAGATGACGCGTCGCATTTACCAACACGTGCTATAAATAAGATACCAAAAATCTCAAACTAGAGCCAATCTGGCAAAAAATGATTGCATATTCAGAATAGCACCCCAAAAAACCCAAATTCATTAAAATATCTTTGGCACCAGAAAAAAAAATATTTTTTTGTTGACCTGTGAATTAGATTCGCCCTTTCTGGCACTTTGCCCGTCTATTCCCATTGCCCGTAGCGGTGGCGAATGGGTTAATAATCCACCTTAATGTCACCTTAGTATTGAAAGGTGACCTTAAGGCAGGTTAATAATTGAGAGCTGTCAATTAGACAACTATCAATTATAATCCAATTGTATGAAAGAAAAATCAAACACACACAGTTTAATAAAAAATAAGTTTTAATTAAATAATCACACAGTTTTTGACCATATTTTATTTTCCTGCTAAAACCATTTCCTGTAATAAAAATAAAAAAAAAAAGCAAAATTATACTTACCAAACCGATGTACAGTCAGGTCCACGCTGTAATCCATCAGAAAGGGTTAAGAGGTTACAGTTAGCAGGGAGATAATTCTGTCTCCTAGCTGTAACCCCTGAATGAATAAGTTCCTCTACCACAGAAAGTAGAGGAAGTGATTCATGAATGGAGCTTAATTGATTTATTGGCACTTTCACTTCAGTGACCTGACCTAAAGGGAAAGTGGACACAATCAATTAAGCTTCATTCATTAAACACATCCTCTCCTGTCGCCAGGAGAGGAACTTATTCATTCAGGAGCTTTGAGCTGAGCATGCAGGATTACTTGCACTGCTTGGCTCAAAGCTAGTTAACCCTTTGTGAAGGATTACAGCGTGGGACGTGACAGATTGGCGGAATAGGTAAGAATAATGTTGTTTTTTTTTTTTTTTTTTTATTTTGGAGATCAATGGCTTCGCACGGATTAAGTGTAAAATAAAATATGGTAAAAAAAAATGTGTTTTTATTTCATTAAAATTATTTTTTATTAATGTGTCTGTGTTTTTTTAATTTACTTCAATAGGATTAATAATTGATAGTTGTCTAATTGACAGCTCTCAATTATTACACCTGCCTTAAGGTCACCTTTCAATACTACGGTGACATTAAGGGACATTATTAACCCATTCGCCACCCGCTACAGGGCAATGGGAATAGACGGGCAAAGTGCCAGAAAGGGCGAATCTAATATATAGATTTTGCCCTTTCTGGGGTGTCTGGGGGCAGATGTTAGTAGCCAGGGAGGGCACAAAAAAAAATGTACCCTCCCTAGGCTGTTATTATCTGCCCCCACTCGCTTGCTTTGTCTGTCTGGTGGAGAAAATACAGCGGGAGCCCACGCATTTTTTCAACGAATTTACACCTTTAATTAACCCCTACATGTCTGAAATTTTGTACAAATACACTCATGTAATTGTAAGTTCAAACCATATATCAAAATACAGGAAATGACATGGTTAAATGTGTGGAAACAATGTATAATTTCATGTCGGCTTCTGTGATTTCACAAAAGCCGGCAATTGAATTACCGGCTATTACAGTATGTAGAAGTATAGGAACTATAAATATATATATATATATACATGTCACAATTACATATATATATAATAATTATATATATATATATATATAATGTATTCTATGTGTGTATATGTATTGTTTCTATTCTTTATTAAAGCTGTCAGTGTGATTTTACAGTAATGCCAGGGATAAATTAGCGGCTATTATACTATGTAGAAGTGTATGACCTATATATATATATTATATATAAATATATTAGATGTATATATATATATATATAAAATATTTTTATATATAATTATTTGCTTTTTGTGTATTTTTTTTTTGTTACAATGTGATTTTTACATGACTTTTACATAGAGATAACTGCTCTATGTAAAAATTCATGTTAAAATCGCATTGCATACAGATGGAAAACTGATGGAAAACTGACAGAAAACGCATGGTGCGATTTAAAATCGCATAAAAATCGCATGTCTTTTTACAACAATTGTACCGTTTTTTTCCTGCCGAAAACGGACCGATTTTTTTTCCACCCAGTGAGTATGAGCCCTAAGAGGGTTAATCCTACTGACAGATTCTCTTTAAGCAAGAAGTGCATTTGTGAGGTCAGGTACTGATGTTGGATAAGAAGGTCTGGCTCACAATAGCTATTAAAGAAGTTCTTGACCTCCCTTTCTGCACAGGAGCATAGTAATATTGCAAAATACAGGGTCTACCCAAAACTTTGGCTATGACTTTCTATGATCTTTAAAACATGCAGCTGTTTAAAATGTTGTTTTTTTATGCTGAGATATTAAAATTACTCTTCACTGGAAGTATAAGGCTTAGCACAATGCTTTAAAAATAGAAACCTATCAATAATTCTCCTCTGCCCAATTTAAACAGCACACACTATAAATTCATATAGGCAGCATCTACCATACAAAGGTTCACCATAAGACTGCTAAATTCATCACTACAAATATCACTTATCCACTGCTTCATAAAATGTTGATTTAGGCTTGTATGCATTTTCTTGCAGTTTCAAGAGTCAAGTTTAACACTAGAGCATTTTTTTTCATATAAAGTAGGGCCATCATCTCTCTTCCCTCTATTACAGCATCCCGGAATATAAATATGTTGTATATATAGTGTATGTCCGCAACCTGTAAATATGTTATACAGTGCCTTGCGAAGCTATTTGGCACCTGGAACTTTTCAACCTTTTCCCACATATCATGCTTCAAACATAAAGATACCAAATGTAAATTTTTGGTGAAGAATCAACAACAATTGGGACACAATTTTGAAGTTGAACGAAATTTATTGGTTATTTTAAATTTTTGTGGAAATACAAAAAGTGAAAAGTGGGGCTTGCAATATTACTCGGCCCCATTTAACTTAATACTTTGTTGCACCACCTTTTGCTGCGATTACAGCTGCAAGTCGCTTGGGACATGTCTCTATCAGTTTTTGTATATCGAGAGACTGAAATTCTAGCCCATTCTTCCTTGGCAAACAGTCGAGCTCGGTGAGGTTGGATGGAGATCGTTTGTGAACAGCAGTTTTCAGCTCTTTCCACAGATTCTCTATTGGATTCAGGTCTGGACTGGACGTTTATTTTGTGAACCATTCCATTGTAGATTTTGCTTTATGTTTGGAAATCATTGTCTTGTTGGAAGACAAATCTCCGTCCCAGTCTCAGGTCTTTTGCACACTCCAACAGGTTTTCTTCAAGAATGGTCCTGTATTTGGCTCCATCCATCTTCCCATCAATTTTAATCATCTTCCCTGTCCCTGCTGAAGAAAAGCAGGCCCAAACCATGATGCTGCCACCACCATATTTGACAGTGGGGATGGTGTGTTCAGGGTGATGAGCTGTTTTGCCTTTACGCCAAACATATTGTTTGGCATTGTTACCAAAAAGTTCGATTTTGGTTTAATCTGACCAGAGTACCTTCTTCCACATGTTTGGTGTGTCTCCATGTGGCTTGTTGCAAACTTTAAATGACACTTTTATGGATATCTTTGAGAAATTGCTTTCTTCTTGCCACTCTTCCAAAAGGCCAGATTTGTGCAGTGTACGACTGATTGTTGTCTTATGGACAGACTTTCCCACCTCAGCTGTAGATCTCTGCAGTTCATCCAGAGTGATCATGGGCCTCTTGGCTACATCTCTGATCAGTCTTCTCCTTGTTTGAGATAAAAGTTTAGAGGAACGGCCGGTCGTGGTAGATTTGCAGTGGTATGATGCCCTTCCATTTCAACATGATCGCTTGCACAGTGCTCCTTGGATGTTTAAAGTTTTGGAAATCATTTTGTTTCCAAATCCGGCTTTAAACTTCTCTACAACAGTATCACGGACCTGTCTGTTGTGTTCCTTGGTCTTCATGATGCTCTCTGTGTTTCAAATAGAACCCTGAGACTATCACAGAGCAGGTGCAGTTATATGGAGACTTGATTACACACAGGTGGATTATATTTATCATCATAGTCATTTAGGACAACATTGGATCATTCAGAGATCCACAATGAACTTTTGGAGTGAGTTTGCTGCACTGAAAGTAAAGGGGCCGAATAATAATTGCATGCCCCACTTTCAGTTTTTTTTTTCCACAAAAATTTAAAATAACCAATAAATTTCGTTCAACTTCACAATTGTGTCCCACTTATTGTTGATTCTTCACCAAAAATTTACATTTGATATCTTTATTTGCAGCATGATATGTGGGAAAAGGTTTAAAAGTTCCAGGGGGCCGATTACTTTCGCAAGGCACTGTATGTCCCCAATCTGTTCTGCAAGGAAAAAAAGAGCTTTTTATTATACTCACATACACTGTGGTCTGGTCCGATGGGTCTCTCTGGTCTTGATCCAGAGTCACAGTTCAATTGCTGTTCTTCTTCCCTGCTTCATGTCACTGTAGTGCACATGGTTTTACCTACAAGTCATTAGCACTCTTTGGTCTTTCCCACCTCATGCCCACTGCAGTACTTTGCTCTGCCCTTGACAGTGCAGAGAGAAATAGCACTGGGTACAAAAATGTAGGATGCAAGAAGAAAGGAAGATCAAGACCAGAGACACCCATCGATCTTGACAGTAGTCAGGGCCGGCTCCAGGTTTTCAGGCGAAATAGTCTTAGTGGGTCCCTTTAACACATACCACAATTCATGATGCACAGATATGGTGGCAGAGAAATATAGGTATAGTACAATGCCAAAGATTTCACTTTCTTCTTACATTACATGAGTGATATCTATTGTAAATTCAATAATAGTCAGATACAGTATTGTCCGCCATACAATATCATTGGCACCACATTTTGCTCAGTACAGTATAATGAGCCCCATATATTGCTCCATACAGTATTTTGGGTGGTACATAGTGCTCCATACAGAATAATGAGCCCCATATATTGCTCCATACAGAATAATGGACCCCATATAATGCTCCATACAGTTTAATGAGCCTTCAGTATATAATGCTCCATACAGTATAATGAGCCACATATATTGCTCAATAAAGTATTATGGGCACCATATATTGTTCTATACAGAATAATGGCCCCATATAATGCTTCATACAGAATAATGAGCCCCATATATTGCTCCATACAGAATAATGGACCCCATATAATGCTCCATACAGTATAATGAGCTATATATATTGCTCCATACAGAATAATGAGCCCCATATATTGCTCCATACTGTAAAATGGGGACATATAATGCTCCATAAATAATAATTAGCCCCATATATTGCTCCATACATATTGGGTCCTATATAATGTTCCATACAGTAAATAATGGGCTCGGTATAATGCTCCAGTATATGATGGGCACCATATATTGCTCTATATATAATGGGCTCCATATAATGCTCCATATAGTATAGGATGGGCCCCATTGAGTATAATACAGCCCCATATGTTGCTCCACACAGTAGTCTGAGCTACATATAATTCTCCATACAGTCTAATGAGCCCCATATGATGCTCCATACAGTATATGATGGCCCCATATATTGCTCCATACAGAATGGCCTCCATATAATGCTCCATACAGAATAATCCCCAAATAATGCTCCATATATAATGGGTCCCATATTATGCTCCACTCCATATATAATGGCTCCCATTTATGATGCTCCAGTGTATGATGGGGCCATATATGATGATCCAGTGTATGATGGTCCCCATATATGATGCTCCATATATGATGGATCCATATATGATGCTCCAGTGTATGACAGTCACCATATATGATGCTCCAAACATAAAAAAATAATAAAAGAATGAAATACTAACCTCTCGTCGTTGGCTGCTGCTCTGCTCCGGACTCCTGCTCTCTGCACTGTGAATGATCAGGCAGAGGGTGCACAGATATGGTGCCATTGCACCCTCTGACCTGAACATCACCGTCAGAAGACGCCACAGCAGTGGAGTGGGGAGAGGTAAGCATTGCAAGTGCCGGGGCCATGAGCAAGTGTTGGAGACCACTCGCGGGTACTGGCACAGACACTGGGCCCCGATAGTGCCAGTGTCCTCAGTGGTGAGTGCGCCCCTGCCTGCTCAGGGCCCCAGCACTTGCCCGGGTTCATCGGGTCCTGACGCTGGCTCTGTCAGCAGTGTATGTCAGTATAATAAAAGCTATTTTTTTGCCATGCTGAGCAGATTACAATATACACCATTCTTGAATCCTGTGTACGAAGGCTTACAGGTGCTAGCCATACTTTTTATGGGGAAAACCTGGTGACATGTGCCATGTGATTGGTTTACACCAAGAGTGTTACTTTCAGCTTTCCTTTGCACAATTTTTTTACTGCATCTCTGAAAAACGCAATGAATTTCCAATGTGATTTGAAATCATTTTTTCATTTTTTAATTAGTTCATACTTGAGGGTTTTTTAGCACATTTTATGCTTCTATTGAAAAGTGGAAAAAAATGCTAAAAAGTCCATTTGGAAACAAAATTACAAAAACTGTAAAACACAAAAACACAACAAAAGCATGAAAATTCATTGTCTTGTGGTGTAGTGACCCATGCTGTAGCTAGGGGGCTCTGTATATGCTCCTCGGGATATGCATTGAGGCGTGTTTTGGATGGAAAGACAGTCCCCGGCTTGATTGTAAATGGCAGGTATGTGTCACAGAGCTCCTCTGCGCTGTAAGCCAGTAATGTTGTTCTGGGACTTGTAGTCCCATAAGAGTTCTGTTTATTTTCTAGGGTGGCTTACAGGGTTAGCTTTTGAGCTGGGTGGGACTGGCTAACCACACATACACCGCCCACTGGTGGTTGTGAGTTTGTTAAGGACCTGCGATGAGGTCATGAACATGTGACCAGACCATGTGCTCCATACCTCACCTGTGGGAGTGGCTACAGGTATGTAAGGAATTGTTTGGCACATGGTGGAGTAGAGAGTCTGAGACTGAGGAGTCTCTGAGAGTGTTTTCAGACTGAGTCTGTGTTGAGTGGAGGAAGTCTGTCAGGCTGGACAGAGCTTCCAGACGTCCAGGCGGGATGTTACACAGACTGGGAAGCAGTCCTGGCAAGTCTGAGCCAGAGAGGACAAGGCGGTCTTGAAAACCGTGAGAGATACGGATCGGGTTCCATGACAGATTTGAATTGGACGCCTCTGAGGTGAAGAGGTGTCTGAGAACCAACAGGTAATGGACAGGGGTCCGTGTGGATGATGACCGGGGTCATGAAGACTGTATTTTGTGTAATGAATGCTGCGTACTGGTAAAGAATAAACCACAAGGACTGTTGTTTTAAACCTGAGCATGCCAGTGTTTGCTTCTAAGACCAGCTAAGCAAGTGATCCCCGTCCACACACAGTGTGGATCGTCACAATTGGTGCTAGAATGCTGGCAGCGGCCCAGGGAGCACGTGTGCAGGTTTTTTTTTCTGTGGATCAGCAAGTCCATGAATTTTTTTCTCTTTTTTCAACTTGCTGTGGCTCAGCGGGGCTGAAGACGTCTGGCTGTAACTCAGCGGGGTTACGAAAGTAGCTGTGGATCGGCGGGTCCACGAAGTGGGCAGTGCGGAGCCATGCAGAGACTTGTGGTAGCGGAGCTACAGTGAATGTCGCAGCAAGAGGTTCTGCAGCAGCAGGAGCTGCAGTAATAGCCAAGCGGCTTGTGAGCAGCATCTGGAGGTGCCAGTGGTTTGTGGCTGCAACAGAAGCAGTGACAGTGCCAGCTGGAGCTGGTGTGGTGAGGAGTACAGTGTGAACCAGGTCACACAAACTCTTAAAGGGCCAGTACAAGAAAGAAAAACATAAAACTGTACTATGGGACTGAGGCTTATGAAAGCCGTGGGGGAGTCCATGCGGTGTATCCCAGGGTGGGGTGGTGTCCCTAAAAGGGGTGATGGCCTAAAAAGGGGGTGGAGCATCCCAACGTTAAAGGGGTGGTGCAGACAAACTGTTCCCAGGGGCAAATGTACTATGTGTGTCCAGTCTGCTTTATGAACTATCCACCCGGCACAATGCTTCGGGGTTGTGCCCTGCAGATTAATAATGAAGATGTGGTGGGTCTGGTCGACTCGAGGAGCCGGTGACTCTAGTGAGAGTTGCACCTTCGGGGTTTCAAATACCCAGTAGAAAGGTCGGGTCACCTGCATCCATGGGGACACTAAGGATTATCCGGTGGCCAGGGTAATCTTGGAATCAGGCTGGGACATTGCGGGACAGGATGTCGCTATAGTCCCTAATTTGTCCAGTAGTTATAGGTCGGGACTCTAAACTGTTCTCCGACTTGTGGAAGAGGGGAGTTCCTCTACAGCAGGAGGAGGGAGGCCTCTCTACTGTTGGGGGGGCAGGCATTGAGACAGTGATGCCTCCCAAAACTGACGGGTTAGACGTAGGGGTGACCGGAGGAAAGGCTGCATCTGCCCAACTTACGGATCTGACGTCTCGTGACGTGCACCACCGAATGACTGATGGTGATGTGATAGATCAGACGGCTGAAATGGACACCCAGTTAGAGGGTAACTGGGGGTTCACCATACTATGGGGTGTGACTCAGACATCGGGGGTGACTGTGACTCTAAAATAGAAAGGGAGTACAGTAAGGAAGGGCCCCACAAGGAGGGAAAGTCCTCCCATCGGCGTAGACATAAAGGGCGCAAAGAACCTGAAGACATTTCACCCATTGAGAATGTCAATAAAGAAGAAAATGTTGCTGAAGAGCTGGAGAGTGTGGAGCTCTCTGAAGGTACAAAGAGTCGAGAGGTACCTGAGGATGACTGAGCAGAGCCTCAAGAAAAGTTGAAGGGGTCGGATATGGAAGTCGCCAACTCCGTGCAATTGGAGCTGGTGCGTCATCTGGAGTTTGAGTTTGCGGCCGTCATGGCCCAGTTTGGAGAGAAAGCACAGGAGGTCCAGGACCTTGCTAAAAAGTTGTCTTGTGAGAAGCAAAAGTCTGCTGATTTACAGGCCGAAGTAAAGACCATTAAAGAGCAGATCAAACAAGAAAAGGCCCTGAGACAAACTGCTGAGCATAGAGTGGATGAGCTGGAGAAGGAAGTCTCCGAGCTCAGAGGTCACCTGTCAATGTGGCAAAGTGTGAATAAGACCTTAAGAGAGGACGTGGAGGTGCTCAGAGAAGCAGTAAGAGGTCTGTAGGAGGAGAAGTTGGTGGTTGAAGAGTAGAGTTGAGCGATACTTTCCGATATCCAAAAGTATCGGAATCGGAATGGTATCGACGATACCATTAAAATATCGGCGATACCCGATACCGATACCGGAAATCCAATGTAAGTCTATGGGAACAAAATATCGTAACTAAAAAACCCCATTCTTTCCTTGTAAACACTAAATATACACACATAGAATACATATATATATATATATATACATGTCATTGTGACATATATATATACATATATGTATAGTTTATACACTTCTACATAGTAAAATATCCTCTGATTCAATTGCCGGGTAAAGCCGGCTTCTGTGAAAAGACAGAAGCACCCGACATGAAATGACACTTGGTGTACATAGGGTTAACCATGTCTTTTCATGTCGTTTGCTATCTGATTTGCACAAACAATTACATCAGTCTATGTGTGCAAAATTTCACACCTGTAGGGGTTAATTAAAGGTGTAAATTCGTTGTAAAAAAAACGGACTTTTTTGCTACGAATTTACACCTTTAATTAACCCCTACAGGTGTGAAATTTTGCACACATAGACTGATGTAATTGTTTGTGCAAATCAGATAGCAAAGGACATGGTTAACCCTATGTACACCAAGTGTCATTTCATGTCGGGTTCTGCATTTTCACAAAAGCCGGCAATTGAATTAGCGGCTATTATACTATGTAGAAGTGTATGAACTATAAATATAAATATATATATATATGTGTCACAAATTCAATGACATGTATATATATATATATGAGGTGTAAAATTGCTGAAAAAAAATGCGTTGGCTCCCGCCCTATTTTCGCAACCAGACAGACAAAGCCAGTGAGTGGGGGCAGATAATAATAGCCCAGAGAGGGACCATTATTTTTGCCCCCCCCCGGCTACTAACATCTGCCCCCAGACACCCCAGAAAGGGCAAATCTCTAATTAGATTTGCCCTTTCTGGCACTTTGCCCATCTATTCCCATTGCCCTGTAGCGGTGGCGAATGGGTTAATAAGGGGTTAAAATGACCTTGCAATTGAAAGGTCACTTTAAGCCAGGTTAATAATTGAGAGCTGTCAATTAGACAACTATCAATTATTAATCCTATTGCATGAAATAAAAATAAAACACACACACTTTAATTAAAAATCATTTTAATGAAATAAAGACACGTTTTTGACCATCTTTTATTTGACTGCAAAAACCATTTCCTGTAATAAAAATAAAATAAAAAAGCAAAATTATTCTTACCTATCCCATGCACAGTCAGGTCCCATGGTGTAATCCTTCAGAAAGGGTTAATGTTTACTGCAGGGACCGCAGCTAATGCTGCAGCCTCACAGTAAACCCCCAAATGAATGAGTTCCTCTCCTGGCTGACAGGAGAGTAAAGGCTGGGTCTCACATAACGATACACCAGCGATCCCGACAACGATATGCACTTGTCAGGATCGCTGGTGTATCGCTACATGATCGCTGCTGAGCTGCCAAACAGGCAGCTCAGGCAGCGATCTGGGACAGCGACACTGCGGGTAACATCGCTTAAGGGCCCGTCTCACATAGCGATATCGCTACCTTGATCGCTGCTGAGTCACTAGTTTTGTGACGCAGCAGCGAGCTCACCAGCGATATCGCTGTGTGTGACATTCAGCGACGATCAGCCCCCCTGCCGGGTATCGCTGATCGTCGCTGAAATGTCAGGACCTTTTTTTGATCGCTGGTTTCCCGCTGACAGGCACGCATCGCTGCGTGTGACAGGCGGGAGACCAGCGATCTGCTGGTAACCAAGGTACACAGCGGGTTTCCAGGCACCGCGCAGCACTTGGAAACCCGCTGTGTACCTTTGATACCAGCTCCCTGCATCAGGGCGCTGGTATCCAAGGTACACAGCGGGTTTCTAGGCACAGCCCCGCGCCTGGAAACCCGCTGTGTACCTTGGTTACCAGCGGATCGCTGGTCTCCCGCCTGTCACACGCAGCGATGCGTGCCTGTCAGCAGGAAACCAGCGATCAAAAAAAGGTCCTGACATTTCAGCGACAATCAGCGATACCCGGCAGGGGGCTGATCGTCGCTGAATGTCACACACAGCGATATCGCTGGTGAGCTCGCTGCTGCGTCACAAAACTAGTGACTCAGCAGCGATCTCGGTAGCGATATCGCTATGTGAGACGGGCCCTTAAGTGGAAAGCTTAATTGATTGCTTTCCACTTTCACTTCAGGTCAGCCAGGGACACAATCAGTGACGTCAGAGGGAACTGATTAACAAAAATAGGGGTTCCCTTCGAAAAAAAAATGGCATGGGGTCCCCCCTATTTTTGTTAACCAGCCAGATGAAGCAGACCGCTGAGGCCTGGATTTTCAGGCTGTTAAGGAGCCAAGATCCATGGACCTTGCCAGCCTGATAATACCAGGCCACAGCAGTCTGCATATCTTGGCTGATTAACAAAAATAGGGGATCCCCTCGAAAAAAATTGGCGTGGGGTCCCCTCTATTTTTGTTAACCAGCCAGATGAAGCAGACCGCTGAGGCCTGGTTTTCAGGCTGGTAAGGATCCAATATCCATGGACCTTGCCAGCCTGATAATACCAGGCCACAGCAGTCTGCTTAGCTTGGCTGGTTAACAAAAATAGGGGATCCCCTCGAAAAAAAAACGGCGTAGGGGTCCCCCTATTTTTGTTAACCAGCCAAGTAAAATGCAGACTGCTGCGGCCTGGTATTAAAAGACTGTCAATGCCCATGGATTTTGGCCCTAAACAGCCTGATAATACCAGGCTACAGCAGCCCCACATTTGGCGCATCAAAAGATGTGCCAATTGTGGCACTTTACCCGGCTCTTCCCACTTGCCCTGTAGCGGTGGCAAGCGGGGTAATAAGGGGTTAATGTCACCGTTGATTGCACGGTGACAATAAGTCCGGTTAATAATGGAGAGGCGTCAATAAGACACCGATCCATTATTAATCCCAAGGTTTTTAAATGTTTAAAAAAAAGACACAGCAAGAAAAAGTCTTTTAATGAAATAAAAGAGACAACACAGTTTTCATTTCTTTTATTACTCTCTCATTCCTGCGACGCCATCGATCTCCTGTAAAAAAATAAAAAAAACAAACCAACAGTATACCACCTGTCCGACGCAGTCCATAGTAACGACAGTCCCACGACGATCCAGCTCTGCTACATCGGAATGACAGGCAGAGCCTGACATCCCGGCGCAGCACAGCTGCTTACCAGCTTCCCCGGCGGTGACGTCATCGGACTGCTTTACGGCGGCGATTACCCGGCAGTCACTGCAGTTATCGCGAGAAACTGCATGTGACCGCCAGGGAGAAGAGGATGGCGGCCATTAAGCAGTCCGGGATGTGACCGCCGGAGATCTTCTGCCGGGTAAGTGCCGCTCACTCCTGACAGACCCGACCGACGGACACTGACAGTGACAGTGACATTCCGATTCTGGTATCCGATATGACGAAAATATCGGAACTCGGAATCGGAATTCCGATACAGCCAATATTGGCCGATACCCGATATTTGCAGTATCGGAATGCTCAACACTATTGAAGAGTTACAGCGGCCGTGCCCGAGTAATAACAAGGCGGAGGTGCCAGTGCCCATCTTGGCAAGGGGTCTTGAGGAATATGTCTCAGGAAGATGGTGAGCTAAGAGCTGAACAAGACAGTTATCCAGTCGTGGCAGATGTCTTGAAGGAAGTGTCCGAGGTAAACAAGGAAGAGGATGAGGCTTTACTCTTTAAGCATGTGATGGAGGTACCCGAAGAGATGCGAGAAGCCTGTGCCAGCTAGGGTGTGCATGAGGCCTTTAAAAAGGCTGTAAAAGCCTATAGTGTGAACTGGGCACCAGAGACAAACCAGTTGGTGATACTGGCGGATAGGGAAGTCACAGAGAAGCGGGTGGCTGTCCTGAAGGATATGCATCTTCAATGTCTCCGCACGAAATAGATGATCATGTTGGGTAATATGAAAGCCGCTCGACGCCTGGAGCTGGCGAAGGAAGCTCAAAGTCAGCTGGGCTTTGTTGTGAACATTTTGGAGACGACTTCGGAGCTGAAGCTCCCTCTGGTGGTTGCTGAGGGTATTGAACCTATCTTGAATACTAAGAGTCCTACACCCGCAGATAACGAGTGGGTGTCAGGTGGTACTGACTGGCCTGATATAAGTGAGCTGATCTCCCATAATCCTGGCCGTGATCAATTGTGCTTCCTGGTTTAGTTGGGTAATTCAGCTTGCTTTCCTGCTGTCTCCTGCTTGCGTTCAGTTAAGTCTCTTTCTGTTTTTTTTACTGTGGTTTGAATTCCTTGTGTTATGTTTAGGTAGCTGAGGAGAAAAAGCAAAAACAGTAATACACCAGAGAGGCTGGAACCTATTGGATTGCAGTAACCTGAACTAACCACACAACTAGAGGTAGCCGTGGAGCATTCCTACGTTGATCCTAGATGCCTCGTCACAGCCTGAGAGATAACTACACCTAAAGGCAGAAAGAGGAAAGCTATCTGCCCCAGAGCAGATCCCCAAAGAAAATAGGAAGCCCCCAAACATGTAATGGCGGTTAGACAAGAAGAAGCACGGACACAGACAGAAAATAGAATAAGCAAACGCTGGGGCCCAATCTGTCTAGACAGAAAAGTACAGGAAAGGATTCTTAATGCAATCCAAAAAAAACCCTAAAAAAATACCAACTCTTCTGATTGCAAAAACACCTGAGATCACACGATCACTACCACCTAAATCAGATCTCTGGTGTAACAAAACTAAGCCACAGCCACTGAAAAAACAGGAAAAAGCAAATGAACAAATAACAGTGGCTTCAGATAAACTGAGAGGAGCGCAGGCCCCCAGGAGGGGACCTGGCTGACCTCCACAGAAGTGCAGAGAACTATGCAAAAAGCAAGCACAAAAATAAAAGCAGAAAATATCTTATCTGAAAGAAGAAGATGCAGGCAAGACTCAGCAAACTTCCAAATGAACCAGGAACCACAATTGAGACAAGAACAATTTATCACCGGCGACCATCATGGGTGGGAACCTCCCTTATATCAGCCCAGTCCATGATCCCAGATTGCCATTCCTCGCTGTGAGGTTCAGTACTGTCTGCAACCACCAGAGGGAGCCTCTGATCAGAAACCATCTCCAGCACATTCATAACAGTACCCCCTCACTTGTGCAACCAGGCCGTGTTCACAACAGTAACCCCCCCTTGAGGAGGGGTCACCGAACCCTCACCTGCGCAACCAGGCCGATCAGGATGAGCTCTATGATAGGCACGGATCAGTCTCCTAGCATGGATGTCAGAAGCAAACACCCAAGAATTGTCCTCCTGACCATAACCTCTCCGCTTAACCAAATACTGGAGTTTCCGTCTAGCAAAACGAGAATCCAATATTTTCTCAACCACATACTCCAGATTGCCCTCAACCAAAACAGGGTCAGAAGGCGCAGCCATTGGAACCACTGGCTCGACAAACCTCTTCAATAAGGACTTGTGGAACATGTTATGGATCTTAAATGTCCCTGGAAGAAGCAAACGGAAGGAAACAGGATTAAGAATCTCCATGATCTTATAAGGTTCAATGAACCTAGGCTTAAACTTTGGAGATGCAACCCTCATAGGGATATTTCTTGAGGACAACCAAACCAAGTCCCCCACTTTAAACCGAGGACCATCAGTCCTATGCCGGTTGGCAAACCGTTTTGCCTTCTCCTGAGAGAGAGACAACCTCTCCACTACCTGGTCCCAAATCTGCTGCATACACTCCACAACAGAGTCAACACCCGGACAGACAGAAGCCTCCGCCTGTCCAGAAGAAAATCGAGGGTGAAACCCAGAATTGCCGAAAAATGGAGACATCAAGGTGGCAGAGCTATCCCTTAAGAGCAAACTCAGCCAAAGGCAAAAAAGAGACCCAGTTATCTTGATCAGCAGACACAAAACATCTCAAATAAGTCTCCAAGGTCTGGTTTGTTCTCTCAGTTTGTCCATTGGTCTGAGGATGAAATGCAGAGGAGAAAGATAATTGAACACCAAGTTTAAAACAAAATGTCCTCCAAAATCTGGAAACAAACTGGACTCCTCTCTCAGACACAATGTTCTCCGGAATGCCATGTAACCGAACCACGTGCTGAAGGAACAAAGGCACCAATTCGGAGGAGGAAGGTAACTTAGGTAATGGCACAAGATGTATCATCTTGGAAAACCTATCACAGATTACCCAGATAACGGTCATTTTCTGAGAAACAGGGAGGTCGGAAATAAAATCCATAGAGATATGGGTCCATGGCCTCTTGGGCACAGGTAATGGCATCAACAAACCACTAGAGTGAGAGTAAGGCTTGGAACGAGAGCAAGTCCCACAGGACTGCACAAAGTCCCTGATGTCACGAGACAAACTAGGCCACCAAAAGGACCGACTCACCAAGTCTCTGGTACCAAAAATCCCGGGATGACCAGCCAACGCGGAACAATGAATCTCAGACATCACACTCTTCTTCCACTGGACTGGGACAAACAATTTCCCAACAGGGCAGCGCTCAGGTTTATCCTCCTGACACCCCTCCAGAGCCAGTCTCAAATTGGGTGAGATGGCGGAAAGTACTACACCCTCTTTCAAAATAACAGCAGGATCAGATAACTCAGGAGAATCCGCAAAGAAACTCCTTGAGAGGGCATCCGACTTAACATTCTTAGTGCCAGGTAGAAAAGAAACCACAAAATTAAAACGTGTGAAAAACAAGGCCCACCTGGCCTGTCTAGGATTAAGTCGCTTGGCTGATTCGAGATAAACCAAGTTCTTATAGTCCGTGAGGACCACCACCTGATGTTTGGCTCCTTCCAGCCAATGTCTCCACTCTTCAAAGGCCCACTTCATGGCCAATAACTCCTAATTACCCACGTCATAATTACGTTCAGTTGGAGAAAACTTTTGAGAGAAAAAGGCACAAGGGTTACTCTTAGAGGTCTCTGGATCCCTTTGGGACAAAACGGCACCTGCCCCAATCTCAGAGGCATCAACCTCCACCTGAAACGGCAGAGAAACATCAGGCTGCTGTAGAACAGGAGCAGAAATGAATCTCTGCTTAAGTTCCTGAAATGCAGAAACTGCCTCAGGAGGCCAATTCACCACATCGGAACCCTTTTTGGTCAGATCAGTCAATGGTTTAACAATACCAGAGAAATTACCAATAAATTTACGATAAAAAAATTTGGCAAAACCCAAAAATCTCTGAAGAGCCTTCAATGAAGTAGGTTGAACCCAATCACAGATGGCCTGAACCTTGACCGGGTCCATTTCAATAACAGACGGAGATAAAATGAATCCCAGAAATGAGACCTTCTGTACGCCAAAAAGACACTTTGATCCCTTCACATACAGTGCATTCTCTCTCAAAATCTGGAACACAGTCCGAACATGTTTCACATGAGAGTCCCAGTCATTGGAAAAAATCAAAATATCATCCAAATAAACAATCAGAAATGTATCCACAAAATCCCTGAAAATATCATTCATGAAGGATTAGAAGATAGAAGGGGCATTAGTAAGCCCAAAGGGCATCACTAGGTACTCAAAATGCCCCTCTGGGGTATTAAACGCCGTCTTCCATTCATCCCCGTGCTTAATACGAATAAGTTTATACACCCCCCTGAGGTCAAGCTTGGTAAACCAACTAGCACTTTTCACTCTGGAAAACAGATCAGAAATCAAGTGTAACGGATATTGATATTTCACAGTGATCTTATTCAGGAGGCGATAATCAATACACGGCCTCAATGAACCATTCTTTTTGGCCACAAAGGAAAAACCGGCGCCCAAGGGTGAAGAGGATGGTCTGATATGACCCTTCTCCAATGACTCCTTGATATAAGATCGCATAGCATTGTGTTCAGGTACAGATAAATTAAAAAGGCGACCTTTAGGAAATTTACCACCAGGCACTAATTCAATAGCGCAATCGTAGCTCCTGTGAGGGGGTAAGGATGCAGATTTACTTTCATTAAACACATCAGAAAAATCAGTCAAAAAGTCAGGAACATCCTGAGACTGGGGAGAGGCAGAAAAAACAGGAGTGCCAGCATGCACACATTGGCAGCCCCAACTGGTCACAGACACAGATTTCCAATCCAAAACAGGATTATGAATCTGCAACCAAAGGAAACCCAGAACAATAATGTCATGCAGATTATGCAACACCAGAAATTTGCAACTCTCCTGATGATCTGGTTCAACCCTTATTATCACCTGAGTAGAAAATTGGGGTTTATTCTCCGCCAAAGGGGTAGAATCAATGCCCAATAGGGGAATAGACTTCCGCAGGGGTATCATGGGAAAGCCACAACGTTTGGCAAAGTCGAAATCCATCAGGTTAATAGCTGCTCCTGAATCAACAAAAGCCTGAGCCGAAAATGTGGACCTGGAGCAAATCAGGGTAACAGTCAACAGAAATTTAGTCTGAACACTACCCAAGACAACTGTTCGCGCAAAACGTCTTCCCCGCTTAGGGCAGATGGAAATAGCATGAGAGGCGTCACCACAGTAGAAGCATAACCCATTGCGCTTTCGAATTTCATGACGCTGTGCCCCAGAAGTTACTCCATCACACTGCATGAGCTCAGGAGTTGGCCCACAAAACAACACCATCTCACGCATACCTCTGCGCTCACGCAAACGTCTGTCAATTTGAATAGCCAGAGACATAGAATCATTGAGACCAGAGGGTACAGGGAATCCCACCATAGCCTCCTTTACATTCTCTGACAGACCCTTCCGAAAAAGGGCTGCCAAAGCATCATCATTCCATTTGGTCAGGACTGCCCACTTTCGAAATTTCTAACAGTACAGTTCAGCATCTTCACAGCCCTGACTTAATGCCAACAAGGTCTTCTCAGCATGATCAGTGACATTAGGTTCATCATACAACAACCCCAGAGCCTGAAAAAATACATCAGCATCATTCAAAACAGGATCCCTAGGTGTCAGGGAAAAAGCCCAATCCTGAGGGTCGCTGCGCAGGAGAGAGATGACAATTTGAACCTGCTGTGCTGCGTTCCCTGAGGACTTAGGCTTCAAGGCAAAAAACAACTTACAGTTATTTTTGAAATTCAAAAATTTAGCCCGATTCCCCAAAAACAAATCTGGCATGGGAATCCTAGGTTCCACAACCGGCAACCCTGCAAGATAGGTAGCAATACTCCGAACCTCAGTGGCAAGCTGATGCACACGGCCAGACAACTGTGCAAACTCCATTGAGAGAAAAAAAATCCTCCTCAGCACCCAGAGAAAAAGAGGAAAAAAATGCAACAAACAGAAAAAAAAAATCTCTGACAACTCTGACAACTTTTTTTTTTTTCTTTTCACACTATTTTTCCCTTCTGTGAGTACCATATAATTTTAGCTTGGCCGGTGATACTGTTATGTTTAGGTAGCTGAGGAGAAAAAGCAAAAACAGTAATACACCAGAGAGGCTGCAACCTATTGGATTGCAGTTACCTGAACTAACCACACAACTAGAGGTAGCCGTGGAGCGTTCCTACGTTGATCCTAGACGCCTCGTCACAGCCTGAGAGATAACTACACCTAAAGGCAGAAAGAGGAAAGCTATCTGCCCCGGAGCAGATCCCCAAAGAAAATAGGAAGCCCCCAAACATGTAATGGCGGTTAGACAAGAAGCACGGACACAGACAGAAAATAGAATGAGCAAACGCTGGGGCCCAATCTGTCTAGACAGAAAAGTACAGGAAAGGATTCTTACTGCAATCCAAAAGAACCCCTAAATATACCAACTCTTCTGATTGCAAAAACACCTGAGATCACACGATCTCTACCACCTAAATCAGATCTCTGGTGTAACAAAACTAAGCCGCAGCCACTGAAAAAACAGGAAAAAGCAAATGAACAAATAACAGTGGCTTCAGATAAACTGAGAGGAGCGCAGGCCCCCAGGAGGGGACCCGGCTGACCTCCACAGAAGTGCAGGGAACTGTGCAAAAAGCAAGCACAAAAATAAAAGCAGAAAATATCTTATCTGAAAGCAGAAGATGCAGGCAAGACTCAGCAAGCTTCCAAATGAACCAGGAATCACAATTGAGACAAGAACAATTGATCACCGGCGACCATCATGGGAGGGAACCTCCCTTAAATCAGTCCAGTCCGTGATCCCAGATTGCCATTCCTCTCTGTTAGGTTCAGTACTGTCTGCAACCACCAGAGGGAGCCTCTGCTCAGAAACCATCTCCAGCACATTCATAACATCCTTGCTTTTTGCTGCATTGCTTTTTGTCTTCAGCCGGGTCCCCTATGGGGGGCTTTGGCTGGTCTCCGTGCTTTTTTTGTATTTGTTCATTTGCTCAGTTCTTGTGATATTTTTCTGCTGTGTAGCTACGTGTCCACACCAGAGATCTGATATAGGTGGTCGAGACCGTGTGGTCTCAGTGTTTTGGATTCAGAAGTGTTGGAGTTTTTCCTAGGGTTTTTCTGGGTTGCAGAAAGTATTCTCTCCTGTGCTGTCCTATCTAGACAGTTTTGGGCCCCAGCATTTGCTCAATCTATTTTCTGTCTGTGTTCGTATTTTCATCTTGTCTAACCGCCATTATATGTTTGGGGACGTCCTACTCTTTTGGGGTCTACTCCGGGGCAGTTAGCTTTCCTCTTTCCATCTTCAGGGATAGCTATCTCTCCGGCTGTGCCGAGGCATCTAGGACCACTGTAGGTACGCTCAACGGCTGCCTCTAGTTGTGCTTTTAGTTTAGGGGTCTGCAACCTATTAGTTTCCAACCTCTCTGGTGTTAGGCTGCCTATGTGGTTTTTTGCTCCTGCCTCCTCAGCTACCATAACATAACAGAATCACCGGCCATACTGAAAATTCTATGGTACTCAATAGAAGTGAAAAAAAAGTAAAGGAAAAAAAAAAGTTGTCAGAATTTTTTTTTTCCTTTTTGTTGCATTTTTTCCCTCTTTTTCTCTGGGGGCTGAGGAGGAATTTTTCCCCAATGGAGGGCAAGCATTTGTCCGATCGTGTGGTGCAGCTTGCTGCTGAAGTTCGTAGTATTGCTTTCTTTCTTGCTGGGTTGCCTGCTGTGGAACCTAGGATCCCTCTGCGGGATTTATTTTTGCGGGATCGGTCTAAGTTTTTGAATTTTAAAAATAACTGTAAGTTGTTTTTTGGTTTGAAGCCTAAATCCTCAGGGAACACAACGTAGCAGGTTCAAATTGTCATCTCCCTGTTGCGCTGTGACCCTCAGGATTGGGCCTTTTCCCTGACACCTGGGGATCTGTTTTGAATGATGTTGATGTGTTTTTACAGGCTCTGGGGTTATTGTACGATGAACCTAATGTTACTGATCAAGCTGAAAAAACCTTTTTGGCATTGAATCGGTCATGAAGCCGCTGAGCTGTATTGTCAGAAATTCAGAAAGTGGGCAGTCCTTACTAAATGAAATGATGATGCTCTGGCAGCTATTTTTCGGAAGGGTCTGGCAGAGACTGTAAAGGATGTTATGGTGGGATTCCCTGTCCCCTCTGGCTTCAATGACTCTATGTCATTAGCTGTTCAAGTTGACAGACGTCTGCACGAGCGTAGAAATATGCGTGAGATTGTGATGCCTTGCGGGCCAGCCCCTGAGCCCATGCAGTGTGATGGAGTGACTTCTGGGGCACAGCGTCATGAATTTCGTAAGCGTAATAAGTTATGCTACTATTGTGGTGACGCTTCTCAAGCTATTTCCGTCTTTCCCAAGCGGGGAAGACGTTTTGCGCGCTCAGTTGTTTTGGGTAGTGTTCAGACTAAATTTCTGTTGACTGTTACCTTGATTTGCTCCATGTCCACATTTTCAGCTCAGGCTTTTGTTGATTCAGGGGCAGCTATAAACCTGATGGATATTGATTTTGCCAAACGTTGTGGTTTTCCTATGATACCCCTGCGGAAGTCTATTCCTTTGCTGGGCATTGATTCTACCCCCTTGGTGGAGAATAAACCCCAGTTTTCTACCCAGGTGATAATGCGGGTTGACCAGGACCACCAAGAGAATTGCAAATTTTTGGTGTTACATAATTTACATGACATTATTGTACTGGGGTTTCCTTGGTTACAGTCTCACAATCCTGTTTTGGATTGGAAGTCTGTGTCTGTGACCAGTTGGGGTTGTCAATGTGTTCGTACTGACACTCCTGTTTTTTCTGCCCCCCTCCAGTCTCAAGATGTTTTTTCTGCCTCCCCCCAGTCTCAGGATGTTCCTGACTATTTGACTGATTTTTCTGATGTGTTTAGAGAGAGTAAGTCTGCATCCTTACCTCCTCATAGGAGTTATGATTGCACTATTGACTTAGTACCCGGTTGTAAATTTCCCAAGGGTCGGCTCTTTAATTTATCTGTACCTGAGCATGAGGCCATGCGATCTTATATCAAAGAGTCTTTAGAGAAGGGTCATATCAGACCATCCTCTTCACCCTTGGGCAACGGCTTTTTCTTTGTGGCCAAGAAGGATGGCTCATTGAGGCCGTGTATTGATTATCGTCTCCTGAATATGTTCACTGTTAAATATCAATATCCGTTACCCTTGATTTCTGACCTATTTTCCAGAGTGAAGGGTGCTTGTTGGTTTACCAAGCTTGACCTCAGGGGCGTATAATCTTATTCGCATCAAGCACGGAGATGAATGGAAGACGGCGTTTAATACCCCAGAGGGGCATTTTGAGTACCTAGTGATGCTTTTTCCGTCTTCCAATCCTTTATGAACGATATTTTCCGGGATTTCGTGGATAAATTTCTGATTGTTTATTTGGACGATATCTTGATTTTTTCCGATGACTGCGATTCTCATGTGGAACATATTCGGAATGTATTCCGGATTTTGAGAGAAAACGCATTGTATGTGAAGGGATCAAAATGTCTTTTTGGTGTACAGAAGGTTTCATTTCTTGGATTCATTTTGTCTCCGTCTGTTTTTGAAATGGACCCGGTCAAAGTTCAGGCCATTTGTGATTGGGTCCAACCCACAACATTGAAGGCTCTTCAGGGATTTTTGGGTTTTGCTAATTTTTATCGTAAATTTATAGCTAATTTCTCTGGTATTGTGAAGACACTGACTGATTTGACCAAGAAGGGTTCTGATGTAGTGAATTGGTCTCCTGAGGCAGTTTCTGCGTTTCAGGAGCTTAAGCAGAGATTTACTTCTGCTCCTGTTCTGCGCCAACCTGATGTTTCTCTACCATTTCAGGTGGAGGTTGATGCTTCTGAGATTGGTGCAGGAGCCGTTTTGTCCCAAAGGGATCCGGAGACCTCTAATATTAACCCTTGTGCCTTTTTCTCTCGAAAAATTTCCCCAGCGGAACGTAATCATGATGTGGGTAATCGGGAGTTATTGGCCATGAAGTAGGCTTTTGAGGAGTGGAGACATTGGCTGGAAGGAGCCAAGCATCAGGTGGTGGTCCTCACGGATCATAAGAACCTGGTTTATCTTGAATCAGCCAAGCGACTTAATCCTAGGCAGGCCAGGTGGGCCTTGTTTTTCACACATTTTAATTTGTAGTCTCTTTTCTCCCGGGCACTAAGAATGTTAAGGCGGATGCTCTCTCGAAGAGTTTCTTTCTGTATTCTCCTGAGGTCACTGAGCCTGCTGTTATTCTGAAGGAGGGTGTGGTTCTTTCCGCTATCTCGCCCAATTTAAGACTGGGTTTGGAGAAATTTCAGGAAGATAAACCTGAACATTGCCCTGCTGGGAGATTGTTTGTCCTAGATCAGTGGAGGAAGAATGTGATGTCCGAGATTCATTGCTCCACGTTGGTCGGCCATCCTGGTATTTTTGGTACCAGAGATTTGGTGAGTCGGTCCTTTTGGTGGCCCACTTTGTCTTGTGACGTCAGGGCTTGTGCAGTCTTGTGGAACTTGTTCTCGTTCCAAACCTTGCTCTCGCTCTAGTGGTTTGTTAATGTCATTGCCTGTGCCCAAGAGGCCATGGACCCATATCTCTATGGATTTTATTTCCGACCTCCCTGTCTCTCAGAGAATCACCGTTATCTGGGTAATCTGTGATAGGTTTTCCAAGATGATACATCTTGTGCCTCTACCTAAGTTGCCATCCTCCTCCGAGTTGGTGCCCTTGTTTTTTCAACAGGTGGTTCGGTTGCACGGCGTTCCAGAGAACATTGTGTCTGACAGAGGAGTCCAGTTTGTTTCCAGATTTTGGTCGACATTTTGTTCCAAACTGGGAGTTCAGCTGTCTTTTTCCTCTGCGTTCCACCCTCAGACCAATGGACAAACTGAGAGAACAAACCAGACCTTGGAGACTTATTTGAGATGTTTTGTGTCTGCTGATCAAGATGACTGGGTCTCTTTTTTTGCCTTTGGTTGAGTTTGCTTTGAATAATAGGGCTAGTTCTGCCACCTTGATGTCTCCATTTTTCTGCAATTTTGGGTTTCACCCTCGATTTTCTTCAGGGCAGGTGGAGGCTTCTGTCTGTCCTGGTGTTGACTCTATTGTGGAGAGAATGCAGCTGATTTGGGATCAAGTGGTGGATAAACTGTCTCTCTCTCAGGAGAAGGCCCAGCAGTTTGCCAACCGACAGAGGACTGATGGTCCTCGATTTAAAGTGGGTGACTTGGTTTGGTTATCCTCAAAAAATATCCCAATGAGGGTCGCATCTCCAAAATTTAAGCCAAGGTTCATTGGACCTTATAAGATTATTAATCCCGTTTCCTTCCGTTTGCTTCTTCCAGGAACATTCAAGATTCACAACGTATTTCACAAATCTTTATTGAAGAGATTTGTCGAGCCAGTGGTTACTTTGGCTGCACCTCCTGATCCTGTTTTTGTTGAGGGCAATTTGGAGTATGTGGTTGAGAAGATATTGGATTCTCATTTGGCCAGGCGGAGACTCCAGTACTTGGTGAAGTGGAAAGGCTATGGTCAGGAGGATAATTCGTTGGTGTTTGCTTCTGACATTCATGCTGAAATGCTGAAAGACTCGTCAGTGCCTATCACCGAGCTCATCCTAATCGTCCTGGTGGCACAAGTGCGGGTTCGGTGACCCCTCCTCAAGGGGGGGTACTGTTGTGAACATTTTGAAGATGACTTCGGAGCTGAAGCTCCCTCTGGTGGTTGCTGAGGGTATTGAACCTTTCTTGAATACCAAGGGTCCTACATCCTCAGATAACGAGTGGGTGTCAGGTGGTACTGGCTGGCCTGATATAAGTGAGATGATCTCCCATGATCCTTGCCGGTGATCAATTGTGCTTCCTGGTATAGTTTGGAATTCAGCTTGCTTTCCTGCTGTCTCCTTCTTGCGTTCAGATAAGTCTCTTTCAGTTTTTTTTTACTGTGGTTTGAATTCCTTGCTTTTTGCTGCATTGCTTTTTGTCTTCAGCCGGGTCCCCTACGAGGGCTTTGGCTGATCTCTGTTCGTTTTTTGTATTTGTTCATTTGCTTAGTTCTTGTGATATTTTTCTGCTGGGTAGCTACGTGTCCACACCAGAGATCTGATATAGGTGGTCGAGACCGTGTGGTTTCAGTGTTTTTGGATTCAGAAGTGTTGTTTTTCCTAGGGTTTTTCTGGGTTGCAGAAAGTATTCTCTCCTGTGCTGTCCTATCTAGACAGTTTTGGGCCCCAGCATTTGCTCAATCTATTTTCTGTCTGTGTTCGTATTTTCATCTTGTCTAACAGCCATTATATGTTTGGGGGCTTCCTACTCTTTTGTGGTCTACTCCGGGGCAGTTAGCTTTCCTCTTTCCATCTTCAGGGATAGCTATCTCTCTGGCTGTGCCGAGGCGTCTAGGACCACCGTAGGTACGCTCCACGGCTGATTCTAGTTGTGCGGTTAGTTTAGGAGTCTGCAACCTATTAGTTTCCAACCTCACTGGTGTTAGGCTGCCTATGCGGTTTTTTGCTCCTGCCTCCTCAGCTACAATAACATAACGGGCTTTGTAGAAGACATAATTCCGGTACCCAGAAATCTGGTGGGGAAAGTCATTGGAAGACTTGGAAAGGTGATGCAGGAACTAGTGAGAGTGAGGATTCCAGCTGATGGCGAGATCAAGGTGGCTGGGGAAGAAGAGATGGTTCCATTCGTCATCGTGGGGTCAGTGGAGAGCCTTAAGAACATCCGAATGCTCTTGGAATATTGAGTGAGGTACCTATGAGAAGAAGAGCAGCTAATCTGGGAAAGAAAGCAGATTAAGGAACAGCTACAGGAATTGGAACGAAGATGGCGACTGCTTACAGCCGGAGATATGGAGAGACAAGAGGCTTCTCTGGGGACTGGCAGTAGGCGATCTGAAACAATGAGGGTTAGAGAAGATGACACCTCTGTTAGCTCAGGGCTGACTGACCTAAGTGGGAGACCCTGTAGTGGACAAAAGGACAGAGGGTCAGACTCAGATCAACCAGTAGGCTTGACTGGACGATGGACTCATGACCGCAACAACCGTAGGAGGTGGCCATGGAAAGAAAGGTCGTGTGAAGGGGCACACTTGGAAAGTGGGTTGATTAAAAAGTGTCTGGTGACACAGACAGAAAGACAAGGCCGACATACTGACCGCTTGGGCGGGGGAGGCCTATCAAAGGGGTGATGGTGAATGATGCCCAAAATCGACTGAGATGGTCCCCTCGACTTGTAGGGCAAGGTGACATGGGTGCCCTGTCTCGAGGCCCTCGGTTTGGAATAAGTGTTCAACCCATAAGTTTGAACAGAGGGGGGAGGTATGTGGTGTAGTGACCCATGCTGCAGCTAGAGAGCGCTGTATATGCTCCTCGGGATATGCATGGAGGCGTGTTTTGGATGGAAAGACAGTACCCGGCATGGCTGTAAACGGCAGGTATGTGTCGCAGAGCTCCTCTGCGCTGTAAGTCAGGAATGTTGTTCTGGGACTTGTAGTCCCATAAGAGTTCTGTTTATTTTCCAGGGTGGCTTACAGGGTTAGCTTGTGAGCTGGGTGGGACTGGCTAACTACACATACACCACCCACTGGTGGTTGAGAGTTTGTTAAGGACCTGTGATGAGGTCATGAACATGTGACCAGAACTTGTGCTTCATTCCTCACCTGTGGGAGTGGCTACAGGTATGTAAGGGAGTGTTTGGCACATGGTGGGAGTAGAGAGTCTGAGACTGAGTAGTCTCTGAAAGTGTTTTGAGACTGAGTCTGTGTGGAGTGTTGGAAGTCTGTCAGGCTGGACAGAGCTTCCTGACATCCAGCGGGATGTTGCACAGACTGGGAAGCAGTCCTGGCAAGTCTGAGCCAGAGAGGACAAGACGGTCTTGAAAACCGTGAGAGATACGGATCAGGTTCCATGACAGATGTGAATTGGACACCTCTGAGGTGAAGAGGTGTCTGAGAACCAACAGGTAATGGACAGGGGTCAGTGTGGATGATGACCGGGGTCATGAAGACTGTATTTTGTGTAATGAATGCTGCGTACTGGTAAAGAATAAACCACAAGGACTGTTGTTTTATCTCTGAGCGTGCCAGTGTTTGCCTCTAAGACCAGCTAAGCGAGTGATCCCCGTCCACACACAGTGTGGATCGTCACAGTCTTTAAAGGATTGTTTCAAGCTAAAGCAACATGACAAACACTTCTGTCAAAACACTACAAAAAATTCAATACTTTACAAAAATCACCCTAAAAAAGCTTTACTTTACCCTGTGCACAGAGTGCAATTTATCAAATATCTAACAATAACATAAAATGCCTCACAATATAATTTTTTAAAATGAAAAAAATATTACTGGTATTTATTTAATATTCTAATCATAAAGCTGAGCAAATAGCATGAATTGTGCTTTGAATAATCCCAGTAAGGTACATGAAACAGTGATGAAAAAGTCTATTTTATAAAAAAAATAATTTCTAACATCAAAGGGGCACAGGTAAAGGTTTACCTTTTATATTTCACTAGTTTCATTTTAATTGCTGAATACTAAGCTTTTCATGGTGAATTATCATCTGAATAAAAATATATCAACATGAGCAACCAAATGGGTTTCCAAAAATAGCAGTTTTAATTACTAATTAAAGTGGAGCTGAAAGTTAATACATTAAAGCATTTGTAAAGAAAAAAATATATTGGATTTCATAAAAGGAACCATTTTAGCGTCATCACTTTAACTGCATTTAATAATTTAATACTGGCCATGAGATGAAAAATTATTCCATTTAGCTCACTTTCCACTAGAGCTTTGTAAAAAGAAAAAACAACAACAACAAAAACAAATTTATCTTCAATTCAACATTTGAAACTATATTTTGTTATCTGCTTAGTTGTAGTATAGTACGACTGCAGCAGAGCACAGAGTTTGTCAACAACAAAAGAAACAAGGCCAATGAAGGTATTGTCCCCTTATTTTTTCCTTTGTGACTTGGTTAAAGTGAATTTCACTCTTTCCAACATGGCTGGTTGGATGAGATGGTAGGGATTAGTGATGAGCAAATTTGTTTGGAAAATGATCGCTAAACATAACTTCGGCACGAATATGGCACATTCGGATTCGTGATCGTAAACAGGAGCAAAACTTTATAAAATCGGGAAAAATCAGAAACTTTCGTAAAAACTGCAGGAAAATATTTGCGTTGCCACAAAAGTATTTTCAGCACTTTTGCTACGATAACAGTGGTGTATCATGAGCTTGGGGCACGTGTTTGATGAGGGTAGTGGGTTTGCAGGGTTCAGAGGCGCGGTGTGCTTGTAAACAGTATTTTTTTTTCCTAACTTTATGTGTGTAAATTGCGGCTAGCCAATCAGGGCGCAGGAAACATCCACAATGTCCTTACACAAGGTCTTGTGCCATAGGCTGATGAAATTACATGTTCCTCTCTACATGAAGAGCGTACATCTTGTTTTAGCACCATTTTGACAATGAAACAGCGCAGAGAGGCTACTCCTGATGATGGCAGTGTTAGTAGCTAGATTTTAGCTAGTTAGATAGCATTTTTTTCTGACTCAGATAGTTTAGCCAGGTAGTGTCCTGTGTGGCTGTGAAATTGCCCTTCCAGCAATACAGCAATATTTTTTTATTTTGCTGTTACTGTGGTCCACAGACAAAGACAGCAAGGCACAAGTCATACAAGAGTGTTGTGCACTGCTCCTTGCACGAGTATAGCATTCTAAATCTTATTTTTTTCACTCGCTAAATGTGAAATAGCATGCCATATCTCACTTTGTTAATTAGTGGTGTGGTGACATTGTTCTGTGATTTGAGCTGTTTTGCATGAAGAAATAATTTTTGGTGCAGTTGCTAGCGTGATTCACCATGCCATATCTCACCTTGTTATTTGGTGGAGGTGAAATTCCACAGTGTGCCTAGCTTATGCACATTTAAAAAAAAATAAAAAATTTTCTGTTGCTAAACGTGATACAGGCTGCCTCATCCCATCTATTAATTTTGTGGTGGTGATATGAAGCTGTCTGAAGCCCTTACGCAAATTTAAAAAATAAATAAAAATTTTTTTCAGTTGCAAAATGTGATACAGCCTGCCGTATCACACACTGTCATGTTGTGGTGGTGATATAAAGCTGTCTACAGACCTCACGCACATTAAATTTTTTTATTTCTTTCTGTTGGCAAGTGTGATACAGCCCACCATATTCCATGTTGTAATTTTGTCGCAGTGATATGAAGCTGTCTGCAAACCTAACACACATTAAAAACAATTAACAATTTTTTCTGTTGCAAAACATGATTCAGCCCGCCATATCCCTTGTTATCATTTTATGGCGAAGATATGAAGCTGTGTGCAGACCTCACGCACATTAATTTTTCCTTTCTATTGTTAAACGTGATACAAGCCACTATTTCCAACCTTGTCATTTCGTGCCGTTGAAATTGTTCTGTGTGCAGAGCTGTGCACATTTAATTTTTTTTAGAAATATGATACGGGAGTCAAGATCTGAGTTTGAAATTGTTTTGAGCCTATCATCTAGATTATGTGTATCTTTGGCATCCAATTTCTCACAGGCAACTTTAAAGCCTATCTTGAGACGCACATCTGTTACACCTATCTCCTGACGAGCATCAAATGCTCTCTGGTAATTGGTGTTGGGTAAACAACTAATCGTTGCAGGCTGGATCATGGATCTCATACTTCCACCCTGTTATTGATCCTTGTGTACCTTCCCATTTGGGCCGACGTCATACCCCTTTTCCTGATCAGTTCATCTAATGACTCGTCGGCTATATTTCTCCGGAAAACCTGGACCTTACCAGAAGCAACTGTAGGAAAGAGGGCATTCAAACGCCACAGAAAATCTTCTAGATTATATAGAACTCATCCACACTAAAAATATTTTTTTATGTTACTAACCTGATACAGAAGGGGAGATCTCAGTTTGAAATTGTTTTGAGCATCTAATAAATGTTATACAGACCTCATCCACAGGCCAAAAAAAATTATTCTGTTACTAACGTAATCGAGCCACCCACCAGGGCCGTGGGGTACTCGGCACCGAGCCCGTCGACTTCTATGGGGGATGTCATGGGCAGCACACGGCTCGGTCCGTGGCCCTGGGACTCACTGAAATGTGGGATATTTACAGGTGAATTGAATATTGGTATGGGGATTCATGACGCCACTTGTGGTATCTGGTCAGGATGACCAGCGCTGCTATGCAGATCCACTGAAGGGTTAATATTGTGCAGCTAGATGTTAAGCCTTCCACAAGTAAGGCTGATTCCTCCAGGGCAGATAGATGTGTAGAATTGCAGGACAGACGGGGACCCGGCAGTCAGGGGCAATAAGGTAGACACACACATAAGTCACTTTGGTACCTTTACTGAAGATGTTGCAGGCACTCCCCGGAGCACTGTAGGGTGAAGGGTGCACATCCAGATTCCTCCACTGAGTAGGTGTGTGGCCTCCTGTTCTCTGCCTCTTTGTAATGAAGTCTTGGCCTGCGTGTAGCTGGGCCTAGCTTAGTCTCCGTCTTGTACCTGACTGACCTTGTGGTTGGACCTTCTCTCTGAAAGGACAGTGTCTTTGATGACCGGGCCCGGCCGGACTCTGTCCTCCTGATCCTGCTACGTATCAGCTCTGTAGTACTCCTGGGACTTGTAGTCCTCCAGGAACTCCGGTGTTCTCCTAATGGGTCGTGGAGATCCCTATAGGCTCGGACCCCGGTGTCCGGTAATACTTGCTGAGATGAGCTATAGAAGCTCCTCTGTCTCATTAACTTTCCACTCGCCTTCTGCCTACCTGGATCCTCACACGATCACACACTGGCAGTTGGTGGGCTGCCTCTTCACCGCTCTCTAAGCGTCGGCACTAGAGTTGAGCGATACTTTCCGATATCCAAAAGTATCGGATCGGAATGGTATCGCCGATACACAAGAAATATCGGCGATACCCGATACCGATACCGGAAATCCAATGTAAGTCTATGGGAAAAAAATATCGGAATTAAAAAAAGCCCATTCTTGCCTTGTTGGTTAATTGTACATGAAGGAAAACAACAAAGAGTAATGTAGAATGTATTGGGGGAGGTTGAGGAGACATTAAAGGCATAGATATTTAACCCAATCAAATGGAATAGCATTAATATTTTTTTTTGTAAAGATGTTCGGATTGACGAACAAATTGACAATGTTGATAACCTTTTTTCTATTTTGGCAAATATGTATGTTTCACAACTTCCATGCTCTTCACCTTTTTAACTTTTGACACACTTTCTCCTTCATAATCTTCAGCAGCATCATCTTTTTCATCAAATTATTCTTCATCTTCACCTTCTTTATCTTCTTCTTAAACTTCTTGCTATTCATCTTTTTGTTAACATTACTCATATTGTTCTTATTCAACTATTATTCTTCTTCATATTCTACTTCATCTTCATCTTCTTCATCATATTCTTATTTTTGACAGAGATTCCTGTACTTTAATCTGTAAAAGTATGAATTTTTCATCCTTGCATTCTTGCTGTCACAAAAGTTTTAAATTACAACAGTATTTGTCCGTGTTGAGTTTAGCCTGCAGCAGCAGGCATTTTCCAGGGGCACCACGAGGAGGAACGGACTCACCCCCATACACTGCTTAGTCTTGTTCTGCTTATAATTTAGAGCATATATTTTGCTCTTCATTTTGGTCTTATACTTCATGTTGTTATGCTTTTTCATCTTCTGCTTATTGTTCTTCTGTCTCTTGTTCTGTATCTTGTAGTTTGTCTTAACCTTCTTTGTCCTGTTGGTGATCTTCTTCTGGGTAATCTTTTATTTCTTCTTTGTGATGGTGTTCAGGCTGGTTGGCTTCATGCTCGTCATCCTTGTGGTCGTCATCTTCTTCGGGGTGGTCATCAGGGTCGTCGTCTTCATTGTTGGAGATCCATAGTGATTACCCAACAAAAATTTAAAAAATATTCAATTTGTAAATGTAGCTGAAGGTACAAGAAGGCTGACTAACTTCCGAGAACCAGCTGACGTTACTGGAACCCGGACGGGTATCAGATGGTACAAGAGACAATGGAAGTAACGAGGATCAGCTGACTGTGCTGGAACCCGGAGGGGCAGCAGAAGGAAAAGAGCCAATGGCACAACCGAGGACCAGCTGACGTTACTGGGACACGGTTACTAAGCAGGAGGTACCTGTGCTCCAAAGCACTACCAAGGACCAGCAGACGTTGCTGGAACTCGGATACCGAGATGGAGGCACCTAGGCCAAAGGCACTGCGGAGAACCAGTTGACGGTACTGGAACCCGGACGGGTAGCAGAAGGCAGCCATGAAAATGTAATTTGACAGGCCGCAAGCCGTCCGCAGTTACCGAATCACACAGTCCTACAGTCGGTGCTTGTCCTATTGTCACAACGGAAACAGCCTTTATTTACTTATCACACAGCACACATAGGAATCACCTAAACTGTAGGCACCATACAGTCGGCTAACCCGAAAGCAACATGACAGGACAACTTATTGTAGGCTAATTGACGTTGACACTGCCAGGAAACAGCTGTCGTGCTGTAACCAGGCTAGGCAGGAGTCAGTAACCCTGCCAATTACTTCCGAGCAACAACTGTCGGTGTTGGAGCCCAGGGATGAGAAGAGAACAGGGTGGAGGCAGCAGGACTTTTTGCCGTACACACAGCAGGGGAACAGCTGACATTACTGAACCCCAGTAACACAGGAGCAAGTGTTGACTGTGCTAACAGCACTTCCGAGCAACAACTGGCGGTGTTGGAGCACAGGGTCAAGGAGGGTGTAGGCAGAGGCCTAGTATGACAACTTCATGGACACAGGATAAAAATAGATGGAAGCAGGCTAAGGCTAACTTTGACCTATGGGTAGATCGACGCGAGAGAACCAGTAATTTGAATTATAGAGCCGATCTATATCGTTATGGTAGCAAATCAGGGATACTATTAGCACGACTAGCGAAAGCAAATCACATTCCTCAACATATTACAGCGTTAATGAGTAAACATGGGATCATGATGAACGATCATGGTGATATTGAGGAAAGCCTTATATTTTAACATGATCGGAGAAATGAATGTAAAGGTGGCGAGAATTTGAAAAAAATAACGCCACAGAAGGGTGACGAGTGAAATAGTTTAATCAAGATCACAGCAAAGTTAGAGAAGGAAGATGACGGGAGGAATCCTACAAGTTAGGGGTTTCCTTACAATTATTAACGAGTTTCGGTTTTTTGTTCTCTTGTTACTTTGACTTTTAGAATGTTTATTTATGACCATATCGGCTGCGACCGAGATGTGTACCGCCTTATGTGGCCTTTTTGTTTTTGAAAATCCAAATAAAAAGGAACTTTTAAAAAAAAAAAATAAATAAAAATAAAAATTCCCTCTTCAACAATCTACAAGACAAACAAGCATCATGGGTGACGCTGCCTTTATTGAGGTACAGTATTAGATCGACATTGTCCATGAGTAACTATGCACTGTGATAGCTATATAGCATTATTAATTTAAATCTGTTGTGGTTGTTTCAACAGCACTTGCAGGTCTAACTACCTATTGTTTGTATGCATGATGCACTTTCTTGGTGTAATTATTTATTATTGCGCATTATTACCAGGTTTACATGATGGCCATTTCATATGTGGTGTGTGAAGTTACAGTTGTCCTCAGTCTGTGTATTTTATTATGTCTGTCATTAATAAAACTCGTGAGGATGATGATGATGATGATGTTTATGATTCGTACATCCATTGACTGCATTATTTTACAGGTACAGATAACGTTCCTTAAGAAGCATTAATTGATAATTATGAAATGTATTTTTATGCATTAATTTAAAAAAGTAAACACTATGTTTTATTTTTTGTTACCATTTCTACTAGCCATGTGCAGATATGCGCTGTGATGACAAATTAATATTTGTCCATATTTCTTATTAAAATTTTTCATTTTAGCCCTTGAAAACTTCAATCTTTCCTGTTTTAAGCATAACAATCAGGGTGACGGCTCTTCCCTATTTGGAGCATGTTCGACATGGGTTTTTCTGTGCATGTGTAGGGAACAGGAGACTTCTTGCCGCTGTGGTACACCAAAGGGGATCTTGCTGGATGTGAGATATATTTCTTCTAGCAGACTGAAGTTTGCTCAGGATTTTCCATGATCACAAGGACCTGTGATAAGGTCATAGTCACGTGATCTGGTCATCTGATGTGTACCTCACCTGAGGGTGTGGAGTAGGCCTATAAAACAAGGAGCTGTTGTAGTTGGTGTGTGGAAGGAAGGAGTTTGACTGGAGTCAGCCTGGATGATTGTTTTTGTTACTGTGTGCCAGTGTGCACCAGGAAGAGAGTACCAGACCACCCGGAATGGGACCTGGCGGTCTCTGCTGACCTGCAGCCACTTAGTTAAGCCCTCCCAAGCAAGGGTGAGTCTGGCACCAGTGGTTCTCCAAACTGGGGTGATTTATGTTCTGTTTTTATTTTGTTAACTGGACTTTTTGTTGAACTCATGATTAAAACCACAGAAATTTGAAGTAAAAGGCGTGTGTTTGCCTCATTACTGCGGCCCAGCCCTGCCTACCAGAGCGGATCCCTACAATTGGTGGCTTCAATGCGGGCAACGCAGTGAGGTCAGGCTGTTTTTTCCTGCATGACAGTAAATGTCCTAGGTAGAGTTGAGCGATACTGCTCGATATCTAAAAATATCGGATCGGAATGGTATCGCCGATATCACTAAATATCGGCGATATCCGATTCCGATACCGGAAGTCCCATGTAAGTCTATGGGAACAAAATATTGCAACTAAAAAAAACCTTTATTTCCTTGTAAACACTAAATATACACACATAGAATACATATATATATATATATATAATATACATGTCATTGTGACATATATATACATATATGTATAGTTTATACACTTCTACATAGTAAAATAGCCTCTGATTCAATTGCCGGGTAAAGCCGGCTTCTGTGAACAGACAGAAGCACCCGACATGAAATGACACTTGGTTTACATAGAGTTAACCATGTCTTTTCATGTCGTTTGCTATCTGATTTGCACAAACAATTACATCAGTCTATGTGTGCAAAATTTCACACCTGTAGGGGTTAATTAAAGGTGTAAATTCGTTGTAAAAAAACTGACTTTTTTGCTACGAATTTACATCTTTAATTAACCCCTACAGGTGTGAAATTTTGCACACATAGACTGATGTAATTGTTTGTGCAAATCAGATAGCAAAGGACATGAAAAGACATGGTTAACCCTATGTACACCAAGTGTAATTTCATGTCGGGTTCTGCATTTTCACAAAAGCCGGCAATTGAATTAGCGGCTATTATACTATGTAGAAGTGTATGAACTATAAATATAAATATATATATATGTGTCACAAATTCAATGACATGTATATATATATATATATGAGGTGTAAAATTGTTTAAAAAAAATGCGTGGGCTCCCGCCCTATTTTCGCAACCAGACAAAGCCAGTGAGTGGGGGCAGATAATAATAGCCCAGAGAGGGACTATTATTTTTGGCTCCCCCCTGGCTACTAACATCTGCCCCCAGACACCCCAGAAAAGACAAATCTATAATTAGATTCGCCCTTTCTGGCACTTTGCCCGTCTATTCCCATTGCCCTGTAGCGGTGGCGAATGGGTTAATATGGGGTTAAAGCCACCTTGCAATTGAAAGGTGACCTTAAGCCAGGTTAATAATTGAGAGCTGTCAATTAGACAACTATCAATTATTAATCCTATTGCATGAAATAAAAATAAAACACACACACTTTAATTAAAAATCATTTTAATGAAATAAAGACACATGTTTTTGACCATCTTTTATTTGACTGCAAAAACCATTTCCTGTAATAAAAATAAAATAAAAAAGCAAAATTATTCTTACCTATCCCATGCACAGTCAGGTCCCGCGGTGTAATCCTTCAGAAAGGGTTAATGTTTACTGCAGGGACCGCAGCTAATGCTGCAGCCTCACAGTAAACCCCAAAATGAATGAGTTCCTCTCCTGGCTGACAGGAGAGGAAGTGGAAAGCTTAATTGATTGCTTTCCACTTTCACTTCAGGTCAGCCAGGGACACAATCAGTGACGTCAGAGGGAACTGATTAACAAAAATAGGGGATCCCCTCGAAAAAAATTGGCGTGGGGTCCCCCCTATTTTTGTTAACTAGCCAGATGAAGCAGACTGCTGAGGCCTGGTTTTTCAGGCTGGTAAGGATCCAATATCCATGGACCTTGCCAGCCTAATAATACCAGGCCACAGCAGTCTGCTTAGCTTGGCTGGTTAACAAAAATAGGGGATCCCCTCGAAAAGAAAACGGCGTAGGGGTCCCCCTATTTTTGTTAACCAGCCAAGTAAAATGCAGACTGCTGCGGCCTGGTATTAAAAGACTGTCAAGACCCATGGATTTTGGCCCTCAACAGCCTGATAATACCAGGCTACAGCAGCCCCACATTTGGCGCATCAAAAGATGTGCCAATTGTGGCACTTTACCCGGCTCTTCCCACTGCCCTGTAGCGGTGGCAAGTGGGGTAATAAGGGGTTAATGTCACCGTTGATTGCACGGTGACAATAAGCCCGGTTAATAATGGAAAGGCGTCAATAAGACACCGATCCATTATTAATCCCAAAGTTTTTAAATGTATAAAAAAAAGACAAAGCAAGAAAAAAGTATTTTAATGAAATAAAAGAGACAACACAGTTTTCATTTCTTTTATTATACTCTCATTCCTGCGACGCCATCCTGTAAAAAAAGGAAAAAAACAAAACAACAGTATACCACCTGTCCGACGCAGTCCATAGTAACGACAGTCCCACGACGATCCAGCTCTGCTACATCGCAATGACAGGCAGAGCCTGTCATCGCGACGCAGCACAGCTGATTACCTGCTTCCCCCGGCGGTGACGTCATCGGACTGACTGCTTTACGGCCGGGATTACCCAGCAGTCACTGCAGTTATCGCGAGAAACTGCATGTGACCGCCGGGGAAAGATGATGGCGGCCATCAAGCAGTCCAGGCCGTGACCGCCGGAGATCTTCTGCCAGGTAAGTGTCGCTGACTCCTGACAGACCCGACCGACGGACACTGACAGTGACAGTGACAATTCCGATTCCGGTATCCGATAAGACGACAATATCGGAACTCGGAATCGAAAGCCTGATACAGCTAATATCGGCCGATACCCGATATTTGCAGTATCGTATCGCTCAACACTAGTCCTAGGTACATAAAGTGACGCAAAACCCGGTGGATAACTGTCCCAAGATGGAGAACACAGTAAAAATGCTGGAGGAGGCCATGCGGCAGCAACAGCAGGCTATGCAGCAGCAGGCTATGGAGCAGCAGCAGATATTTAATCGACAGCAACAGGAAACCAATAGTCTAGTGATGCAGCACATCACAGCGCCGCAGACAGCAGGAGCTGCCCGGGGATGGCAGGATGTCCGGAAAGCGGTGCGTACAGCGATCTGAAAGATGGTGCAATCAGATGACGTCGAGGTGTACCTGGAAATGTTTGAAGGCGTGGCTAAAAGGGAGAACTGCCCCGGTACCAGTGGGCCGAGATCGTGGCTCCGTTTTTTTAATTCAGGACCCGCAAAAGCCTCTAGAGACCTACCCCCCGAGCAACAGGAGGACTATGAGAGCATCAAGGGTGAGATACTTGCACGTCTTGGGGTAAATGTTTTGGTCCGGGCACAGCGGGTACACCAGTGGAACTTTTCCCCTTCCGAGCCAGCTCGGTCACAGTATTATGACTTGATACACCTGATAGAAAAGTGGTTGCAGCCGGAGGTGTTGTCACCTCGCGCTATGCTGGATCGTATAGTCAAACATAGCTTGGACAGGCAGCCCCTACTGATGGTCTCCAAATGGTAGACCTCATTGAAAGATATGGGGCTACCAAGAGATATAGGGAGAGACTACCAGGAAGGTACCAAGTAAATTCCACAAACCTTCACCCACAGCTCGTCGAGCAGAGACTCGGAGGGCCGCCCAGGACGGGTCGGGGAACGAAAGGGGCCCCATAATCTGTTGGCGGTGCCAACAACCAGGACATGTGAGAGCTGTTTGCCCCCACCTGACAGAGCCAATGGACAACAACTTTGGCTACTATCAGTCTCACTATGCAGAACACATGTGTGCAGTGGTCAAACCAGAGGGACCCAATATGAACCATTTGTGTAAGGTGCAGGTGGAGGGTAACCCTGCTGTGGCTCTAGTGGACTCAGGGAGTCTCGTGAGTGACCCTAATACGAGCCAGCCACGTCCAAATCAGCGAGTATACTGCTGTGAAAATGTGTGTGTTGTGTATACATGGTGACTTAAAACATTATCCTACCACCCTGGTGATGATAAACACGCCAGCGGGGAGGAGGTGACATGAGGTGGGGGTGGTGGTTAATTAGCATTAATAATGGGGAGAGATTTTCTGTTATTTTCTGTGCTTTGGCCTGTAATTACCCCTCCTACAGAACAGTCGTCGGCACCAGTGGCAAACAGGTTGCATTCTCCAGAAATCGGGCATGAATCTGGTGGCCCAGAGGAAGATGTACTGGCGGTAGGAGTACCTTTGCCTTCGGTGGAGGAGGAAAACCCCTCTCCTATAGAAGTGTTAGGTGGGGAGATGGAAGATTTGCCACGGGGACCAGAATTGTCATACTTAAATGTGGCAGGTGACAATTTTGGTACGGCGCAACTACGGGACCCTACGTTGACTCGAGCCCGGGAAAATGTACTGGTTGTCAATGGGGAACCCCAACACCCCAGGGCAGCTAAAGTATTTCCCCGATTTGAGCTGAACCAAGATTTGCTGTATGGGGTTGAAAAAATACATGGGGAAATTGTCGAGCAATTGCTGGTACCGCAGTCATATCGGAGGTTGGTAATGGACTTAGCGCATGCGCATGTACTAGGGGGACATTTGGGACCAAAGAAAACCCTAGACAGAATTCTACAACGGTTTTACTGGCTATGGGTCTATGAAGAAGTTAAACGGTATTGTTACTCTTGTCCCGTGTGCTAGGTAACCAGTCCGCAGCCTCATTCTCAGAGTCCCTTGGTGCCATTACTAATTATAGAGGTACCGTTTGAGAGAATAGCCAATGGATCTGGTGTGGACGGTTAATAAATCAGCAAGGGGTCATCAACACATCCTCGTAGTTCTAGATTACGCTACCAGGTATCCTGAGGCTATTCCCCTGCGACACACCTCGGCAAAACTGATCGCAAAAGAACTCATGGGTATGTTCTCTCGGGTGGGAATCCCTCAAGAAATCTTAACAGATCAGGTGACCCCTTTATGTCAAAAATCATGAAGGAACTCTGTCACGTGTTAAACAGTTGCGCACATCAATCTATCATCCCCAAACAGACGGTTTAGTAGAAAGGTTCAATAAAACCCTGAAGAATATGTTGAAAAAAAAAGTCTCTTAAGATGCTAAGGACTGGGATCTCTTGTTGCCATACCTGATGTTTGCAGTGCGGGAGGTGCCCCAGGCATCTACGGGGTTCTCGCCCTTTGAACTATTATATGGCAGACATCCCCGTGGCTTACTCGATATAGCTAAAGAGGCCTGGGAAAACCATACAACTCCCCACAAAAGTGTGATAGAAAATGCAAGAGAGAATGGAGACTAGAGTTGAGCGATACCTTCCGATATCCAAAAGTATCGGATCGGAATGGTATCGCCGATACACAAGAAATATCGGCGATACCCGATACCGATACCGGAAATCCAATGTAAGTCTAAGGGAAAAAAATATCGGAATTAAAAAAAGCCCATTCTTGCCTTGTTGGTTAAAATTGTACATGAAGGAAAACAACAAAGAGTAATGTAGAATGTATTGGGGGAGGTTGAGGAGACATTAAAGGCATAGATATTTAACCCAATCAAATGGAATAGCATTAATATTTTTTTTTGTAAAGATGTTCGGATTGACGAACAAATTGACAATGTTGTTAACCTTTTTTCTATTTTGGCAAATATGTATGTTTCACAACTTCCATGCTCTTCACCTTTTTAACTTTTGACACACTTTCTCCTTCATAATCTTCAGCAGCATCATCTTTTTCATCAAATTATTCTTCATCTTCACCTTCTTTATCTTCTTCTTAAACTTCTTGCTATTCATCTTTTTGTTAACATTACTCATATGTTCTTATTCAACTATTATTCTTCTTCATATTCTACTTCATCTTCATCTTCTTCATCATATTCTTATTTTTGACAGAGATTCCTGTACTTGTAATCTGTAAAAGTATGAATTTTTCATCCTTGCGTTCTTGCTGTCACAAAAGTTTTAAATTACAACAGTATTTGTCCGTGTTGAGTTTAGCGTGCAGCAGCAGGCATTTTCCAGGGGCACCACGAGGAGGAACAGACTCACCCCCATACACTGCTTAGTCTTGTTCTGCTTATAATTTAGAGCATATATTTTGCTCTTCATTTTGGTCTTATACTTCATGTTGTTATGCTTTTTCATCTTCTGCTTATTGTTCTTCTGTCTCTTGTTCTGTATCTTGTAGTTTGTCTTAACCTTCTTTGTCCTGTTGGTGATCTTCTTCTGGGTAATCTTTTTTTCTTCTTTGTGATGGTGTTCAGGCTGGTTGGCTTCATGCTCGTCATCCTTGTGGTCGTCATCTTCTTCGGGGTGGTCATCAGGGTCGTCGTCTTCATTGTTGGAGATCCATAGTGATTACCCAACAAAACATTTAAAAAATATTCAATTTGTAAATGTAGCTGAAGGTACAAGAAGGCTGACTAACTTCCGAGAACCAGCTGACGTTACTGGAACCCGGACGGGTATCAGATGGTACAAGAGACAATGGAAGTAACGAGGACCAGCTGACTGTGCTGGAACCCGGAGGGGCAGCAGAAGGAAAAGAGCCAATGGCACAACCGAGGACCAGCTGACGTTACTGGGACACGGTTACTAAGCAGGAGGTACCTGTGCTCCAAAGCACTACCAAGGACCAGCAGACGTTGCTGGAACTCGGATACTGAGATGGAGGCACCTAGGCCAAAGGCACTGCGGAGAACCAGTTGACGGTAATGGAACCCAGACGGGTAGCAGAAGGCAGCCATGAAAATGTAATTTGACAGGCCGCAAGCCGTCCGCAGTTACCGAATCACACAGTCCTACAGTCGGTGCTTGTCTTATTGTCACAACGGAAACAGCCTTTATTTACTTATCACACAGCACACATAGGAATCACCTAAACTGCAGGCACCATACAGTCGGCTAACCCGAAAGCAACACGACAGGACAACTTATTGTAAGCTAATTGACGTTGACACTGCCAGGAAACAGCTGTCGTGCTGTAACCAGGCTAGGCAGGAGTCAGTAACCCTGCCAATTACTTCCGAGCAACAACTGTCGGTGTTGGAGCACAGGGATGAGAAGAGAACAGGGTGGAGGCAGCAGGACTTTTTGCCGTACACACAGCAGGGGAACAGCTGACATTACTGAACCCCAGTAACACAGGAGCAAGTGTTGACTGTGCTAACAGCACTTCCGAGCAACAACTGGCGGTGTTGGAGCACAGGGTCAAGGAGGGTGTAGGCAGAGGCCTAGTATGACAACTTCATGGACACAGGATAAAAATAGATGGAAGCAGGCTAAGGCTGACTTTGACCTATGGGTAGATCGACGCGAGAGAACCAGTAATTTGAATTATAGAGTCGATCTAGATCGTTATGGTAGCAAATCAGGGATACTATTAGCACGACTAGCGAAAGCAAATCACATTCCTCAACATATTACAGCGTTAATGAGTAAACATGGGATCATGATGAACGATCATGGTGATATTGAGGAAAGCCTTATATTTTAACATGATCGGAGAAATGAATGTAAAGGTGGCGAGATTTTGAAAAAATACACGCCACAGAAGGGTGACGAGTGAAATAGTTTAATCAGGATCACAGCAAAGTTAGAGAAGGAAGATGACGGGAGGAATCCTACAAGTTAGGGGTTCCTTACAATTATTAACGAGTTTGTTCTCTTGTTACTTTGACTTTTAGAATGTCTATTTTATGACCATATCGGCTGCGACCGAGATGTGCACCGCCTTATGTGGCCTTTTTGTTTTTGAAAATCCAAATAAAAAGGAACTTTAAAAAAAAAAAAAAAAAATTCCCTCTTCAACAATCTACAAGACAAACAAGCATCATGGGTGACGCTGCCTTTATTGAGGTACAGTATTAGATCGACATTGTCCATGAGTAACTATGCACTGTGATAGCTATATAGCATTATTAATTTAAATCTATTGTGGTTGTTTCAACAGCACTTGCAGGTCTAACTACCTATTGTTTGTATGCATGATGCACTTTCTTGGTGTAATTATTTATTATTGCGCATTATTACCAGGTTTACATGATGGCCATCTCATATATGGTGTGTGAAGTTACAGTTGTCCTCAGTCTGTGTATTTTATTATGTCTGTCATTAATAAAACTCGTGAGGATGATGATGATGATGATGTTTATGATTCGTACATTCATTGACTGCATTATCTTACAGGTACAGATAACGTTCCTTAAGAAGCATTAATTGATAATTATGAAATGTATTTTTATGCATTAATTTAAAAAAGAAAAACACTATGTTTTATTTTTTGTTACCATTTCTACTAGCCATGTGCAGATATGCGCTGTGATGACAAATTAATATTTGTCCATATTTCTTATTAAAATTTTTCATTTAAGCCCTTGAAAACTTCAATCTTTCCTGTTTTAAGCATAACAATCAGGGTGACGGCTCTTCCCTATTTGGAGCATGTTCGACATGGGTTTTTCTGTGCATGTGTAGGGAACAGGAGACTTCTTGCCGCTGTGGTACACCAAAGGGGATCTTGCTGGATGTGAGATATATTTCTTCTAGCAGACTGAAGTTTGCTCAGGATTTTCCATGATCACAAGGACCTGTGATAAGGTCATAGTCACGTGATCTGGTCATCTGATGTGTACCTCACCTGAGGGTGTGGAGTAGGCCTATAAAACAAGGATCTGTTGTAGTTGGTGTGTGGAAGGAAGGAATTTCGCTGGAGTCAGCCTGGAAGATTGTTTTTGTACTGTGTGCCAGTGTGCACCAGGAAGCGAGTACCAGACCACCCGGAATGGGACCTGGTGGTCTCTGCTGACCTGCAGCCGCTTAGTTAAGCCTGTCCCAAGCAAGGGTGAGTCTGGCACCAGTGGTTCTCCAAACTGGGGTGATTTATGTTCTGTTTTTATTTTGTTATCTGGACTTTTTGTTGAACTCATGATTAAAACCACTGAAATTTGAAGTAAAAGGCGGTGTGTTTGCCTCATTACTGCGGCCCAGCCCTGCCTACCAGAGCGGATCCCTACAATTGGTGGCTTCAATGCGGGCAACGCAGTGAGGTCAGGCTGTTTTTTTCCTGCATGACAGTAAATGTCCTAGGTAAATAAAGTGACGCAAAACCCGGTGGATAACTGTCCCAAGATGAAGAACACAGTAAAAATGCTGGAGGAGGCAATACGGCAGCAACAGCAGGCTATGCAGCAGCAGCAGGCTATACAGCAGCAGGCTATGGAGCAGCAGCAGATATTTAATCGACAGCAACAGGAAACCAATAGTCTAGTGATGCAGCACATCACAGCGCCGCAGACAGCAGGAGCTGCACGGGGATGGCAGGATGTCCGGAAAGCGGTGCGTACAGCGATCCGAAAGATGGAGCAATCAGATGACGTCGAGGTGTACCTGGAGATGTTTGAAGGCGTGGCTAAAAGGGAGAGACTGCCCCGGTACCAGTGGGCCGAGATCGTGACGCCGTTTTTTTAATTCAGGACCTGCAAAAGCCTCTAGGGACCTACCCCCCGAGCAACAGGAGGACTATGAGAGCGTCAAGGGTGAGATACTTGCACGTCTTGGGGTAAATGTTTTGGTCCGGGCACAGCGGGTACACCAGTGGAACTTTTCCCCTTCCGAGCCAGCTCGGTCACAGTATTATGACTTGATACACCTGATAGAAAAGTGGTTGCAGCCGGAGGTGTTGTCACCCCGCTCTATGCTGGATCGTATAGTGACTGATAAATTCTTGAGAAATTTGCCACACACCCTTCAAACATGGCTTGGACAGGCAGTCCCTACTGATGGTCTCCAAATGGTAGACCTCATGGAAAGATATGGGGCTACCAAGGAGATACAGGGAGAGACTACCCGGAAGGTACCAAGTAAATTCCACAAACCTTCACCCACAGCTCGTCGAGCAGAGACTCGGAGGGCCGCCCAGGACGGGTCGGGGAACGAAAGGGGCCCCATAATCTGTTGGCGGTGCCAACAACCAGGACATGTGAGAGCTGTTTGCCCCCACCTGACAGAGCCCATGGACAACAACTTGGCTACTATCAGTCTCACTATGCAGAACACATGTGTGCAGTGGTCAAACCAGAGGGACCCAATATGAACCATTTGTGTAAAGTGCAGGTGGAGGGTAACCCTGCTGTGGCTCTAGTGGACTCAGGGAGTCTCGTGAGTGACCCTAATACGAGCCAGCCACGTCCAAATCAGCGAGTACAGTCATGGCCAAAAGTTTTGAGAATGACACAAATATTATATTTTCACATGATCTGCTGCCCTCTGGTTTTTATGTGTGTTTTGACAGATGTTTTTATCACAGACAGAAATATGCAAACATATGAGTAACAAAAGCTTATATTGACAGTTAGAATGAGTTAATGCAACAAGTCAATATTTACAGTGTTGACCCTTCTTCTTCAGGACCTCTGCAATTCTCCCTGGCATGTTCTCAATCAACTTCTGGACCAAATCCTGACTGATAGCAGTCCATTCTTGCACAATCAATGCTTTCATTTTGTCAGAATTTTTAGGTTTTTGTTTGTCCACCCGTCTCTTGATGATTGACCACAAGTTCTCAATGGGATTAAGATCTGGGGAGTTTCCAGGCCATGGACCCAAAATCTCTATGTTTTGTTCCCTGAGCCATTTAGTTATCACATTTGCTTTATGGCAAGGTGCTCCATCATGCTGGAAAAGGCATTGTTGATCGCCAAACTGCTCTTGGAGGGTTGGGAGAAGTTGCTCTTGGAGGACATTTTGGTACCATTCTTTATTCATGGCTGTGTTTTTAGGCAAGACTGTGAGAGAGCCGATTCCCTTGGCTGAGAAGCAACCCCACACATGAATGGTTTCAGGATGCTTAACAGTTGGCATGAGACAAGACTGGTGGTAGCGCTCACCTTGTCTTCTCCGAATGAGGCGTTTTCCTGATGTCCCAAACAATCGAAAAGGGGATTCATCAGAGAAAATAACTTTACCCCAGTCCTCAGCACTGCCTGTACCTTTTGCAGAATATCAGTCTGTCCATGATGTTTTTTCTGGAGAGAAGTGGCTTCTTTGCTGCCCTCCTTGAGACCAGGCCTTGCTCCAAGAGTCTCCGCCTCACAGTGCGTGCAGATGCACTCACATCTGCCTGCTGCCATCCTGAGCAAGCTCTGCACTGCTGGTAGCCCGATCCCGCAGCTGAAACACTTTAAGAGACGGTCCTGGCGCTTGCTGGTCTTTCTTGGGCGCCCTGGAGCCTTTTTGGCAACAATGGAACCTCTCTCCTTGAAGTTCTTGATGATGCGATAGATTGTTGACTGAGGTGCAATCTTTCTAGCTGTGATACTCTTCCCTGTTAGGTCATTTTTGTGCATTGCAATGATGACTGCACGTGTTTCTTTAGAGATAACCATGTTAACAGAAGAGAAACAATGATGCCAAGCACCAGCCTCCTTTTAAAGTGTCCAGTGGTCTCATTCTTACTTAATCATGACAGATTGATCTCCAGCCATGTCCTCATCAACACCCACACCTGTGTTAATGGAGCAATCACTGAAAAGAGGTTAGCTGGTCCTTTTAAGGCAGGGTTGCAATGATGTTGAAATGTGTTTTGGGGGATAAAGTTCATTTTCTAGCCAAATATTGACTTTGCAAGTAATTGCTGTTAAGCTGATCACTCTTTATAACATTGTGGAGTATATGCAAATTGCCATTAGAAAAAGTGAAGCAGTAGACTTTGTAAAAATTAATATTTGTGTCATTCTCAAAACTTTTGGCCATGACTGTATACTGCTGTGAAAATGGGTGTGTTGTGTATACATGGTGACTTAAAACATTATCCTACCACCCTGGTGATGATAAACACGCCAGCGGGGAGGAGGTGACACGAGGTGGGGGTGGTGGTTAATTAGCATTAAATAATGGGGAGAGATTTTCCGTTATTTTCTGTGCTTTGGCCTGTAATTACCCCTCCCACAGAACAGTCGTCGGCACCAGTGGCAAACAGGTTGCATTCTCCAGAAATCGGGCATGAACCTGGTGGCCCAGAGGAAGATGTACTGGCGGTAGGAGTACCTTTGCCTTCGGTGGAGGAGGAAAACCCCTCTCCTATAGAAGTGTTAGGTGGGGAGATGGAAGATTTGCCACCGGGACCAGAATTGTCATACTTAAATGTGGCAGGTGACAATTTTGGTACGGCGCAACTACGGGACCCTACGTTGACTCGAGCCCGGGAAAATGTACTGGTTGTCAATGGGGAACCCCAACACCCCAGGGCAGCTAAAGTATTTCCCCGATTTGAGCTGAACCAAGATTTGCTGTATGGGGTTGAAAAAATACATGGGGAAATTGTCGAGCAATTGCTGGTACCGCAGTCATATCGGAGGTTGGTAATGGACTTAGCGCATGCGCATGTACTAGGGGGACATTTGGGACCAAAGAAAACCCTAGACAGAATTCTACAATGGTTTTACTGGCTATGGGTCTATGAAGAAGTTTAAACGGTATTGTTACTCTTGTCCCGTGTGCTAGGTAACCAGTCCGCAGCCTCATTTTCAGAGTCCCTTGGTGCCATTACTAATTATAGAGGTACCGTTTGAGAGAATAGCCTATGGATCTGGTGTGGATGGTTAATAAATCAGTAAGGGGTCATCAACACATCCTCGTAGTTCTAGATTACGCTACCAGGTATCCTGAGGCTATTCCCCTGGGACACACCTCGGCAAAACTGATCGCAAAAGAACTCATGGGTATGTTCTCTCGGGTGGGAATCCCTCAAGAAATCTTAACAGATCAGGTGACCCCCTTTATGTAAAAAATCATGAAGGAACTCTGTCACATGTTAAACAGTTGCGCACATCAATCTATCATCCCCAAACAGACGGTTTAGTAGAAAGGTTCAATAAAACCCTGAAGAATATGTTGAAAAAAAAAGTCTCTAAAGATGCTAAGGACTGGGATCTCTTGTTGCCATACCTGATGTTTGCAGTGCGGGAGGTGCCCCAGGCATCTACGGGGTTCTCGCCCTTTGAACTATTATATGGCAGACATCCCCGTGGCTTACTCGATATAGCTAAAGAGGCCTGGGAAAACCATACAACTCCCCACAAAAGTGTGACAGAACATGTAGCCAAAATGCAAGAGAGAATGGAGACAGTCCTACCATTAGTCCGAGAACATATGGAATCAGCACAAAGGTCACAGAGGCAGGTCTATAACCGGGAGGCACGGGTAAGGTCCTTTAACCCTGGGGATCGGGTGTTGGTACTTGTGCCTACAGTGGATAGTAAGTTCTTGCAAGGTGGCAGGGACCCTACGACATTATAGAGAAGGTGGGACCAGTAAACTATAAAGTACACCAACCAGGGCGGAGAAAGCTAGAACACGTATACCATGTGAATCTGCTCAAACCATGGAAAGACAGAGACCCGCTTGGTGAGGATTGTCCACGGCCTGCATTTTCAGTACAGATGGCTTCCTTGCCTCAGGAGAAGGCAAGAGAAGTCCTCTCCGCCGTCAAAATATCAGACACTTTGTCGCACAGACAAGTTCAGGTAGTCCGAGAGTTTGTTAGCCAAAATACAGATGTTTTTTCGGAACTTCCTGGTCGTACCTCCCTAATACAACATGACATTGTCACTGAGCCGCAGGGCAAAGTACGATTAAAGCCATATCGGGTGCCTGAGGCCCGGCGACAAGCCATCAAGGAAGAGGTCAAGAAGATGCTGCAGTTAGGGGTCATTGAAGAGTCCCAGAGTGAGTGGGCCAGCCCAATAGTCCTAATACCAAAGCCAGATGGGACACTAAGGTTCTGAAATGACTTCAGAAAACGAATGAAATTTCTAACTTTGACGCCTACCCCATGCCCCGGGTCGATGAGTTAATAGAGCGGTTTGGGCAGGCACGTTATTTTTCACTCATTGACCTCACAAAAGGGTATTGGCAGGTGCCACTAACAAAAGCAGCGAGAGAGAAAACGGCTTTTGTAACACCCGAGGGACTGTTCCAGTATATAGTCCTACCCTTCGGGTTGCATGGCGCTCCAGCGACATTACAGAGGTTAATGGACGTTGTTCTTCGTCCTCATCGCCGATATGCCGCTGCCAATCTGGACGATATTGTGGTGTACAGGAAAGTCACTTAGCCAAGGTACAGGCGGTGATAGATTCGCTGAGACAAGCAGAGCTAACTGCCGACCCAAAGAAGTGTTCCATAGGGTTGGAGGAAGCTCGCTACCTGGGGTATGTGATTGTGAGAGGAGTTATCAAAGCCCAAATAAACAAAGTGGAGGCAATCCAAAACTGGCCCCATCCCCTCACCACAAAACAAGTGAAAGGGTTTTTGGGGTTAGTGGGATACTACTGGCGGTTTATTCACAATTTTGCAACACTGTCGGCGCCGTTAAATGACTGCCTAAAAGGCAGGAAGTTAGTAATGGTGCGATGGAATGATCAGCTTGAAGAAGCGTTTGTAAAACTAAAAGGGGCACTGTGTGTGTGTCACCATTTTTGATCACACCCGACTTCAAAAGAGAATTCATTGTCCAGACTGATGCGTCAGAGGTAGGTGTGGGTGCTGTTTTGTCTCAGGAGGTTAACGGGGAGGAGCATCACATTACTTTCCAGAGTCGAAAGCTAACTCCAGCTGAAACCAGATACAGCATTGTAGAGAGAGAGAGTGCCTGGCGATCAAGAGGGCACTGGAGTCGTTGCGCTACTATCTGTTGGGAGAACATTTTGGTTGTTAACTGATCATTCCCCTCAGACTGGCAGTGTTGTAGCCCAGGGAGTAGAGTTCAGGTGGTAGATAGATGAACATAACAGGAGAAATTGATAACGTTGCCAACCAGTTATTTAATCTGAAAACGGACAGGCAAATTCTGGCGAGATCCATGCCTTGTTCATTTTCAGAAAAGTAAGCCGGTCTACATTATCGGAGGATAGTCGCATGCGACGGTCTGTTAGTACACCACCTGCAGCACTAAAGACGCGCTCCGATAATACACTGGCAGCAGGGCAAGCCAGCACCTCCAATGCATACTGGCTAAGCTCTGGCCATGTATCCAGCTTAGAGACCCAAAACTTGAAAGGGGAAGAGCCATCTGGGAGTACACTGAGAGGGCAAGACAAGTAGTCTGTCACCATCTTACGGAAACGTTGCCTCCTGGTGACTGGAGGCGTCTCGGATGGTGTAGACATTGGTGGCGCTGCCACAAAACTTCCCACATTTGTGCTCCTCACACAACCGCTCCAACATATATGTAACATGGAATTCCACCTGGTGGGTACGTCACATATGATGCGATGTTCAGGAAGGCGAAATCTGCGTTGCAGAGCTGCAATGCGCGATCTGGCCATGCTGGAACGTCGCAAGTGAGCGCACTCTAGGCGGACCTTGTGCAGCAGTGCATCAACATCCGGATAGTCCCTCAAAAAAAACTGCACGACCAAGTTGAGCACATGTGCCAGACATGGTATGTGAGTGAGGTTGCCAAGGGCCAGAGCTGCCACCAGATTTCGGCCATTGTCACACACTACCAAGCCTGGCTGGAGATTCGCTGGCAAAAACCACACGTCGCTCTCCTGCTTGATGGCATTCCAGAACTCCTGCGCTGTGTGACTTCGATTCCCCCATGGAAATTAATTTCAGGACGGCCTGTTGACGTTTGGCCACGGCTGTGCTCATATCGGTCGCAATAGGTAAGCGTTCACGGGTCCATGTGGAGGTAGACCGTGACGGCTCCTGCAGCGATGATTCTGAGGAACTGGAGTAGGAGGAGGAGTCAATGTGTACAGACTGGATTCCTGCAATCCTTGGAGTTGGCAGAACACGTACAGCGCCACTCGCAAGATCTGTACCCGGCTCCACAACATTGACCCAATGGGCAGTGAGGGAAAGGTATCGTCCCTGGCCATGGGTACTGGTCCACGCATCGGTGGTCAGGTGGACCTTGCTACTGACAGCGTTTAGTAGCGCATGTTTAATTTTTCCCTCAACATGCTTTTGCAGAGCAGGGACGGCTTGCCTGCTGAAATAAAATCGGCTTGGCACATTGTATTGTGGGACTGCCAATGCCATTAAGTTCCGGAAACTGTCAGTCTCCACCAGCCTGAATGACAGCATTTCAAGGACCGGAGTTTTGCAATGCCAGCATTCAGACCTGTGCTCGTGGATGGTTTGCCGAGTATGGCCGTCTTTTATCCCATGCCTGTGCTACCGATGGCTGTTTTGTGGCCTGGGAGTGTGAGGATGACAGGGAACTTGCAGCTGTGGGTGGAATAACACTTTGTCTCTGGACAACAGTGACCGAGGTTCTTCCATGGCGATCGTGTGAGGAAGCCGAAACCAGCTGTGTGTGAGCTGGAGGAAGAGGCTCCAACACGAGCTGAAGATGTAGGTGCTGCTGTAGGTTGGCCTACATCTCCAGTGTGTCTTTGTAACTCAACTACGTGCTTTGTCCGCACATGTTTCCACATATTAGTGGTATTGAGGTTACTGACACTTTTACCTCTTTTTACTTTTTGCTTACACAGCTTGCATTTGACATAGCAAATATCATCTGCAAGTGTGTCAAAAAAGGACCACGCAGTGCAAGTCCTGGGAGCGCCCGTTTTGACTTTTGGAAGAGAACTGCTCCCAACAGGTGCCAAACTGGAGGCTACAGGCAACCGAGTCTGCAGCCTACCTCTCCCTCCTGTTTGTACCGTTGGGCCAATCTCTTCCTCAGAGCTGCTCCCACCACCTTCCTGTTCCTCACGCCATGTTGGGTCTTGGACCTCATCATCTCCACTACCCTCTTCCAACACCTGCTGCTGTTGGGTGGTCTGGACAGCACCATGCTCAACAGAAACTGGCAACTGAGTCTCATCATCAGATGCGTTCTGCGGTGTGCTGACCATCGGCACTGGCTCACCCGCCTCTTCAGATTCAGAGAGACACAGCTGTTGCGCATCACTGCATACTCCCTCTTCTTCAAATTCCAGAATGCTGCTTGGCTGGGCCCCTGTTTGCAAGCCAACAGATTCTGAGAACAGAAGCAGAGACTCAGCTGGCTCCAGTTCAGAACTCTCTGACTGCCTGGGCAATTTGACAGGCGGTGAACAGACAGATGGTTGCTCAACAGTGTTGTGGTCCTGAGAGGAGGTGGAAGCAATTGAAGTTGATGCATTGGCTGCCATCCAACCAACAACGGCTTCAATTTGTTCTTCCCGCAGCAGGGGGGTACGCCGAGCTCCTAGAAAACTGCACATAAAGGAACGCTCACGGGAAAAACTGGTGGATGCTGTGTCACTGGGGGCGGCAGCAGCCACAGAATCCCCACGTCCTCTCCCTGCTGAAACTCCACGCCACGACCACGTGCCTTACTCCCTGCCTTCTTCATCTTGGTAGATTGTTAAAGAAAGTCAGAAAAGTTATAAGGCCTAAGTGTGGTTATTACGCAGAGACTGCAGTGAACACTGCACACAAATGTTCAGTATCTCTGAAAGGCTCCTTTCTGTAATTCTATAGTGTTTGCAACCAATGTATTGGATACGGATGGAAGCGCGTCACACTAATAGATTTGAGTTATTTGAAATGGAATGGAGCAGCACCAATTAGAGAAAAATGACAAGGATGAGGCAGTGACACACGTTCAGCAGACTACAACCAGCAGTGGTTGAAGAACTAACTGGAGCGTGATCTGCACTCAAAAAAAAAAAAAACCTCACAAACTAGAGTGAACACTGAACACAACTGTTCACTATCTCTGAAGGGCTCCTTTCTGTAATTCTATAGTGTTTGCAACCAATGTATTGGATACGGATGGAAGCGCGTCACACTAATAGATTTGAGTTATTTGAAATGGAATGGAGCAGCACCAATTAGAGAAAAATGACAAGGATGAGGCAGTGACACACGTTCAGCAGACTACAACCAGCAGTGGTTGAAGAACTAACTGGAGCGTGATCTGCACTCAAAAAAAAAAAAACCCTCACAGACTAGAGTGAACTCTGAACACAACTGTTCACTATCTCTGAAAGGCTCCTTTCTGTAATTCTATAGTGTTTGCAACCAATGTATTGGATACGGATGGAAGCGCGTCACACTATAATTTCAATTGAATGGAGCAGCAAGAATTACACTAAAGAAAAAAAAATGAGTCTGTGAGTGACACGTCCAGATACCTACAAACAGCGTTGGATGCAGAGCAAACTGCAGCGTCACCTGCACTCTCACACACACACCTTGCACAGAGCTGTTAAAACAACACTGGCAAAAGGAAGCTTTACACAGCGGTTGGTAAACTAGCCTGCCTAGGGCACAGTACACAAAATCGCAATCTCTAACTGTCCCTCAGAGTCAGCAGAGCAGTGTTCTGTCCCTTACTGAATTCACAGCACAGTGACGCTAAAATGGCGGCGGCGCCTTTTATAGTGCATTCTGACATCATTTCAGCATCCAATCACAGCCATGCCATTAGTTAACATGACCGCAGCAGTACAGGATGTGCCCACACTTCTTAGGATTCCTCATTGGCTGACTAAAATCACATTGCCTCTCAAAGAATTATGGGAACTTCCGATTCCGGTATATGATATATGGAAAATATCGGAACTAAGTATCGGAATTCCGATACAGCGAATATCGGCCGATACCCGATACTTGCGGTATCGGAATGCTCAACTCTAATGGAGACAGTCCTACCATTAGTCCGAGAACATATGGAATCAGCACAAAGGTCACAGAGGCAGGTCTATAACCGGGAGGCACGGGTAAGGTCCTTTAACCCTGGGGATCGGGTGTTGGTACTTGTGCCTACAGTGGATAGTAAGTTCCTTGCAAGGTGGCAGGGACCCTACGACATTATAGAGAAGGTGGGACCAGTAAACTATAAAGTACACCAACCAGGGCGGAGAAAGCCAGAAACGTATACCATGTGAATCTGCTCAAACCATGGAAAGACAGAGACCCGCTTGGTGAGGATTGTTCACGGCCTGCATTTCCAGTACAGATGGCTTCCTTGCCTCAGGAGAAGGCAAGAGAAGTCCTCTCCGCCGTCAAAATATCAGACACTTTGTCACACAGAACAAGTTCAGGAAGTCCGAGAGTTTGTTAGCCGAAATACAGATGTTTTTTCGGAACTTCCTGGTCGTACCTCCCTAATACAACATGACATTGTCACTGAGCCGCAGGGCAAAGTACGATTAAAGCCATATCGGGTGCCTGAGGCCCGGCGACAAGCCATCAAGGAAGAGGTCAAGAAGATGCTGCAGTTAGGGGTCATTGAAGAGTCCCAGAGTGAGTGGGCCAGCCCAATAGTCCTAATACCAAAGCCAGATGGGACACTAAGGTTCTGTAATGACTTCAGAAAACTGAATGAAATTTCTAACTTTGACGCCTACCCCATGCCCCGGGTCGATGAGTTAATAGAGCGGTTTGGGCAGGCACGTTATTTTTCACTCATTGACCTCACAAAAGGTTATTGGCAGGTGCCACTAACAAAAGCAGCGAGAGAGAAAACGGCTTTTGTAACACCCGAGGGACTGTTCCAGTATATAGTCCTACCCTTCGGGTTGCATGGCGCTCCAGCGACATTACAGAGGTTAATGGACGTTGTTCTTCGTCCTCATCGCCGATAATGCCGTGGCCAATCTGGACGATATTGTGGTGTACAGTACAGACTGGGAAAGTCACTTAGCCAAGGTACAGGCGGTGATAGATTCGCTGAGACAAGCAGGGCTAACTGCCAACCCAAAGAAGTGTTCCATAGGGTTGGAGGAAGCTCGCTACCTGGGGTATGTGATTGTGAGAGGAGTTATCAAAGCCCAAATAAACAAAGTGGAGGCAATCCAAAACTGGCCCCGTCCCCTCACCACAAAACAAGTGAAAGGGTTTTTGGGGTTAGTGGGATACTACCGGCGGTTTATTCACAATTTTGCAACACTGTCGGCGCCGTTAAATGACTGCCTAAAAGGCAGGAAGTTAGTAATGGTGCGATGGAATGATCAGCTTGAAGAAGCGTTTTAAAAAACTAAAAGGGGCACTGTGTGTGTGTCACCATTTTTGATCACACCCGACTTCAAAAGAGAATTCATTGTCTAGACTGATGCGTCAGAGGTAGGTGTGGGTGCCGTTTTGTCTCAGGAGGTTAACGGGAGGAGCATCACATTACTTTCCAGAGTCGAAAGCTAACTCCAGCTGAAACCAAATACAGCATTGTAGAGAGAGAGAGTGCCTGGCGATCAAGTGGGCACTGGAGTCGTTGCGCTACTATCTGTTGGAGAGAACATTTTGGTTGTTAACTGATCATTCCCCTCAGACTGGCAGTGTTGTAGCCCAGGGAGTAGAGTTCAGGTGGTAGATAGATGAACATAACAGGAGAAATTGATAACGTTGCCAACCAGCTATTTAATCGGAAAACGGACAAGCAAATTCTGGCGAGATCCATGCCTTGTTCATTTTCAGAAAAGTAAGCCGGTCTACATTATCGGAGGATAGTCGCATGCGACAGTCTGTTAGTACACCACCTGCAACACTAAAGACGCGCTCCGATAATACACTGGCAGCAGGGCAAGCCAGCACCTCCAATGCATACTGGCTAAGCTCTGGCCATGTATCCAGCTTAGAGACCCAAAACTTGAAAGGGGAAGAGCCATCTGGGAGTACACTGAGAGGGCAAGACAAGTAGTCTGTCACCATCTTATGGAAACGTTGCCTCCTGGTGACTGGAGGCGTCTCGAATGGTGTAGACATTGGTGGCGCTGCCACAAAACTTCGCCACATTTGGAACATACTGGTCTTGCCCCCTGTGCAGAGGCGCTGCTTGTGTTCCCTCTTGTTGCAGAGCTGTCTCCACTGCCTCCACGCACAGAGCTGCTTTGTAAAGCAGTATCAACAGCACTGCTCTCGGCTGGAATGGAGAACATTATGGATTTCACCAGTACTTCTGCATTTTACGCTCTCCGGTTCAACGGTGTGATGAGGCTTTGTAAGTTGTCCCGGTAGCAAGGGTCTAGGAGGGTGTACACCCAATAATCAGACGTGGTGAGAATGTGGGCGATGCGGCGGTCGTTTCTCAGGCACTGCAGCATGAAATCAACCATGTGCTGCAGACTCCCAACTGGCCAAGAAATGCAGTCCCCTGCAAGAGGCGTCATCTCTGCCTGCTCTGCATCACCCCACCCTCGCTCTACATACTGACTAGAGCGTTGTGTACCTCCCTCTGTAGCGATTTCTTCCTCCTCCATTGACTCCTCCTCATCCTCCTAACAAAGTGAGCCCTGCAAAGCCCTTTGGGAGGAACCACGTTGCGCTGACTGTCCAGAAGGTGATGGAATTTGTGTCTCCTCATCCTCCACCTCTTCCAAAACCTCATCCCTTAGTGCTTGCAGTGTTTTTGAAGCAGGCAGATAAGGGGGACAGTCAGGCTGACTAGTGCATCATCTGCACTCGCCATCCGCGTTGACTCATCAAACGCACGCAAAACATGGCAGATGTCCTTCATAGAGGCCCACTCAGTAGTGGTGAAGTGTGAACGGCGCAAATTGCGTGTTGATTGCGCCTGTTGCAGCTGATACTCCATTACTGCTGTCTGCTGCTCACACAACCGCTCCAACATATGTAACGTGGAATTCCACCTGGTGGGTACGTCACATATGATGCGATGTTCAGGAAGGTGAAATCTGCGTTGCAGAGCTGCAATGCGCGATCTGGCCATGCTGGAACGTCGCAAGTGAGCGCACTCTAGGCGGACCTTGTGCAGCAGTGCATCAACATCCGGATAGTCCTCAAAAAACTCTGCACGACCAAGTTGAGCACATGTGCCAGACATGGTATGTGAGTGAGGTTGCCAAGGGCCAGAGCTGCCACCAGATTTCGGCCATTGTCACACACTACCAAGCCTGGCTGGAGATTCGCTGGCAAAAACCACACGTCGCTCTCCTGCTTGAAGGCATTCCAGACCTCCTGCGCTGTGTGGCTTCGATTCCCCATGGAAATTAATTTCAGGACGGCCTGCTGACGTTTGGCCACGGCTGTGCTCATATCGGTCGCAACAGGTAAATGTTCACGGGTCCATGTGGAGGTAGACCGTGACGGCTCCTGCAGCGATGATTCTGAGGAACTGGAGTAGGAGGAGGAGTCAATGTGTACAGACTGGATTCCTGCAATCCTTGGAGTTGGCAGAACACGTACAGCGCCACTCGCAAGATCTGTACCCGGCTCCACAACATTGACCCAATGGGCAGTGAGGGAAAGGTATCGTCCCTGGCCATGCGTACTGGTCCACGCATCGGTGGTCAGGTGGACCTTGCTACTGACAGCGTTTAGTAGCGCATGTTTAATTTTTCCCTCAACATGCTTTTGCAGAGCAGGGACGGCTTGCCTGCTGAAATAAAATCGGCTTGGCACATTGTATTGTGGGACTGCCAATGCCATTAAGTTCCGGAAACTGTCAGTCTCCACCAGCCTGAATGACAGCATTTCAAGGGACAGGAGTTTTGCAATGCCAGCATTCAGAGCCTGTGCTCGTGGATGGTTTGCCGAGTATGGCCGTCTTTTATCCCATGCCTGTGCTACCGATGGCTGTTTTGTGGCCTGGGAGTGTGAGGATGACAGGGAACTTGCAGCTGTGGGTGGAATAACACTTTGTCTCTGGACAACAGTGACCGAGGTTCTTCCATGGCGATCGTGTGAGGAAGCCGAACCAGCTGTGTGTGAGCTGGAGGAAGAGGCTCCAACACGAGCTGAAGATGTAGGTGCTGCTGTAGGTTGGCCTACATCTCCAGTGTGTCTTTGTAACTCAACTACGTGCTTTGTCCGCACATGTTTCCACATATTAGTGGTATTGAGGTTACTGACACTTTTACCTCTTTTTACTTTTTGCTTACACAGCTTGCATTTGACATAGTAAATATCATCTGCAAGTGTGTCAAAAAAGGACCACGCAGTGCAAGTCCTGGGAGCGCCCGTTTTGACTTTTGGAAGAGAACTGCTCCCAACAGGTGCCAAACAGGAGGCTACAGGCAACCGAGTCTGCAGCCTACCTCTCCCTCCTGTTTGTACCGTTGGGCCAATCTCTTCCTCAGAGCTGCTCCCACCACCTTCCTGTTCCTCACGCCATGTTGGGTCTTGGACCTCATCATCTCCACTACCCTCTTCCAACACCTGCTGCTGTTGGGTGGTCTGGACAGCACCATGCTCAACAGAAACTGGCAACTGAGTCTCATCATCATCAGATGCGTTCTGCGGTGTGCTGACCATCGGCACTGGCTCACCCGCCTCTTCAGATTCAGAGAGACACAGCTGTTGCGCATCACTGCATACTCCCTCTTCTTCAAATTCCAGAATGCTGCTTGGCTGGGCCCCTGTTTGCAAGCCAACAGATTCTGAGAACAGAAGCAGAGACTCAGCTGGCTCCAGTTCAGAACTCTGACTGCCTGGGCAATTTGACAGGCGGTGAACAGACAGATGGTTGCTCAACAGTGTTGTGGTCCTGAGAGGAGGTGGAAGCAATTGAAGTTGATGCATTGGCTGCCATCCAACCAACAACGGCTTCAATTTGTTCTTCCCGCAGCAGGGGGGTACGCCGAGCTCCTAGAAAACTGCACATAAAGGAACGCTCACGGGAAAAACTGGTGGATGCTGTGTCACTGGGGGCGGCAGCAGCCACAGAATCCCCACGTCCTCTCCCTGCTGAAACTCCACGGCCACGACCACGTGCCTTACTCCCTGCCTTCTTCATCTTGGTAGATTGTTAAAGAAAGTCAGAAAAGTTATAAGGCCTAAGTGTGGTTATTACGCAGAGACTGCAGTGAACACTGCACACAACTAATCTGTTATGTTTCGGTAGCTGAGGAGTGCAGGTAAAAAAGGCAATACACCAGAGCAGTTGGAATCTATGGGATTGCAGTACCCTGACTAACCACCACAACTAGAGGCAGCCGTGGAGCGTTCCTACGTTGGTCCTAGACGCCTCGTCACAGCCTGAGAAACTAACTACACCTAAAGATAGAAATAGGAAAGCTATCTGCCCCGGAGCAGAACCCCAAAGATAATAGAAAGCCCCCAAACATGTAATGGCGATTAGACAAGAGGATATACTGACACAGAAAGAAAATAGAATGAGCAAACGCTGGGGCCCAAACTATCTAAATAGAAAAGGACAGGAAGGGTACTTACTGCAATCCCAGAAAACCCTGAAAAACACCAACTCTACTAATTTCAAAATCACCTGAGATCACACGACCTCTACCACCTAAATTAGCTCTCTGGTGTAACAAAATCAAAACAGCAGCCACTGAAAAAACTGGAAAAAGCAAAAGAACAAAACTCAGTGGCTGAACTAAACTGAGAAGGCAGAAGCCCCCGGAGGGGACCCAGAAGGCCCCCAAAGAAGTGCAGGACAAAATGCAAAAATATAGCAACAACACAAAAGAAGAAAAATTCTTATCTGGTAGCAGGAGATGCAGACACGACACAGCAGGCTACAAGGGAAACTGGAATGAAGGATTCAGACCAGAACAATTGATCACCGGCAACCCTGATGGGAAAATGACTCCCTTATATAAGACCAGTCAGTAACACCTGATTCCCAGTCCTCACAATCTTCACTAGTACCGCTTGTAACCACCAGAGGGAGCCTCTGCTCAGAACTCATCTCAAACCCATTCACAACAGTACCCCCCCTTGAGGAGGGGTCACCGAACCCTCATTTGAGCAACCAGGTCGGTCAGGATGAGTTCTATGATACGCACGGATAAGTCTCCTAGCATGGATGTCCGAAGCAAACACCCAAGAATTGTCTTCCTGACCATAACCTCTCCATTTAACCAAATACTGGAGTCTTCGTCTAGAAAAACGAGAATCCAATATTTTCTCAACCACATACTCCAGATTGCCCTCAACCAAAACAGGGTCAGGAGGCACAGTAGCAGGAACCACTGGCTCAACAAACCTCTTCAACAAGGACTTGTGGAACACGTTATGGATCTTAAATGTCCCTGGAAGAAGCAAACGAAAAGAAACAGGATTAATAATCTCCATGATCTTATAAGGTCCAATGAACCTAGGCTTAAATTTAGGAGATGCTACTCTCATAGGAATATTCTTTGAGGACAACCAGACCAAGTCCCCCACTTTAAACCGAGGACCATCAGTCCTATGCCGGTTAGCAAACCGCTGGGCCTTCTCCTGAGAGAGGGACAACCTCTCCACTACCTGGTCCCAAATGTGTTGCATACGCTCAACAACAGAGTCAACACCTGGACAGACAGAAGCTTCCGTCTGTCCTGAAGAAAATCGAGGGTGAAAACCAGAATTACAGAAAAACGGAGACATCAAAGTGGCAGGGCTAGCCCTATTATTAAGAGCAAACTCAGCCAAAGGCAAAAAAGAGACCCAGTCATCCTGATCAGCAGACACAAAGCATCTTAGATAAGTCTCTAATGTCTGGTTTGTTCTCTCAGTTTGACCATTGGTCTGAGGATGAAATGCCGAGGAGAAAGACAATTGAACACCCAGTTTAGAACAAAAAGTCCTCCAAAATCTGGAAACAAACTGGACTCCTCTGTCAGACACAATGTTCTCAGGAATGCCGTGTAAACGAACCACGTGCTGAAGAAACAACGGCACCAATTCAGAGGAGGAAGGCAACTTAGGTAATGGCACAAGATGTATCATTTTGGAAAACCTATCACAAATTACCCAGATGGTGGTCATTCTCTGAGAAACAGGAAGATCGGAAATGAAATCCATAGAGATATGGGTCCATGGTCTCTTGGGCACAGGCAATGGCATCAACAAACCACTAGAGCGAGAGCAAGGCTTGGAGCGAGAGCAAGTCCCGCAGGACTGCACAAATTCCCTGACATCGCGAGACAAGGTAAGCCACCAAAAGGACCGACTAACCAAGTCTCTGGTACCAAAAATTCCGGGATGACCGGCCAACGCGGAACAATGAATCTCAGACATCACACTCTTTTTCCACTGGTAGTGGAAAAACAATTTCCCAACAGGGCAGCGCTCGGGCCTATCCTCCTGAAACACCTCCAGAGCCAGTCTCAAATTGGGCGAGATGGCGGAAAGAACTACACCTTCTTTCAAAATAACAGAAGGATCAGATAACTCAGGAGAGTCCGCGAGGAAACTCCTCGAGAGGGCATCCGCCTTAACATTCTTAGTGCCAGGAAGAAAGGAAACCACAAAATTAAAACGTGTGAAAAACAAGGCCCACCTGGCCTGTCTAGGATTGAGTCGCTTGGCAGATTCCAGATAGACCAGATTCTTATGGTCCGTAAGGACCACCACCTGATGTTTGGCTCCCTCCAGCCAATGTCTCCACTCTTCAAAAGCCCACTTCATGGCCAATAACTCCCGATTACCCACGTCATAATTACGTTCAGTAGGAGAAAATTTTCGAGAGAAAAAGGCACAAGGGTTACTTTTAGAGGTCTCTGGATCTTTTTGGGACAAAACGGCACCTGCCCCAATTTCAGAGGCATCAACCTCCACCTGAAATGGCACAGAAACATCAGGCTGCCGTAGAACAGGAGCAGAAGTGAATCTCTGCTTAAGTTCCTGAAATGCAGAGACTGCCTCAGGAGGCCAATTCACCACATCAGAACCCTTTCTGGTCAAATCAGTTAATGGTTTAACAATAACCGAGAAATTACCAATAAATTTACGATAAAAATTGGCAAAACCCAAAAATCTCTGAAGAGTCTTTAATGAAGTAGGTTGGACCCAATCACAGATGGCCTGAACCTTGACCGGGTCCATTTCAATAACAGATGGGGACAAAATGAATCCCAGAAATGAGATCTTCTGTACGCCAAAAAGACACTTTGATCCCTTCACATACAGAGCATTATCCCTCAAAATCTGGAACACAGTCCGAACATGTTTCACATGAGAGTCCCAGTCATTGGAAAAAATCAAGATATCATCCAAATAAACAATCAGAAATTTGTCCACAAAATCCCTGAAAATGTCATTCATGAAGGACTGGAAGACGGAAGGGGCATTAGTGAGCCCAAAGGGCATCACTAGGTACTCAAAATGCCCTTCAGGGGTATTGAATGCCATCTTCCATTCATCCCCGTGCTTAATGCGAATAAGGTTATACGCCCCCCTGAGGTCAAGCTTGGTAAACCAAGTAGCGTTTTTCACCCTGTAAAACAGGTCAGAAATCAAGGGTAACGGGTATTGATATTTCACAGTAATATTGTTCAAGAGACGATAATCAATACACGGCCTTAATGAACCATCTTTTTTGGCCACAAAGAAAAAACCGGCACCTAAGGGTGAAGAGGATGGTCTGATATGACCCTTCTCCAATGATTCCTTGATATAAGACCGCATAGCGTCATGTTCAGGTACAGACAAGTTAAAAAGGCAACCTTTAGGGAATTTACTACCCGTCACTAATTCAATAGCGCAGTCATAGCTCCTATGGGGAGGTAAGGATGCAGATTTACTTTCGCTAAACACATCAGAAAAATCAAACAAAAAGTCAGGAACATCCTGAGCTTGGGGGGAGGCAGAAAAAACAGGAGTGTTGGTATTAACACATTGGCAGCCCCAACTGGTTACAGACACAGATTTCCAATCCAAAACAGGATTATGAGACTGTAACCAAGGGAAACCCAGCACGATAATGTCATGCAGATTATATAGAACCAAAAATTTGCAGCACTCCTGGTGATCAGGTTCAACCCTCATTATCACCTGAGTAGAAAACTGGGGTTTATTCTCAGCCAAAGGGGTAGAATCGATCCCCAGTAGGGGAATAGACTTCTGTAAGGGTACCAAGGGAAACCCACAACGTTTAGCAAAATCATAATCCATCAGGTTAATAGCTGCTCCAGAATCAACGAAAGCCTGAGCAGAAAATGAGGACAGAGAGCATATCAGAGTGACAGTTAATAAAAACTTAGTCTGAACACTACCCAAGACAACTGAGCGTGCAAAACGTCTTCCCCGCTTAGGGCAGACTGAAATAGCATGAGAGGCATCACCACAGTAGAAACATAACCTATTGCGCTTTCGAAACTCATGACGCTGTGCCCCAGACACCACTCCATCACACTGCATGGGCTGAGAAGCTGGCTCACAAGGCAACACCACTCCACGCATACTTCTCCGCTCACGCAAACGTCTGTCAATTTGAATCGCTAATGACATAGAATCATTGAGACCAGAGGGGACAGGGAATCCCACCATAACATCCTTTACATTATCCGACAGACCCTTCCGGAAAAGGGCCGCCAAAGTGTCGTCATTCCATTTGGTCAGGACTGCCCACCTACGGAATCTCTGACAGTATAACTCAGCGTCATCAAGCCCCTGATTTAATGCCAAAAGGCTTTTTCAGCTTGATCAGTGACATTAGGCTCATCGTACAATAACCCCAAAGCCTGAAAAAACGCATCAACATCACTCAAAACAGGATCCCCAGGTATCAGGGAAAAAGCCCAATCCTGAGGATCGCCGCGCAGGATTGAGATGATAATTTGAACCTGCTGCGCTGCGTTTCCTGAGGACTTAGATTTTAAGGCAAAAAACAATTTACAATTATTTTTGAAATTCTGAAACTTAGCTCGATCCCCTAAAAACAAATCTGGCATGGGGATCCTAGGTTCCACAACAGGCAACCCAGCAAGATAGATAGCAATACTCCGAACCTCAGTGGCAAGCTGATCCACACGGCCAGACAACTGTGCAAACTCCATTGGGAGAAAAGATCCCCCCCAGCACCCAGAGATACAGAGGGAAAAAAAAAAAAAAATGCAACAAACAGAAAAATATCTCTGACAACTCTGACAACCTTTTTTCTATCACAATATTTTTTCCCTTCTGTGAGTACCATACAATTTTCAATTTTTAGGCCGGTGATACTGTTATGTTTCGGTAGCTGAGGAGTGCAGGTAAAAAAGGCAATACACCAGAGCAGTTGGAATCTATGGGATTGCAGTACCTGACTAACCACCACAACTAGAGGCAGCCATGGAGCGTTCCTATGTTGGTCCTAGACGCCTCGTCACAGCCTGAGAAACTAACTACATCTAAAGATAGAAATAGGAAAGCTATCTGCCCCGGAGCAGAACCCCAAAGATAATAGAAAGCCCCCAAACATGTAATGGCGATTAGACAAGAGGATATACTGACACAGAAAGAAAATAGAATGAGCAAACGCTGGGGCCCAAACTATCTAAATAGAAAAGGACAGGAAGGGTACTTACTGCAATCCCAGAAAACCCTGAAAAACACCAACTCTACTAATTTCAAAATCACCTGAGATCACACGACCTCTACCACCTAAATTAGCTCTCTGGTGTAACAAAATCAAAACAGCAGCCACTGAAAAAACTGGAAAAAGCAAAAGAACAAAACTCAGTGGCTGAACTAAACTGAGAAGGCAGAAGCCCCGGAGGGGACCCAGAAGGCCCCAAAGAAGTGCAGGACAAAATGCAAAAATATAGCAACAACACAAAAGAAGAAAAATTCTTATCTGGTAGCAGGAGATGCAGACACGACACAGCAGGCTACAAGGGAAACTGGAATGAAGGATTCAGACCAGAACAATTGATCACCGGCAACCCTGATGGGAAAATGACTCCCTTATATAAGACCAGTCAGTAACACCTGATTCCAGTCCTCACAATCTTG
>JARQOD010000001.1:856674383-856831448 GCA_033576555.1 Oophaga sylvatica | reverse complement strand
ACTAGTACCGCTTGTAACCACCAGAGGGAGCCTCTGCTCAGAACTCATCTCAAACCCATTCACAACACTAATCAGTATCTCTGAAAGGCTCCTTTCTGTAATTCTATAGTGTTTGCAACCAATGTATTGGATACGGATGGAAGCGCGTCACACTAATAGATTTGAGTTATTTGAAATGGAATGGAGCAGCACCAATTAGAGAAAAATGACAAGGATGAGGCAGTGACACACGTTCAGCAGACTACAACCAGCAGTGGTTGAAGAACTAACTGGAGCGTGATCTGCACTCAAAAAAAAAAAAAAAACCTCACAGACTAGAGTGAACACTGAACACAACTGTTCACTATCTCTGAAAGGCTCCTTTCTGTAATTCTATTGTGTTTGCAACCATTGTATTGGATAGGATGGAAGCGCGTCACACTAATAGATTTGAGTTATTTGAAATGGAATGGAGCAACACCAATTAGAGAAAAATGACAAGGATGAGGCAGTGACACACGTTCAGCAGACTACAACCAGCAGTGGATTAAAGAACTAACTGGAGCATGATCTGCACTCAAAAAAAAAAACCTCACAGACTAGAGTGAACACTGAACACAACTATTCACTATCTCTGAAAGGCTCCTTTCTGTAATTCTATTGTGTTTGCAACCATGTATTGGATACGGATGGAAGCGCGTCGCACTAATAGATTTGAGTTATTTGAAATGGAATGGAGCAGCACAAATTAGAGAAAGATGACAAGGATGAGCAGTGACACACGTTCAACAGACTACAACCAGCAGTGGTTAAAAGAACTAACTGGAGCGTGATCTGCACTCAAAAAAAAAAAACCTCACAGACTAGAGTGAACACTGAACACAACTGTTCACTATCTCTGAAAGGCTCCTTTCTGTAATTCTATAGTGTTTGCAACCAATGTATTGGATACGAATGGAAGCGCGTCACACTAATAGATTTGAGTTATTTGAAATGGAATGGAGCAGCACCAATTAGAGAAAATGACAAGGATGAGGCAGTGACACACGTTCAGCAGACTACAACCAGCAGTGGTTGAAGAACTAAACTGTTGTGAAATAGGCTGGGAAATGAGTTTGAGCAGAAGCCCCTTTCTGTTTGTGTTACAAACGGTACTGGACTGTCACAGTGAAGATTTGAGGATGGGAATCAGGGTTACTGACCTTGGTCATTATATAAGGAGTCACCTTCCATCAGGGTTCAGCAGACTGCCGGTGATCAATTGTTCTGCTCTCAATCCTTGATTCCTGTTTCCTTTGAAGCCTGCTGTGTTGTGTCTGAATCTCCTGCTAACAGATAAGACCTTTTCTTCTTTTTGTTTTTGTGCTTGATTTTTGCATTTTGTCCTGCACTTCTGTGGGGGCCTTCAGGGTCCCCTCTGGGGGCTTTTGCCTCTCAGTTCAGTTCAGCCATTGATGTTTGTACATTTGCTTTTTCCAGTTTTCTCAGTGGCTGCTGTTTTGTTTTTGGTTACACCAGAGAACTAATTTAGGTGGTAGAGGTCGTGTGATCTCAGGTGTTTTTGAAATTAGTAGAGTTGGTGCTTTTCAGGGTTTTTTGGGATTTCAGTAAGTGCCCTTCCTATCCTTTTCTATTTAGCAAGTTTGGGCCCCAACGTTTGCTCATACTATTTTCTGTCTGTGTCAGTATTTCTTCTTGTCTAACCGCCATTACATGTTTGGGGGCTTTCTATGTTCTTTGGGGATCTGCTCCGTGGCAGATAGCTTTCCTCTTTCTATCTTTAGGTGTAGTTAGTTTCTCAGGCTGTGACGAGGCGTCTAGGACCAACGTAGGAACGCTCCACGGCTGCCTCTAGTTGTGGTGGTTAGTCAGGGTACTGCAATCTCATAGTTTCCAACTGCTCTGGTGTGTTTCCTTTTTGCCTGCTCTCCTCAGCTACCAAATCATAACAGTATCACCGGCCTAAACTGAAAATTATATGGTACTCACAGAAGGGAAAAATATTGTGAAAGAAAAAAGTTGTCAGAGATTTTTTTTTTTGTTTGTTTGTTGCATTTTTTTTTTCCCTCTGTATCTCTGGGTGCTGAGGATGATTTTTTTTTTCTCTCAATGGAGTTTGCACAGTTGTCTGGCCGTGTGGATCAGCTTGCCACTGAAGTTCGGAGTATTACTACCTATCTTGCTAGGTTGCCTGTTGTGGAACCTAGGATTCCCATGCCAGATTTGTTTTTAGGGGATCGAGCTAAGTTTCTGAATTTCAAAATAACTGTAAATTGTTTTTTGCCTTAAAATCTAAGTCCTCAGGGAACGCAGCGCAGCAGGTTCAAATTGTCATCTCTCTCCTGCGCGGCGACCCTCAGGATTGGGCTTTTTCCCTGACACCTGGGGATCCTGTTTTGAGTGATGTTGATGCGTTTTTTCAGGCTTTGGGGTTATTGTACGATGAGCCTAATGTCACTGATCAAGCTGAAAAAACTTTGTTGGCATTAAGTCAGGGGCTTGAGGACGCTGAGTTATACTGTCAGAGATTCCGTAGGTGGGCAGTCCTGACCAAATGGAATGACGACGCTTTGGCAGCTCTTTTTCGGAAGGGACTGTCAGATAATGTAAAGGATGTTATGGTGGGATTCCCTGTTCCCTCTGGTCTCAATGATTCTATGTCATTAGCGATTCAAATTGACAGACGTTTGCGTGAGCGGAAAGGTATGCGTGGAATAATGTTGCCTTGTGAACCTGCTTCTGAATTCATGCAGTGTGATAGAGTGGTTTCTGGGGCACAGCGTCATGAATTTCGAAAGCGCAATGGGTTATGTTTCTACTGTGGTGATGCCTCTCATGCTATTTCTGTCTGCCCTAAGCGGGGAAGACGTTTTGCTCGCTCAGTTGTCTTGGGTAGTGTTCAGACTAAGTTTTTGTTAACTGTTACCCTGATGTGCTCTCTGTCTTCATTTTCTGCTCAGGCTTTCGTTGATTCTGGAGCAGCTATTAACCTGATGGATTTTGATTTTGCTAAACGTTGTGGGTTTCCCTTGATACCCTACGGAAGTCTATTCCCCTACTGGGGATCGATTCTACCCCTTTGGCTGAGAATAAACCTCAGTTCTCTACTCAGGTGATAATGAGGGTAGAACCTGATCATCAGGAGAGTTGCAAATTTTTGGTTCTGTATAATCTGCATGACATTATCGTACTGGGTTTCCCTTGGTTACAGTCTCATAATCCTGTTTTGGATTGGAAATCTGTGTCTGGTACCAGTTGGGGCTGTCAATGAGTTAATGCCAACACTCCTGTTTTTTCTGCCTCCCCCCAGGCTCAGGATGTTCCTGACTTTTTGATTGATTTTTCTGATGTGTTTAGCGAAAGTAAATCTGCATCCTTACCTCCCCATAGGAGCTATGACTGCGCTATTGAATTAGTGCCTGGTAGTAAATTCCCTAAAGGTCGCCTTTTTAATTTGCCTGTACCTGAACATGACGCTATGCGGTCTTATATCAAGGAGTCATTGGAGAAGGGTCATATCAGACCATCCTCTTCACCCTTAGGTGCCGGTTTTTTCTTTGTGGCCAAAAAGGATGGTTCATTAAGGCCGTGTATTGATTATCGTCTCTTGAACAATATTACTGTGAAATATCAATATCCGTTACCATTGATCTCTGATCTGTTTTCCAGGGTGAAAAACGCTACTTGGTTTACCAAGCTTGACCTCAGGGGGGCATATAACCTTATTCGCATTAAGCACGGGGATGAATGGAAGACGGCATTTAATACCCCTGAAGGGCATTTTGAGTACCTTGTGATGCCCTTTGGGCTCACTAATGCTTCTTCTGTCTTCCAGTCCTTCATGAATGACATTTTCAGGGATTTTGTGGATAAATTTCTGATTGTTTATTTGGATGATATCTTGATTTTTTCCAATGACTGGGACTCTCATGTAAAACATGTTCGGACTGTGTTCCAGATTTTGAGAGAGAATGCTCTGTATGTGAAGGGATCAAAGTGTCTTTTTGGCGTTCAGAGGATCTCATTTCTGGGTTTCATTTTGTCCCCATCTGTTATTGAAATGGACCTGGTCAAAGTTCAGGCTATCTGTGATTGGGTCCAACCTACTTCTTTAAAGGCTCTTCAAAGATTCTTGGGTTTTGCCAATTTTTATCGTAAATTTATTGGTAATTTCTCTGTTATTGTTAAACCATTAACTGATTTGACCAAGAAGGGTTCTGATGTGGTGAATTGGCCTCCTGAGGCAGTCTCTGCATTTCAGGAACTTAAGCAGAGATTCACTTCTGCTCCTGTTCTACATCAGCCTGATGTTTCTCTACCATTTCAGGTGGAGGTTGATGCTTCTGAAATTGGGGCAGGTGCCGTTTTGTCCCAAAGAGATCCAGAGACCTCTAAAAGTAACCCTTGTGCCTTTTTCTCTCGAAAATTTTCTCCCACTGAACGTAATTATGACGTGGGTAATCGGGAGTTATTAGCCATGAAGTGGGCTTTTGAAGAGTGGAGACATTGGCTGGAGGGAGCCAAACATCAGGTGGTGGTCCTTACTGACCATAAGAATCTAGTTTATCTGGAATCTGCCAAACGACTTAATCCTAGACAGGCCAGGTGGGCCTTGTTTTTCACACGTTTTAATTTTGTGGTTTCATTTCTTCCTGGCACTAAAAATGTTAAGGCGGATGCCCTCTCGAGGAGTTTCCTGGCGGACTCTCCTGAGTTATCTGATCCTTCTGTTATTTTGAAAGAGGGTGTAGTTCTTTCCGCCATCTCGCCCAATTTGAGACTGGCTCTGGAGGGGTGCAGGAAGATAAGCCCGAGCGCTGCCCTGTTGGGAAATTGTTTGTCCCGGACCAATGGAAAAAGAGTGTAATGTCTGAGATTCATTGTTCCGCGTTGGCCGGTCATCCCAGAATTTTTGGTACCAGGGACTTGGTTGGTCGGTCCTTTTGGTGGCCTACCTTGTCTCGTGATGTCAGGGAGTTTGTGCAGTCCTGCGGGACTTGCTCTCGCTCCAAGCCTTGCTCTCGTTCTAGTGGTTTGTTGATGCCATTACCGGTGCCCAAGAGACCATGGACCCATATCTCTATGGATTTCATTTCCGACCACCCTGTTTCTCAGAGAATGACCGTCATCTGGGTGATTTGCGATAGGTTTTCCAAGATGATACATCTTGTGCCATTACCTAAGTTGCCTTCCTCCTCTGAATTGGTGCCTTTGTTCCTTCAGCACGTGGTTCGTTTACACGGCATTCCTGAGAACATTGTGTCTGACAGGAGTCCAGTTTGTTTCCAGATTTTGGAGGACCTTTTGTTCTAAAATTGGTGTTCAATTGTCTTTCTCCTCGGCGTTTCATCCTCAGACCAATGGTCAAACTGAGAGAACAAAAATAGAAAAGACTAAGCACTCATCTGATGATACGAAGAAGATATATTTTAATGGTAGTATATCCAATATAAACGTTTCGGTCAAACCAGACCTTCGTCAGTAACTACATAAATGAAAAAGTGTGTTATATATGCATAATATGATATATATACATAATAAAGTATGAAAATAATGTGTAGTAATCACAAAAGAATATAAATAAATAAAATGATCATATAGTGGGTCAAAAGATGTATAAACAAATGCAGTGACTACATGCTTAGTAACCTCGTAAATCCCAGTGTTAAAATTGAGTAAACAACACGATTATTAATAGAGAATACTATACCTTTACTATCAAATCTGAAAACAGACTCCTTAGGAAATAGTGCCCGCAGAAAAAATAAACCTAGGAATATAATGTCAGATAAGAGGATAAATCTGACAATATCTCCTAAATAGCACAGAGGAAGTGACAAAGAACCACACTGAACGAGAGGTTTACTCACTTATGACAGGAGTGACGGTGAGCTGTTGAAGTGAAATTATCAACAGTTATATAGTGGTAAGTGCGGTTATAAAATACTGTCAAAAAAGGTAGTAATTACCTTATGGCCAATAGGGGCTATGAATGCCTCCTTTATGCGGTATCCACCGCTACAATGGCTGGTGCTATAGGTGGGTAGAAAAGAGAGGAGATATCTGTACATAAAAGTTACCTTAGCTTAAAAAGCAGGATGCTTGCTGGGCTCAAAGGGGTTAACATTACCTCAGTAAACTGCTGCAGAGATAAGGCTGTCACGTCTTATGTGTCTGATGTCAGGGGATAAAGTAAATGACCAGCTTCGCGCTGGGTTTTTAAAGGGAAGAGGCGGGACTATACCGGAGCTCATACTGAGTCATTACCGGAAGTGACAAAGCGGAACCAGTATGGAGCTGCGTGTCAGCAGATGCTGTGTTTGCGTTCCACCTAATACATGTGGAGTTTGTTAGTAAACGATTCAACATAGAGTTGTGAGACCATAGCGTTTCTGCTAGTGGATTAATGGAGCATATTTAAGGTATAAAAGGGAAATGCCTAATTGAAAGCAAGGTAACTTATGATGACGCCCATGGTAGATAGTATGATAGCCTTTTGTGTGGTAGGAGAAAAATAAGAGGTAGAGATATGAGAGGAGAAAAGAGTCAGATACCTTTCGTTAGTGTGAACAGAACTGCATTTTATTAGTGCCAATCAACATCTAGTCTCAAAGAATAATAGAGGTGACTAATGTAACGTGGATAAGTGATCTTAAGTGGATCCTTAGTATTCCAGAGTGGCAAGAGGGTGGTAATCTGTGAAAGGTCCATAAGATATATCCACAAGACATTTAATATAACCGGCTCTATAAAGAAAAGAGAATATGTTATAATAATGAGTATAAAATGAAGTTGCAATGATTAATAAAAAATCACATTACTAAATGGTACCTAAAGAATGTAAAAGGTTATTAGTTCAAGTTTTATATAAAAGCTGACAATTCGTACTCTCTGTTCAAACCCTTAGGACTTAAAGTGTCTAGAGTGTGTATCCAGAACGCCTCTCGTTTCCTCAATTGTAAGATTCTATTACCACCTCTCCTAGATAAAGGGACCTGCTCTATAACTTGGAATCTTAATTGAGAGATGTTATGACCTGTAGATGTAAAATGGTGAGGAATGGGAAGGAGAAGATTCTTGCAGCGTATCGTCGATTTATGTTTGGAGATTCGATCACGGATGGTCTGAGAAGTTTCTCCAACATAAAGGAGGCCGCAGGGGCATTTGATAAGATAAACAACATGTGTGGAATCACATGTAAAGAAATTTTTTATTTTAAAGATCTTGCCCGAATGTGGGTGGGTGAAGGTGTCCCCTTTTATTATGCTATTGCATTGCACGCAATGAAGACATGGGAAGGTACCACATTTTGGAGTTTGTAAAAAACGTTGTTTGGGTATGGATTTGGGACCAAAATCAGCATGTACCAGAGAATCCCGTAAATTGGAAGGCCTCTTATAGCAAGGTAAGAATGGTTCTTTAAATTCTAGAACCTCAGGGTGAGCTGTCGATAGTAGATGCCAATTTTTTCTGATGGATCTGTGAATCACATTAATAACAGGATGAAAGGTATGCACAAAAGGGATGCGTTTCCCTATGTTACTTCTTTGTCCTTTAGGGGAATGTTTGGATTTTTCCAGTAGTGGACGGGGATATCCTCGTGATTCAAATTTATTTGACATTTCTTGGAGACGTTGTTCTAGGGTAATAGTGTCAGTGACTATACGTTTGACCCGTTGGAATTGAGATTTAGGTATGGCTTGCTTCATAAAAGGAGGATGTGAGCTCTGGTAATGGAGAAGGCTATTTTTGTCTGTCTCTTTGATATACAGATCAGTGGATAAGGTACCATCAGGGTTTTAAATACAATTGTATCCAAGAAATTTATTCGCCAAAGATTGTGGTTGATGGTGAATTGGATACCTGGCCATGATACATTAAGCCAATCAAAGAAGGATAGGAGGGATTCTAGAGGGCCTCCCCATATGCAAAAAATGTCGTCAATGTATCGTTTCCATGTGATCACATGTTGTCGGAATAGTGTATTGGGGTATATATTCGTTTCTTCAAAATCGGCCATATAGGCATTAGCATAGGGGGGTGCTGCGTTGGAACCCATAGCGGTCCCCCGTATTTGAAGATAAAAATCATCCTGAAAGAGGAAGAAGTTACAGGTAAGTATAACTGTAAGCAGGTCGATACATAGATCTATTTGGTCTGTGTCCATATGTGTACCACTTAATAGTTTTGCAATTGATTGTGTTCCTTCTAAATGGGGGATCGAGGTGTAGAGGTCTTTTACATCTAAGGTAACCAAGATAGAGTCTGGTGGTATGGTATCTAATTGTTGAATGAGTTCGAGGAAGGCCCCAGTGTCCAGAATGAAAGATCTAGTCTGATGAATAATGGGAGTCAATATTTTTTCTAGATAAATAGCTAGAGGTGAAAGAATAGAATTTGTGGAGGCTACTATCGGTCTCCCCGGTGGTTTTTCAAGGTTTTTGTGTACCTTGGGTAAGATGTAGAAGACTGGTATGTTCGGATTTTTGTTATTCAGGAATTCACAGGTCTTTTGGTCCAACACTCCCAAGGAACAATACTTATCTAGGATAGTGTCGATTTTTAGACCAATGTCACGAGTCGGGTTATGTGACAGGGGTTGATAAATCGAGGTGTCATTAAGCTGACGTCTAACTTCCGTCATGTATAGTGATTTATCCATTATTACGAGGGCTCCCCCCTTGTCAGCTGGTTTAATGACAATGGAACTGTCATCTTGTAATGATGATAATGCTTTCCTTTCCTCCAATGACAAATTTGAAGGATGAAAGATTTTACCTTTTTCTATGTCACATTTCAAATTTTGGAAAGTATCATTGATAAAACTGATGAAAGTCTCTACCGCATGCGAGGCTTGTGGAGGACGAAAGTAACTTTTACTCCGGAGACCCAAGCTCTGAGCTGAAAGTAATTTAGGATTTGATAGAGTAATGGGTTCTGGAGTAATAGGTTTAGAGGAGTAGTAGGCTTTGAGTCTTATATGTCGATAGAACCTCTGAAGGTCCATATCTAAATCAAAAGTACGACATTTACTAGAAGGGCAAAAAGACAGTCCTTTTTGTAGCACTATGTGTTCAATGTTAGTAAGAGTTCGAGATGATATATTGATCACCAAATTGTCTGTACCTTCGAGCGCGTGATCCGGCTCTGATCCTGATCTCTTCTTCTGTCCCCTTCTGGTCTTCTTCGGAAGTTTCGTCCTCTCCGTGGGCCTAAAAAAGGAACTGCTGTAGAGGTAGAAGGACCTGATTCCTGGTCTGAGCCAGAGGTGGAGTAGTCGGTTGAGATGTGTTGTCCTTGTCTCAAGTCCCTTCTTTTGAAGCTGTTTTGCCATCTATATACTCGGTTAGAACGATAGTCCTCCGTATCTCGTGCGAACTTGTTACGTTTTCTGGTCTCAATGTCTCGTTTGTGGCGAGTGATACGTTCCTGTATTTCGGTCTTCAGTGACCCGAGTTCTTCCGGAGTGGCGGTAGCTGATAGTTGAGTTTCAATCACTTTGACACGTTCAGCACTAGCTATAATCTCTTTCTGTAAAAATTCAACTGTCAGAGTAATCAGATCAAATGAGCATTTGTTTAAAATATGTTCGAATTTTGTACAGAAGTCAGGTGAGTCGCTGAAGAGTGTTGGACGCAAAGGAACCCGGAGGCCTCTAGGGATGCGTTGTACTCTTAGATATTCGGATAGGGTTGCACAGTGGAGTTCTGAATTGGTAAAGGATTGGAGTTCCCTTTCCCAATCTCTACCTCGAACTTCCTAATTCCACCCCAGGAAGTTCGAGGTAGAGATTGGGAAAGGGAACTCCGATCCTTTACCAATTCAGAACTCCACTGTGCAACCCTATCCGAATATCTAAGAGTACAACGCATCCCTAGAGGCCTCCGGGTTCCTTTGCGTCCAACACTCTTCAGCGACTCACCTGACTTCTGTACAAAATTCGAACATATTTTAAACAAATGCTCATTTGATCTGATTACTCTGACAGTTGAATTTTTACAGAAAGAGATTATAGCTAGTGCTGAACGTGTCAAAGTGATTGAAACTCAACTATCAGCTACCGCCACTCCGGAAGAACTCGGGTCACTGAAGACCGAAATACAGGAACGTATCACTCGCCACAAACGAGACATTGAGACCAGAAAACGTAACAAGTTCGCACGAGATACGGAGGACTATCGTTCTAACCGAGTATATAGATGGCAAAACAGCTTCAAAAGAAGGGACTTGAGACAAGGACAACACATCTCAACCGACTACTCCACCTCTGGCTCAGACCAGGAATCAGGTCCTTCTACCTCTACAGCAGTTCCTTTTTTAGGCCCACGGAGAGGACGAAACTTCCGAAGAAGACCAGAAGGGGACAGAAGAAGAGATCAGGATCAGAGCCGGATCACGCGCTCGAAGGTACAGACAATTTGGTGATCAATATATCATCTCGAACTCTTACTAACATTGAACACATAGTGCTACAAAAAGGACTGTCTTTTTGCCCTTCTAGTAAATGTCGTACTTTTGATTTAGATATGGACCTTCAGAGGTTCTATCGACATATAAGACTCAAAGCCTACTACTCCTCTAAACCTATTACTCCGGAACCCATTACTCTATCAAATCCTAAATTACTTTCAGCTCAGAGCTTGGGTCTCCGGAGTAAAAGTTACTTTCGTCCTCCACAAGCCTCGCATGCGGTAGAGACTTTCATCAGTTTTATCAATGATACTTTCCAAAATTTGAAATGTGACATAGAAAAAGGTAAAATCTTTCATCCTTCAAATTTGTCATTGGAGGAAAGGAAAGCATTATCATCATTACAAGATGACAGTTCCATTGTCATTAAACCAGCTGACAAGGGGGGAGCCCTCGTAATAATGGATAAATCACTATACATGACGGAAGTTAGACGTCAGCTTAATGACACCTCGATTTATCAACCCCTGTCACATAACCCGACTCGTGACATTGGTCTAAAAATCGACACTATCCTAGATAAGTATTGTTCCTTGGGAGTGTTGGACCAAAAGACCTGTGAATTCCTGAATAACAAAAATCCGAACATACCAGTCTTCTACATCTTACCCAAGGTACACAAAAACCTTGAAAAACCACCGGGGAGACCGATAGTAGCCTCCACAAATTCTATTCTTTCACCTCTAGCTATTTATCTAGAAAAAATATTGACTCCCATTATTCATCAGACTAGATCTTTCATTCTGGACACTGGGGCCTTCCTCGAACTCATTCAACAATTAGATACCATACCACCAGACTCTATCTTGGTTACCTTAGATGTAAAAGACCTCTACACCTCGATCCCCCATTTAGAAGGAACACAATCAATTGCAAAACTATTAAGTGGTACACATATGGACACAGACCAAATAGATCTATGTATCGACCTGCTTACAGTTATACTTACCTGTAACTTCTTCCTCTTTCAGGATGATTTTTATCTTCAAATACGGGGGACCGCTATGGGTTCCAACGCAGCACCCCCCTATGCTAATGCCTATATGGCCGATTTTGAAGAAACGAATATATACCCCAATACACTATTCCGACAACATGTGATCACATGGAAACGATACATTGACGACATTTTTTGCATATGGGGAGGCCCTCTAGAATCCCTCCTATCCTTCTTGATTGGCTTAATGTATCATGGCCAGGTATCCAATTCACCATCAACCACAATCTTTGGCGAATAAATTTCTTGGATACAATTGTAATTAAAAACCCTGATGGTACCTTATCCACTGATCTGTATATCAAAGAGACAGACAAAAATAGCCTTTTCCATTACCAGAGCTCACATCCTCCTTTTATGAAGCAAGCCATACCTAAATCTCAATTCCAACGGGTCAAACGTATAGTCACTGACACTATTACCCTAGAACAACGTCTCCAAGAAATGTCAAATAAATTTGAATCACGAGGATATCCCCGTCCACTACTGGAAAAATCCAAACATTCCCCTAAAGGACAAAGAAGTAACATAGGGAAACGCATCCCTTTTGTGCATACCTTTCATCCTGTTATTAATGTGATTCACAGATCCATCAGAAAAAATTGGCATCTACTATCGACAGCTCACCCTGAGGTTCTAGAATTTAAAGAACCATTCTTACCTTGCTATAAGAGGCCTTCCAATTTACGGGATTCTCTGGTACATGCTGATTTTGGTCCCAAATCCATACCCAAACAACGTTTTTTACAAACTCCAAAATGTGGTACCTTCCCATGTCTTCATTGCGTGCAATGCAATAGCATAATAAAAGGGGACACCTTCACCCACCCACATTCGGCAAGATCTTTAAAATAAAAAATTTCTTTACATGTGATTCCACACATGTTGTTTATCTTATCAAATGCCCCTGCGGCCTCCTTTATGTTGGAGAAACTTCTCAGACCATCCGTGATCGAATCTCCAAACATAAATCGACGATACGCTGCAAGAATCTTCTCCTTCCCATTCCTCACCATTTTACATCTACAGGTCATAACATCTCTCAATTAAGATTCCAAGTTATAGAGCAGGTCCCTTCATCTAGGAGAGGTGGTAATAGAATCTTACAATTGAGGAAACGAGAGGCGTTCTGGATACACACTCTAGACACTTTAAGTCCTAAGGGTTTGAACAGAGAGTACGAATTGTCAGCTTTTATATAAAACTTGAACTAATAACCTTTTACATTCTTTAGGTACCATTTAGTAATGTGATTTTTTATTAATCATTGCAACTTCATTTTATACTCATTATTATAACATATTCTCTTTTCTTTATAGAGCCGGTTATATTAAATGTCTTGTGGATATATCTTATGGACCTTTCACAGATTACCACCCTCTTGCCACTCTGGAATACTAAGGATCCACTTAAGATCACTTATCCAAGTTACATTAGTCACCTCTATTATTCTTTGAGACTAGATGTTGATTGGCACTAATAAAATGCAGTTCTGTTCACACTAACGAAAGGTATCTGACTCTTTTCTCCTCTCATATCTCTACCTCTTATTTTTCTCCTACCACACAAAAGGCTATCATACTATCTACCATGGGCGTCATCATAAGTTACCTTGCTTTCAATTAGGCATTTCCCTTTTATACCTTAAATATGCTCCATTAATCCACTAGCAGAAACGCTATGGTCTCACAACTCTATGTTGAATCGTTTACTAACAAACTCCACATGTATTAGGTGGAACGCAAACACAGCATCTGCTGACACGCAGCTCCATACTGGTTCCGCTTTGTCACTTCCGGTAATGACTCAGTATGAGCTCCGGTATAGTCCCGCCTCTTCCCTTTAAAAACCCAGCGCGAAGCTGGTCATTTACTTTATCCCCTGACATCAGACACATAAGACGTGACAGCCTTATCTCTGCAGCAGTTTACTGAGGTAACGTTAACCCCTTTGAGCCCAGCAAGCATCCTGCTTTTTAAGCTAAGGTAACTTTTATGTACAGATATCTCCTCTCTTTTCTACCCACCTATAGCACCAGCCATTGTAGCGGTGGATACCGCATAAAGGAGGCATTCATAGCCCCTATTGGCCATAAGGTAATTACTACCTTTTTTGACAGTATTTTATAACCGCACTTACCACTATATAACTGTTGATAATTTCACTTCAACAGCTCACCGTCACTCCTGTCATAAGTGAGTAAACCTCTCGTTCAGTGTGGTTCTTTGTCACTTCCTCTGTGCTATTTAGGAGATATTGTCAGATTTATCCTCTTATCTGACATTATATTCCTAGGTTTATTTTTTCTGCGGGCACTATTTCCTAAGGAGTCTGTTTTCAGATTTGATAGTAAAGGTATAGTATTCTCTATTAATAATCGTGTTGTTTACTCAATTTTAACACTGGGATTTACGAGGTTACTAAGCATGTAGTCACTGCATTTGTTTATACATCTTTTGACCCACTATATGATCATTTTATTTTATTTATATTCTTTTGTGATTACTACACATTTTTTTCATACTTTATTATGTATATATATATATATCATATTATGTATATATAACACACTTTTTCATTTATGTAGTTACTGACGAAGGTCTGGTTTGACCGAAACGTTTATATTGGATATACTACCATTAAAATATATCTTCTTCGTATCATCAGATGAGTGCTTAGTCTTTTCTATTTATATTCTTGGTGTGGGAACCTAGACTTTAAGCACCATTTTCCCAGGAGTTGTGCTCACGATTTTTGCCCAAACTGAGAGAACAAACCAGACATTGGAGACTTATCTAAGATGCTTTGTGTCTGCTGATCAGGATGACTGGGTCTCTTTTTTGCCTTTGGCTGAGTTTGCTTTTAATAATAGGGCTAGCTCTGCCACTTTGATGTCTCCATTTTTCTGTAATTCTGGGTTTCACCCTCGATTTTCTTCTGGACAGACGGAGGCTTCTGTCTGCCCGGGTGTTGACTCTGTTGTGGAGCGTATGCAACAGATTTGGGACCAGGTAGTGGAGAGGTTGTCCCTCTCTCAGGAGAGGGCCCAGCGGTTTGCTAACCGGCATAGGACTGATGGTCCTCGGTTTAAAGTGGGGGACTTGGTCTGGTTGTCCTCAAGAAATATTCCTATGAGAGTGGCATCTCCTAAATTTAAGCCTAGGTTCATTGGACCTTATAAGATCATGGAGATTCTTAACCCTGTTTCTTTTCGTTTGCTTCTTCCAGGGACATTTAAGATCCATAACGTGTTCCACAAGTCCTTGTTGAAGAGGTTTGTTGAGCCAGTGGTTCCTACTACTGTGCCTCCTGACCCTGTTTTGGTTGAGGGCAATCTGGAGTATGTGGTTGAGAAAATATTGAATTCTCGTTTTTCTAGACGGAAACTCCAGTATTTGGTTAAATGGAGAGGTTATGGTCAGGAAGACAATTCTTGGGTGTTTGCTTCAGACATCCATGCTAGGAGACACATCCTTGCGTATCATAGAACTCATCCTGACCGACCTGGTTGCTCAAATGAGGGTTCGGTGACCCTCCTCAAGGGGGGGGTACTGTTGTGAATAGGCTGGAAATGAGTTCTGAGCAGAAGCTCCCTCTGGTGGTTACAAACGGTACTGGACTGTCCAGTGAAGATTGTGAGGAGTGGGAATCAGGTGTTACTGACTGGTCTTATATAAGGGAGTCACCTTCCCATCAGGGTTGCCGGTGATCAATTGTTCTGCTCTCAATCCTTGATTCCTGTTTCCTTTGAAGCCTGCTGTGTTGTGTCTGAATCTCCTGCTAACAGATAAGACCTTTCCTTCTTTTTGTTTTTGTGCTTGATTTTTGCATTTTGTCCTGCACTTCTGTGGGGGCCTTCAGGGTCCTCTCTGGGGGCTTTTGCCTCTCAGTTCAGTTCAGCCACTGATGTTTGTACATTTGCTTTTTCCAGTTTTCTCAGTGGCTGCTGTTTTGTTTTTGGTTACACCAGAGAACTAATTTAGGTGGTAGAGGTCGTGTGATCTCAGGTGTTTTTGAAATTAGTAGAGTTGGTGCTTTTCAGGGTTTTTTGGGATTGCAGTAAGTGCCCTTCCTATCCTTTTCTATTTAGTAAGTTTGGGCCCCAACGTTTGCTCATACTATTTTCTGTCTGTGTCAGTATTTCTTCTTGTCTAACCGCCATTACATGTTTGGGGGCTTTCTATGTTCTTTGGGGATCTGCTCCGGGGCAGATAGCTTTCCTCTTTCTATCTTTAGGTGTAGTTAGTTTCTCAGGCTGTGACGAGGCGTCTAGGACCAACGTAGGAACGCTCCACGGCTGCCTCTAGTTGTGGTGGTTAGTCAGGGTACTGCAATCTCATAGTTTCCAACTGCTCTGGTGTGTTTCCTTTTTGCCTGCTCTCCTCAGCTACCAAATCATAACACTAACTGGAGCGTGATCTGCACTCAAAAAAAAAAAAAAACCTCACAGACTAGAGTGAACACTGAACACAACTGTTCACTATCTCTGAAAGGCTCCTTTCTGTAATTCTATAGTGTTTGCAACCAATGTATTGGATACGGATGGAACACTATAATTTCAATTGAATGGAGCAGCAAGAATTACACTTAAGAAAAAAAAAAGAGTCTGTGAGTGACACGTGCAGATGCCTACAAACAGCGTTGGATTCAGAGCAAACTGCAGCGTCACCTGCACTCTCACACACACACCTTGCACAGAGCTGTTAAAACAACACCGGCAAAAGATAGCTTTACACAGCAGTTGGTAAACTAGCCTGCCTAGAGCACAGTACACAAAATCGCAATCTCTAACTGTCCCTCAGAGTCAGCAGAGCAGCGTTCTGTCCCTTACTGAATTCACAGCACAGTGACGCTAAAATGGCGGCGGCGCCTTTTATAGTGCATACTGACATCATTTCAGCATCCAATCACAGCCATGCCATTAGTTAACATGACCGCAGCAGTACAGGATGTGCCCACACTTCTTAGGATTCCTCATTGGCTGACTAAAATCTATTGCCTCTCAAAGAATTATGGGAACTTCCGATTCCGGTATACGATATATGGAAAATATCGGAACTAAGTATCGGAATTCCGATACAGCGAATATCGGCCGATACCCGATACTTGCGGTATCGGAATGCTCAACTCTAGTCGGCACGCTTTCTCACTGAGCTGCACTCACTAGATTCAGCTCTGACTAGGCTGGAATGGTTTCTGTACCACCCTCTACTAGACTCCACTCTCTCTGAACTGAATAGCTCTGCAGCCTCTCTAACCTCAGCTCTGCACTTCACTTACTGCAGACTGACTGAGCTCTCTGAGATCACTGCACTCTCTGAGATGGCTGAACTGAACTGCTCTGAACTGACTTGGTGTTTCCTGTGTCAGCTTCTTTTCTATGTCTAAAACAGCTCCCTCTGGTGGTCTTTGGGATAAGATGAACGTGTGTGAAGGTGTATAATGACCTCTAGTGGTATCTTCTTTCAGTGCACCCTTCTGGGAGATATGGATTCAGTCGCAGCTGGGCTCCACATTCCCCCTAGTAGAACTCAGCACTCCGGGGCTGAAATACAAAAACAAAGAACAATAAACATTGTATAAATAACTCTTCCTTTACAGGAGGTAAGGCACTCTTGAACTGTTGCATAACGGTAAATGAACAACTATATACATTAGCACAATGAGGAATTGAGGAAATGAGCAACCATAAAAGTCCCAGTCTCTTTTGGAAAAGGATGCTCAAAAGGGGTAGAGAAAACAAGCAAAAAATAATGTCCATTCTTCTTGTTTCAATATTATAAAGGAAAACAGATTAATAAATAACGGTATAATAAAGCATATTATAAGCAAAAATATATACATTTATGTACAGTGGTTCTAGATAATTATTTACATTTGTTAGGTCCTACTCTCTGTACCTAACAGGTAATTGCCCCCTTGTTATGCGTACTGACCTACGTGGTGTAGTGGTAGGTGAGGTGTCAGTTACCCTGTTATTGCTGCGTGCAGGTAGGTTGTAGTACTGCCTTAGCCTCTCTAGAGATCTGGCAAGTATACTGTGAGCTGGGTGAACTGGCTCGACTTCTGCAGGGGATCCTTCTTCCTGAGGTTCAGCTTCTTGGGATTCCGCTTCTTGGGGTGCTGCTTCTTGGGGTTCTGCTGAAGCAGGTTCTTCTGGAACTGACTCTACTGCAACAACCGGTGCAACTGAATGTAGAGGTTCTCCTTGTGGTTGATAGAATTGAAGCACAGGAATGATTACAGCTTCTCCAATTCTGGGCCAATCCGCGGGGAAATCTCCTAAGTCTGTATGTATGACTGATTCATCACGCTCTTCCTGATTGACAACAGGTTCTTCCTCTTGAAGCTTTAACGGATTTGGACACAACTTTAGGTGATCTCTGGATACAGTGGTAGTTGTTCTTCCTCCATCTTTGCTTATTATGCACGTTTTCTTGTTGTCAAATCTTGAAGTCTGTATGATGTAGGGCTCTCTTTCCCATTGATCGTCGAGGTTGTGTATCCTCCTCTTTCTTTTCAGTACGATTTCACCAGGTGCGAAAGGTTCAGCTGGCGCACTTTTGTTGTAGTGATCTTCTTGTTTATCCCTTACTCGATTGAGACTATCTTCAACGCAGGCTTGTACTTTTCTGTACTGTTCCTGTCTGTTTGTGTCCCAGTCTTCAGTAGTCACATCGGCTTCTGGTTCTACAACACCAAGCTCCAGATCCATGGGCAGCTTTCCTGGTCTGGCCCGCATGAGATAAGCTGGGGTGCAATTGGTGGAACTCACAGGTATGTGATTGTACAGATCTACCAGGTCAGGTAGTTGGTCTGGCCACCGATTTCTCACCTCGAGTGGTACAGTCTTCAGCAGGTCAATGACGATGTGATTCATCTTCTCACAGAGACCATTAGTTTGGGGGTGGTACGGAGTGGTTCTTATCTTCTTACACCCATACAAGTGACAGAACTCTTTGAACAGTTCGGCCTCGAAGGCTGGGCCTTGGTCAGTTAGCACCTGCTCAGGATATCTGTGTAGTCTGCAGAAATACGCTTGGAACGTCTTTGCTGCTGTCTCTGCCGTCAGATCTTTGACAGGGGCGACCACCAGGAACCTGGAGTAGTGATCCACCATAGTCAGGGCATAGGAGTATCCTGACCGGCTGGGTGACAACCTGACATGGTCCAGGGCCACGATCTCCAAGGGACGAGTCGTCTTGATGGGTTGCAGGGGTGCCTTCTGACTGCTGTAGTCCTTTCTTTTGAGGCCACAGGGTCCACAGTTCTGGCACCACCTCTCAATGGAACTGCGCATTCCCACCCAGTAGAAACGACACTTCAACAGGGTCTCCAGCTTCTTCCAGCCAGAGTGTCCCGCTTGATCGTGGTAGGCTTCTAACACCATCTGGATGTCTGCTCTGGGGACTACTATCTGCCATACCATCTCATGGGTCCTTGGGTTGACGTACCTCCGGCACAGCTTCTCACTGTAAATAAACAACCGGCTTCTCTCATTCCACAGCTGCTTTGCTTGAAGAGACGCATCTTTCTCCAAGGAGGAACCTTCTTGAGTTATCAGCTCTTTGATTCGGCTGACAACTGGATCGCTGTCCTGAGTCTCCTTCCAGCTGTGGTGAGGTAAAGGATTTAACGTCTTACCACGCAGCCTCCTGCAGGCTTGTTGCTCGTGGATCATCCCATTCCTCTCGGTCGGGCGGAGCTTCCTGCTTGCATAGGCGATGACTTTCTCCAGGCCATTTTGCTTCTGACTGAGGACAGCTCCCAATCCTTCATTGCTGGCATCAGTATACAGCAGGAACGGCTGGCTGTAGTCAGGATAGGCTAGGATCTCATCACCTGTCAGGATCTCCTTCATTTCCTTGAATGCCTCAGCCTGTTCTTTACCCAAATGGAATGGAGAATTTCTGCTCTTGAGGGACTGTCCCACCAGGAGGTCTTGAAGAGGCGCTGCTTTCTTGGTGTAATCTTTTACAAACCTCCGGTAGTATCCTATCAGTCCCAGGAACTGTCGCACCTCCTTGAGATTTTTCGGCTCCGGCCATTTCTGGATGGCGGTGATCTTCTCGGGGTCTGGCGCTACTCCTTCTGAGCTGACAATATGTCCCAGATACTGTAATAATCTTTATTTTTATTTTTATATAGCGCTAACAGATTCCGCAGCGCTTTACAGTTTTGCCACATTATCGTCGCTGTCCCCGATGGGGCTCACAATCTCAATTCCCTATCAGTATGTTTTTGGAGTGTGGGAGGAAACCGGAGTACCCGGAGGAAACTCACGCAAACACGGGGAGAACATACAAACTCCTTGCAGATGTTGTCCTAGGTGGGATTCGAACCCAGGACTCCAGCGCTGCAAGGCTGTAGTGCTATCCACTGAGCCACCGTGCTGCCCATACTGTACCTTTTGTTTGAGCAGATGGCACTTTGAAGGCTTCAGCTTCATCCCATACTTGGACAGTGACTCGAATACCTCCGCCAGGTGCTTCAGGTGGTCTTCATACGTCTTGGAGTACACAATTACGTCGTCCAGGTACAGCAACACAGTTTCAAAGTTGAGATGTCCCAGGCAGCTCTCCATCACTCTCTGGAACGTTCCAGGGGCACTGCTGAGTCCAAACGGCATCCTGTCAAACTCACAGAGTCCCATCGGGGTGGTGAAAGCCGTCTTCTCCCGATCCTCCTCAGCCACAGCTACTTGCCAGTACCCACTAGTGAGGTCAAGGGTGAAAAAGTAATTAGCAGTCTTTAGTGCAGCTAAGGATTCCTCAATGCGTGGTAAAGGGTATGCATCTTTATGTGTAATGTGATTTACTTGTCTGTAATCTACAAACATTCTCATGCTTCCATCCTTCTTCCTGACTAAGACTAGAGGTGCCTCCCAGGGACTGCAACTATCCCTTATCACCCTGCTTCCTTCATATCACGCAACATTTCCTTGGCTTTCTGGTAGTGTGCTGGTGGTATAGGCCTGTACCGTTCTTTAATGGGAGGATGATTGCCTGTGGGGATGTGATGTTGAACCCCTTTAATTTTTCCACAGTCGAGTGGGTGTTTGCTGAATACCTGTGCATACTCCTGAACTACTCGATATACCCTTGTTTCTGGTGGGCTGGAGTGGTGTCTGTCCCGACATGGAGCTGCTGACACCAATCCTCCACCTGGGTGGTCGGGCCGTTATCCTCCACTGGTTGTGGGGAGGTTAAGGGCTCCGTTGTGTGAATGGAGTTATTATCCACAGCATGTAACTTAGCAACAGTGGCATAACGTGGTAATTTGACTTCATCTTCTCCCCAGTTGAGAAGACGCACTGGCACCCTCCCATTATGTACCTCCACTACCCCTCTGACAGTCAAGAGTGTAGGTCTGTGTTCTGAACAATGAGGCTCTACTACTGCTTGGTAGTTCTGTCCTCTCAGACCTATTGCTGCTCTACACCAAATAAGCATTTCACTCATTTGGGGTATCACAATGGGGTTCGGGTCTGTTACCCATACATTACCAATCTCACCACCGGTCAGTTTCACTGGCACATCAGGGTCCGGATCTCCTTCCGGATCACTCCCTTTTGCCTTGGTCTGGCAACATCGGCGAGCTGTTGGAGTAAAAACACAACCTCCTCCAAACAGTTACTAATAATGTTAGTGCCTAAAACCACATTCAACCAATTTTCCTCATTAACAGTCTTCACTACAAGAAGTCCCTGATCTTTTAGCTCCACTCTCCCCACTTTTACGTCTACGTTTTTAGCCCCCAGTAAGTCAAGAGGGAGGCCATTAGAGGCGTATACGGCAAAGTCAGGGTTTGGGGGTTGGAGACCATCACTGGACCAGTATCTATTGTAAAGAACATCAGGTATGACGGTTACCTGAGATCCAGTGTCCAGCAGGGCAGGGATTGCGATCCCATCCAGTATGATAGACAGGTATGGTCTTCCTCCCACAAACCTGCGGTTCCAGTCTGAGGGGCCTGAGGAGTCTATTCCTGGGTGTTGGCCCTCGGACCCAGGATTTGCTCGTTTAAAGGACACCGACGTGCTGGGTGACCTCTGTGGCAGCGGTAGCAGATGATCTCTCGGCGAGGATGATGCTGGTCGCGGGTCTTTCCTGGGGGTGGCGTTGTCCTCCTCTGGTGGGGCGACGTCCTCCCTCTCCTCCGGCGCATCCAAGGGACATCCTCTGGGCAGTCAGCTAGCAGGATCTTTCCTTCTTCCTCCGTCGGCAGTTGCAGTGCACTCATTACAGTGGCCAGGTTTTTGGTCAGCTGGCGCACTTTTGAGTGCAGACAGTCCAGCTCAGTAGGGGTGCCACCTGCGTTTTGGCTTCCGCAACCAGCGGGGAAAAGGTGGATGCTGCTGGCTTTAGGGTGGCTTCACTCGGGTGACACTGGGTCGCCATCTCGGGTGTTTCCAGGGGTCGCAGTCCTTTTATAGCCATATCCTTAAGGGCATCAAAGGTAGCATCAGGATGATCCAAGGACCACCAGTGCACAGTCCTGCTTTCAGCTTGGGACCTCAGCCCTCGTAGAAATTGTTCTTTTAACATTTTATTCTCTTTGGTGACACTTATGGGGTTAACCTGTTTGAGTGCTCGCAGGGCCCCCTGTAGTCGTCAGGCATAGTCCCTAATGCTGTCATCTGGTTTCTGGGAGCATTGGTAAAACCTCATCCGGAGATCTGTTTCAGTGCGATCCTCAAAGATAGTCTGTAGCTTTAAGAAAATTGCAAGCACTGACTCCTGGTCTGCAGCTGTCCAAGTCTCTACTTCCCTTTCTGCAGCACCAGTCAATTGTCCCACTACCACTGCAGCTCTCTGCTTTTCCGTCATAGGGTACATGTCCATTATGCTGCATATTTTTTGCTTGAACCCTGACAGGGTGTCTGGCTTGACGCTGTACTGAGGGAGCCACTTCGCTCCAGGCATGTATGGCAGCGTTAGCGGTACTATCGGGGCCACAGAACCAGGTGAGGGGCCAGCATTTCCAGCCTGTGCGGCAGCGCCGGTGGGTAAGTCATTGGAGCGGTCGCCCTCGGCCGCGCTATCAGCTTGCGGCTGCGACATGTCTGCGCCCCCCTAGTTAAGCGTGGCCTACCTTCTCTGAAGGCTGCAGCACCACAGGGCACAGCGATGTAGAAGGACCTGCGTTGCCGGAGCTCTGACGTCAGAGCGTTCACTGAAGCTCTCCACAGGACCTGCCGCCGCGTCAGCGTTGGGGGCGTGTCCGGGACTCAGCGCGCTTTTGCAGGTACGCCCACTAGTTTTTCGCGCCGTGGCGCTGTAAATGGCGGGCAATGGCGGGCAAATAGCGGGAAATCTTCACCACATACAAAACACAGTCTTTTAGTGAGGCACACAGTACCCAGTGGCAACGGGCACTAAGTTACTCCGTTGCTGCAGGGCACGAAATCCTGTTTGTGATGCCAAAGAATGAGCCACCCGCCAGGGCCGTGGGGTACTCGGCACCGAGCCCGTCGACTTCTATGGGGGATGTCACGGGCAGCACACGGCTCAGTCCGTGGCCCTGGGGCTCACTGAAATGTGGGATATTTACAGGTGAATTGAATATTGGTATGGGGATTCGTGACGCCACTTGTGGTATCTGGTCAGGATGACCAGCGCTGCTATGCAGATCCACTGAAGGGTTAATATTGTGCAGCTAGATGTTAAGCCTTCCACAAGTAAGGCTGATTCCTCCAGGGCAGATAGATGTGTAGAAATGCAGGACAGACGGGGACCCGGCAGTCAGGGGCAATAAGGTAGACACACACATAAGTCACTTTGGTACCTTTACTGAAGATGTTGCAGGCACTCCCCGGAGCACTGTAGGGTGAAGGGTGCACATCCAGATTCCTCCACTGAGTAGGTGTGTGGCCTCCTGTTCTCTGTCTTTTTGTAATGAAGTCTTGGCCTGCGTGTAGCTTTGCCTAGCTTAGTCTCCTGTTGTGAATGGGTTTGAGATGAGTTCTGAGCAGAGGCTTCCTCTGGTGGTTAAAAGCGGTGCTGGTCTGTCCAGTGAAGATTGTGAGGACTGGGAATCAGGTGTTACTGACTGGTCTTATATAAGGGAGTCACCTTCCCATCAGGGTTGCCGGTGATCAATTGTTCTGGTCTGAATCCTTCTTTCCTGTTTCCCTTGTAGCCTGCTGTGTCGTGTCTGCATCTCCTGCTAACAGATAAGACATTTTCTTCTTTTTGTTTTTGTGCTATATTTTTGCATATTCTCCTGCACTTCTGTGGGGGCCTTCTGGGTCCCCTCCGGGGGCTTTTGCCCTCTCAGTTTAGTTCAGCCACTGATGTTTGTACTTTTGCTTTTTCCAGTTTTTTCAGTGGCTGCTGTTTTGATTTTGTTACACCAGAGAACTAATTTAGGTGGAAGAGGTCGTGTGATCTCAGGTATTTTTGAAATTAGTAGAGTTGGTGCTTTTCAGGGTTTTCTGGGATTGCAGTAAGTACCCTTCCTATCCTTTTCTATTTAGTTAGTTTGGGCCCCAGCGTTTGCTCATACTATTTTCTTTCTGTGTCAGTATTTCATCTTGTCTAACCGCCATTACTTGTTTGGGGGCTTTCTATTATCTTTGGGGTTCTGCTCCGGGGCAGATAGCTTTCCTATTTCTATCTTTAGGTGTAGTTAGTTTCTCAGGCTGTGACGAGGCGTCTAGGACCAACGTAGGAACGCTCCACGGCTGCCTCTAGTTGTGGTGGTTAGTCAGGGTACTGCAATCTCATAGATTCCAACTGCTCTGGTGTATTGCCTTTTTTGCCTGCTCTCCTCAGCTACCGTAACATAACAGTCTCTGTCTTGTACCTGGCTGACCTTGTGGTTGGACCTTCTCTCTGAAAGGACAGGGTCTTTGATGACCGGGCCCGGCCGGACTCCGTCCTCCTGATCCTGCTACGTATCAGCTCTGTAGTACTCCTGGGACTTGTAGTCCTCCAGGAACTCCGGTGTTCTCCTAATGGGTCGTGGAGATCCCTATAGGCTCGGACCCCGGTGTCCGGTAATAATTGCTGAGATGAGCTATAGAAGCTCCTCTGTCTCATTAACTTTCCACTCGCCTTCTGCCTACCTGGATCCTCACACGATCACACACTGGCAGTTGGTGGGCTGCCTCTTCACCGCTCTCTAAGCGTCGGCACGCTTTCTCACTGAGCTGCACTCACTAGATTCAGCTCTGACTAGGCTGGAATGGTTTCTGTACCACCCTCTACTAGACTCCACTCTCTCTGAACTGAATAGCTCTGCAGCCTCTCTAACCTCAGCTCTGCACTTCACTTACTGCAGACTGACTGAGCTCTCTGAGATCACTGCACCCTCTGAGATGGCTGAACTGAACTGCTCTGAACTGACTTGGTGTTTCCTGTGTCAGCTTCTTTTATATGTCTAAAACAGCTCCCTCTTGGGTGGTCTTTGGGATAAGATGAACGTGTGTGAAGGTGTATAATGACCTCTAGTGGTATCTTCTTTCAGTGCACCCTTTTGGGAGATATGGATTCAGTCGCAGCTGGGCTCCACATAATTCAGTAGGGGACATCTTACTTTTAAATTGTTTTTAGCATGTAGTCAGTGTTATACAGGCCATATTGACAGGCCCCCCAAAATTCTTCTGTTATTAATGTAATACAGAGTATCATATAAAAAGACTTGTCTATTTCAATGGTTACTTCCAAATACACAACATCATAAGGAAAGAAGGAAGCAATACTACCATAAAAATATTTTTATTGAAACTATTTAAAAAATGTTCACAAAGATTTAAAAATGGAGGCTACCAAGTGCAACTGAAAAGGTCACTGGAAGGGATAATTTCTGACCCATAAAAATATAAACAAATCCTTGCAAAGGTTACAAAATGAAAAATGGTGGAACATAGAGCCCAAAAATAGCTTCTAATTTAATCATAAATACAGAAATATCAAAAATATCATTTGTGAAGATACAATTAATTCCCTATAAAAATAATGCCTATAAAGTGCCGACAGTGCAACTATGAGCCACAAACAGCTTCAAAATTAATATAAATGAGTGAATAATTATATCATCATAAAGATAAGTTCTTAATATATTGCTTATAAAGTGCCTAGTGCAACTATGAGCCGTGAACCAGCTTCAAAATAAATATAAATACATGGATAATTGGATCACCACAAAGATAAATTCATTATATGCATACAGATAAGCCTTGTACAAGTAAAGTGTTAACAGTGCATAAAAAAGGGGCTGAAAACCAGCTTCCAAATATATCAAGCCAACACTTATAAATGACATGCAAATGAATTATAAATAAATACTAACAGTGCAAAAAACGAGACTGAACCTCAGCTTTCAGATATATCAGGCTAATAACATCACTTGCAGATGGTATGCATAATTAAGGGTCAGAAAAAACCTGTGTGTATTGACTACAATTCCTCCATATGCATCTAATGTGTATTGCTAAAGAAATGCAAATGTGCTAGGAGGAACAGAGTACAAAATAACAATTGCGTGTTGAATCATATTTACCTCCAGTATTACCGTGGCACCCCTGACGCGCGTTTCGCGTTGAGCTTCTTCTAAGGGAGCATGCATGTTATAATGCTCCTATTAGTGGGTTTATATAGGGTCAGAATATCATTGATGACAGCGGTATAACGGCGCTTCCATTCACATGACTCATCCGACGTTAGTACAGCCCGGCGTCACGTGAAGTCTCCCTCCTCCCCAGTCTGACGCATCAGGACTGGGGGAGGGTGAAGACTCCACTACAGACGCGTCGCCACAGCAACGGCAGAGGGGAGAGGCGAACAGGAGCGCACACCGCTCAAAGCTAAATTGCAGGGCTGGCAAGAAAGAAAGACTTCCTGATAATGTTATGAAGTAGAATGTTGTAACACGGGAGGTAAACAGAAACACTCACCGCTTAATGCTAGATCTTAAGACTAGTGAATGGAAAAAACTTCCTATTAGTATTATGAGGTAGAATGTTGAAATATGAAAACCACAAGGGTTATATTAAAAGCAACAATTACTAAAGTGTAGTGTTGAGCGATACGATACTGCAAATATCGGGTATCGGCCGATATTAGCTGTATCGGGCTTTCGATTCCGAGTACCGATATTTTCGTCATATCGGATACCGGAATCGGATTTGTCACTGTCACTGTGAGTGTCCGTCGGTCGGGTCTGTCAGGAGTCAGCGGCAACTTACCTGGCAGAAGATCTCCGGCGGTCACGTCCTGGACTGCTTGATGGCCGCCGCTTTGTGGCCGTCACATGCAGTTTTTCGCGATAACTGCAGTGACTGCTGGGTAATCCCGGCCGTAAACCAGTCCTATGACGTCACCGCTGGGGAAGCAGGTAATCAGCTGTGCTGCGCCGGGATGACAGCCTCTGCCTGCCTGCCTGCCTCTGATGTCATTCTGATGTAGCAGAGCTGGATCGTCGTGGGAAACTCGTTACTATGGACTGCGTCGGACAGGTGGTATACTGCTGTTTTTTTTTCTTCATTTTTTTACAGGAGATCGATGGCGTCGCAGGATGAGACTGTAATAAAAGTAATGAAAACTGTGTTGTTTTTTTTATTAAATTAAAAAACTTTTTTATGAACATTCACCCGTCCGGGTACATCAACAATTTAACTATTTACATACAGGGACCCTGTCCGGGTTATTTATAATTCTTTGGCAGGGGTGTTCCAGGTACCACCTGGTACTCTTCTGATGCTTGCCAAACATCCGAGACACCAAGGACCACCAGGACCTGATGACGTCGTGTAGCCTGTACAGTCAAGTCGTGACCCGCTATCTGTGTCTGTGTGGCCACCTCTTTCATCTCCCTCCGGGTCTGGAGCCCTATGTCCCGGACTGAACGAACCCCAGGGGGCCTAACAGGCGCCGGGTACGGGCCAGCTATCATTGTCATGTCCATAGCTGGGGCTGCTGAGGAGACCACTGAGGGAGGCTGGGGAGATTTACGGCGTGGGGTGGGCACTTGTGCAGAGGCCTGGATGTGGGAGGCTGAAGGCTCCGAGGGTCTCACAGGTTCCTGACACTCTGGGGACCATGGGTCGCACCTGGTGACATTTAGGGCATACCATCCATTGTAATCCCAGTGTCGGGTGTAAGTTACCAAGTCTCCTGGCAACAGGTCCCTCCCCGGGTGTCCTTCTGGGAGGTGAGTCTCCACGTCCCGCCGGGTCACAAACACTTCTAAATAAAGTCCAGGCTCCTGGATGAAGCCCCAACCAGCTTTCAATTTAAAGCTCCGTACTGCACCCTTATGCCGCGGCTCCCTCACCGTACTTTTATCTTTTCTCATCCGGTCCTTATCTGCCCGGTCCTTCTCGATGTGACGTTGGCGAAGCTTCTGGGATTCGCGCTGCTCCCTTTGTCGCTCGGCTTTTCTCTCCCGACGTCTACACTCTTCCTCCTGACGCCGGTTGTAATTCTCCTCCACCAGCATCTCCATGTCTCCACCATCAAACTGCAGCTTACGATGTCCGGTTTGCGGCAGCTCTCCTGGCGCCCGACAGTCCTGGCGGCGCTCACCTGCGGAGGAAGCAGCCGGCTCTGGAACAGATGACAGTCGGGGCTCTGGTACAGGCAGGTAGTGCTCTGGTGCCTGCGCGGCCTCCTCCATGAGGACGGGTGTCGCTTCTTCTGTCTCAGCGACGGGGGCAGACAGCGGGATCTGGGGTGCTGCCGGTGCAGAGTTTTTTGCAGGAACGGGTGCCTCCACTGCGACAACGTCAACCGGATCACATTGCAAGGGCTGGGATGCCCGCACGGACTCATCTACTAGAACGGGTGCCTCACCTTCCGTACAGACACTTCAGGTAAGAGGGATTGGCGCCGCTCCAATTGTAGTTTTAGGGCCCGCCAGCTGGCTTCCATCCTGGCGACCTCCTCCCGGTGCTGGGCCAGGCCTCTCAGGGTATCCTCCGCTTCCTGCAGCGTAGGAGGGTTTCCAGGCCAGGTGCCCAACGGTGGTTCCGTGGCGATCGGGTCGCTTCCGTGGGGGGAGAGCTCTGACTGCTCCATCCCTTCACACTTCTGCTCGTGTCCATTAGCCATCTCTGCCAAGTCACATGTGTCATTTCATCTGGAGAGGGCCCCTCTTTTGTAGTGAGGCGGGACCTTCGTGTTAGTTTCCGCACACTGAGGAGGATGAGGAGGCGGAACTCAAGAGCTGTGGGGCACGATCTTACATTGCAGTACCATTTAGAGTGGTCGGCCATTGTTTTCGCGCCACTGAGTGAGTGTACACCCACGAAGAGCACGTCCTTCTTCTTCACCAGTGCCTCGTCGTGACGCAGATATGGCGGAAAAATGGCAAATACATTCTCTGATGATTTTAGCAATTCTCAAGCACAAAACCAGTTCAATTCAGGCACACAGGACTCGCTTATAGCGAGCTACAGAATCCTGTTCGTGACGCCCAAGTTGAGTCGCACAGAGCCAGAGGTTTTGAGGGTACTCGGCACCGAGCCCGTCGACTTCTATGGGGTATGTCACGGCTTTACCCGGCAATTGAATCAGAGTCTATTTTACTATGTAGAAGTGTATAAACTATAAATATATGTATATATATATGTCACAATGACATGTATATATATATATATATGTATTCTATGTGTGTATATTTTGTGTTTACAACGAAAGAAAGTGTTTTTTTAGTTGCGATATTTTGTTCCCATAGACTTACATGGGACTTCCGGTATCGGAATCGGATATCGACGATATTTAGTGATATCGGCGATACCATTCCGATCCGATATTTTTAGATATCGAGCAGTATCGCTCAACACTACTAAAGTGCTATTAAATGTGTGTGCCAATAAAGAAAAACCCAACAGTGCATAATATGACTGTGAAAGAGGGCGTGAAATACTCACGCCACAAAACACTATATTTTGAGCCAAAATATTTTTTAAAGAAAGAACACACTGATGATACTTTAGGACACTATGAAACACTATATGAAAATGTAACCCTTACATGAATTAATGTGAATACGTGAATGAATACACACATACCTAAATACATAAATGCATATAAACATAAAAGAGAAAATTTAAAATAATACCAAATAAATAATTAATAATGATAAAAAACATGTCAAAAAATTATAATAATAATAATAATAATAATAATGAATGTAAAATAAAAATAATAATAAAAATATAATAATAATAATAATAATTATAATAAATAAAAAATAAAAAGTGTAAATAGTGAATATATTGTGCCAATAGAAAATAAATAAAAATAAAAAATAAAGTCCAAAAATGAAGGCCAAAAATGATCCATATGTCAATAGACCAGACATCAGGCGGTGAAAAGGAAATCCATGAAGTTTCCGCAACGTAAAGACCGGACATCACCTAGTAATCAAGGAATTCATGAAGTTTCTGCAGCATGAAGAATCGCTTCGGAAAGGATCCAGCCGGCTCCACAAGACCACAACAACCCACACAAGGTAAGCATCAATGGTAGTACTAAAAAACTAGAAATATGAATTTTAAAAACACATAAAAAAAGGAGACTTAAAAATATTATACATATCAAATTACAAAAAAGGGGCAAAACTGAGTACTTCATTAAGTCCTAACGGCTGAACTGATTTAATCTTATAGATCCATCGGGATCCCAATTGTGCATGAGCCTTTTTCAAATTTCCCCCTCGCAAATCTATATGCACCTTATCGATTCCTATAACTTTAAGGGCTGATGCATCACAATTATGACAGGCTCTAAAATGTCTGGGGACAGGTTTCAAAGTGGTACAATCATTGACATCTTTTGCGTTAATAATGTCACGAAAATGCTCTCTCACCCTTACCTTCAAAGGCCTAGACGTGAGTCCTACATAGATTTTAGGACAGGGACACACTGCATAGTATACTACTCCTATACTGTCACAAGTAATGCATTGCGTAATTGTGAATTCCTGCTTACCGTTACTTGACCGGAACGTATTTGCTCTTGTCATGTTGGGGCAGGCCACACAAGTACCGCAGGGGTAAAAACCTCATTTAGGTTTTCCAGAACCAAATGTTTCACTTGCTTGAGGCCCAAAGTAGCAACTATGTACAAGTTGGTCTCGAAGGTTAAGTGACCTCCTGTAGGTGATTGACGGGTGTTCAGGGATGTATCTTGCCAGAGTTTAATCGCCTTGAAGTATTGGCCAATATTTTTGAAGTATGTTTCTCATATCCATCCATCTGTGATTATTAGTTGAAATGAATCGTACCTTGGGTGCATTAATGGGTTTCATAGTAGATTGTAACAAATCTGTTCTCTTTGCCTTTCTTGCTCTTTTATATCCTTTATGGATACTTTTTTTAGAATATCCACGCTCTTGAAACCTGTTAGTCAAAAGATCAGCTTGTTCACAAAAAGTTTTCTCATTAGAGCAAATTCTTTTAATTCTTAGAAATTGGCTTGTAGGAATCCCATTAATTAATGGTTTAGGGTGCGAGGAAGTAGTGTGCAAAAGGGAGTTGACTGCGGTTGTTTTTCTAAACACATTAGTGTCTAACATCCCACTGTTATTCTTTGAGATAAGGATATACAAAAATTCAATTTCTTTTTGGCTATACTTACAAGATAATTTTATGTTAAAGGGATTATCGTTCAAAATATCCACAAAATGGAGGAGATCCTGCTCTGAGCCCTGCCAGATGAGTATAATATCATCTATGTAGCGGGCCCACAGCAGGACCCCCTCAATGTTTGCCACTGGATTGATGAAAAAGATATCCTGCTCCCATTTTCCTAGAAATAAATTTGCATAAGAACATGCAAATGGAGCCCCATGGCTGTGCCTTGCTGTTGCAAAAAAAATTCCTCCTTTGAATGTAAAAAAAATTATGCTCCAAAGTGAATCTTAATAATTCCAGTAAAAAATCGACAAAATCAGAATGATGATCAGAGAGGTGTAAAAAAGTTTTTGCTGCTCTGATGCCGTCAGAATGTCCTATAGAAGTATATAGTGCCTCGACGTCCATCGTAACAAGCCACATATCGTCCTCTATACAGTAATACTGGAGGTAAATATGATTCAACATGCAGTTGTTATTTTGTACTCTGTTCCTCCTAGCACATTTGCATTTCTTTAGCAATACACATTAGATGCATATGAAGGAATTGTAGACAATACACACAGGTTTTTTTCTGACCCTTAATTATGCATACATCTACAAGTTTGAAAGCTGAGGTTCAGTCTCGTTTTTTGCACTGTTAGTATTTATTTATAATTCATTTGCATGTCATTTATAAGTGTTGGCTTGATATATTTGGAAGCTGGTTTTCAGCCCTTTTTTATGCACTGTTAACACTTTACTTGTACAAGGCTTATCTGTATGCATATAATGAATTTATCTTTGTGGTGATCCAATTATCCATGTATTTATATTTATTTTGAAGCTGGTTCACGGCTCATAGTTGCACTAGGCACTTTATAAGCAATATATTATGAACTTATCTTTATGATGATATCATTATTCACTCATTTATATTAATTTTGAAGCTGTTTGTGGCTCATAGTTGCACTGTCGGCACTTTATAGGCATTATTTTTGTAGTGAATTAATTGTATCTTCACAACTGATATTTTTGATATTTCTGTTTTTATGACTAAATTAGAAACTATTTTTTGGGCTATAGGTTCCACCATTTTTCATTTTGTAACCTTTGCAAGGATTTGTTTATATTTTTATGGGTCAGAAATTATCCCTTCCAGTGACCGTTTCAGTTGCACTTGGTAGCCTCCATTTTTAAATCTTTGTGAACATTTTTTTAAATAGTTTCAATAAAAATATTTTTTATGGTAGTATTGCTTCCTTCTTTCCTTATGATGTTAATGTAATACAGTAGGGGACATCTAATTAAAAAATTGTTTGGAGCATATCTTCTTTGTCATCCAGCCCTCATCCACACTTAATTATTTTTCTGTTACTAATGCAATACAGTAGAGGACATCTCACTTAGAAACTGTTTGTAGCATCTAGTTAATGTTATACAGGCCTCATCGACAGGCCCAAAAAATCTTCTGTTGCTAACGTCATACAATAGGGGACATCTCACTTTAAAATTGTTGGGAGCATGTAGTCAATTGTTGTGAACACGCTGGAGGCGACTTCGGAGCTGGGGCTCCCTCCGGTGGTTGCTGAGGGTAATGAACCAATTGCTGAATGGCTTTCAGCTGGGTCTGAATGGTCTGATATAAGTGACCTGAACTCCCATCAGCCTTGCCAGTAATCAATTGTTCTTCCAGGTCTTGCTTGGAGCTCAGCTTGCATTCCTGCTTTCTTTCAGATAAGTGATTTGCTTTTTTTTTTCCTCTGGTTGGATTTTCCTTGCTGGTTTGCTGCCTTGCAGTAGACTTCAGCCTGGTCCCCTTTTGGGGCCTAACGCTGCATTTGTGCTCAGTTTGTGTTTGCAATTTTGCTCTGTTCCTGTGTCACTTTTTATTTGCTGAATTGCTGTGTGTTACACCAGAGATCTGATTTAGGTGGTAGAGATCGTGTGAGCTCAGGTTTTTTGTTAATCAGAAGTGTTGGTATTTTTGTCAGGGTTTTTTTTGGGTTGCAGTCAGAATTCTTTCCTATACTTTTCTATCTAGACCGAACTGGGCCCCAGCGTTTGCTCATTCTAATTTCTGTCTGTGTTCGTATTTTCTTCTTGTCTAACCGCCATTGCATGTTTAGGGGCTTCCTATTTCTTTGGGGTTCTGCTACGGGGCAGTTAGCCTTCATCTTTCTGCCTTTAGGTATAGCTATCTCTCCGGCTGTGACGAGGCGTCAAGGATCACCGTAGGTACGCTTCACGGCTACTTCTAGTGTTGCGGTTTGTTTTGGGTCCTGCAACCCAACAGTTTCCAGCCTCTCTGGTGTATTGCTACTTTGGCTATTTTTGCTATTTCTCCTCAGCTACCGAAACATAACAGTATTACCGGCCTAACTGGAAATTATATGGTACTCAACAGAAGGGAAAAATAGTAAAAAAGGGAAAAAAAAAGGGAGTTGTCAGAATTTTTTTTTTCTGTTTGTTGTATTTTTTCCCTCTTTTTCTCTGGGTGCTGAGGAGGATTTTTTTTTCCTCAATGGAGTTTGCACAGTTGTCTGGCAGTGTGGAGCGGCTTGCCACTGAAGTTTAGAGTAATGCTACCTATCTTGCTAGGTTGCCGGTTGTGGAACCTAGGATCCCATACCAGATTTATTTTTGGGGGATCGGTCTAAATTTCTGAATTTCAAAAATAACTGTAAGTTGTTTTTTTCCTTGAAGCCTAAGACCTCAGGGAACGCAGCACAGCAGGTTCAAATTGTCATCTCTCTGCTGCGCGGCGACCCTCAGGATTGGGCTTTTTCCCTGACACCTAGGGATCCTGTTTTGAATGATGTTGATGTATTTTTTCAGGCTCTGGGTTATTGTACGATGAACCTAATGTCACTGATCAAGCTGAAAAGACCTTGCTGGCATTAAATCGAGTGAGATGGGAGAAAGATGATGAATTCTGTTTTGTCCATATTAAGTTTTAGAAATCTAGCTGAGAAGAAGGACTAAATAGCGGACAGACATTGTGGAATTCTGTTTAGTAGGGAGAGATCTGGTCCAGAGAGGTAGATCTATGTGTCATCAGCATAGAGGTGATACTGAAAACCATGAGACTCTATGAACTGTCCCAGTCCAAAGGTGTAAATGTTGAAGAGCAGGGGCCCTAGGACTGAAGCTTGCGGGACACTGACAGATAGAGGGCGAGATGAGGAGGTGGTGTGTGAGTGGCAGATGCTGAATGTCCAGTCTGTTAGGTATGATAAGATCCAAGATAGAGCCAAGTCTGTGATGGCAAGAGATGAGAGAGTCTGTAGTAATAACACATATGACAGAAATACAAAGAATGTTATTATTATATGGAGCCTTGGACCATTTGATACTTCATTAGTCAACTGAGAGGTAGCTTTCTGCAGACTCAGTCATATCAGTCAATTTGTTTACAACCACTCAACAATACCGCTATCCTCATGAATGCTAGGCTACTACAATTGACCAAATCCAGTCCTAAATACTCCATACTTCAAACATCCAAATATGATATCACAAAAGCCACATTATATGGAATCACACAGCACTTCCATTGGTCTCCATACATGCTAGTTCATAGAATTCACCTCTGAGTATCCAAAGCTCTTAGTGTGCAAACAAGCACATGCTCTAATACACTGCACTAGAGTACAGTTCCAGTTCATGGTACTTATTCATGGTACTGTTTTTTCTTTTTAACCTGTTACAGCAATACAAACATCTTTGGATGGCCTGGATTTTTTACATGTCATAAACACCCAGGGGTTTCAAATAACTTCACTCAACATGAAATGCAGATTCTATGAAGGGCAAATTTACCAAATTATTCTCAATATTTTGCTGTTTTGTCAAAATATAATTCATTCTTGCAAATTCCAACATGCAAAAAAACTTTTTTTGCTTCCATTCTGCCATCTTATGTCTCATTATATAAGCAAAATTTAAACAAATGGGGGTCTGTCTTACAGTCCAAATTTAGGTTACCAGCAAAGAGATCAACACAGGTAGAGGAGTGGTCACAGGGGTCGTTCGGTGGTCCAGGCTGGTGCTCTGTGTTACAGGGGTGCTCTGTAGGGTGGCTGTGGTCTGTGGGGTGGCTGTGGTCTGTGGGGTGGCTGTGCAATGTGGGGTACTCACAAATCCCATAGCGGTGGTCCAAATGCAGCCTCCTGTGCTCTGTGGTGTCGGGGCAGCAGCGGGGCTCTGTGCTGCGTGGGGTGCTCTGCCGGCATTTCCCTCTAAGCCGGAAAGCCCCCCCGCAGGTGCGACGCGGTGGCCTCAAGAAACATGGCCACCAGGAGCCTCCGGTGGCGGTCCCGACGCAGCCTTCCATGCGGTGGTGTCGGGGCAGCAGCGGGCTCTGTGCTGTGTGGGGGGCTCCGCCGGCATTTCGCTCTTAGCTGGAAAGCCCCCCGCAGCTCCGCTCTCTCCTGCAACGCGGTGACGTCCTCAAACATGGCTGCCAGGGGCCTCCGGTAAGATGGCCGCCGAATCTCATTCAAGTCTCGGCAACGAGATCTCGTCTCCCGAGATCTCGTCTCCCGAGATCTCAGGACAAGATCTCGGAGAAGAGATCTCGTTGCCGAGACTTGAATGAGATTCGGTGGCCATCTTACCGGAGGCCCCTGGTGGCCGTGTCTCTAAGAAACTTTTACAACTCGAGTCCAGATAGATTTGGACACTTGACACGGTACAACCATCTGGACTGAATGAACATATTAGCTATGCCCAGTCCTTTGATCACTTGTTTGCTTTGGTTCCACTAATTCATCATTGTTTTTATCATTGTTTTAAATTTTTCTGTTTTTACTACATATTTACATCTTGTTCCTATGTCCTAGTAAATTACGATGATTTCCTATATTGCTACGCCTATTATACAAGTTGGATGAAGAATACTCTCTATTGAATTATTGATACTCATCCGTCTCTCCAGTGGATATCTGACATCAGTGACAGAGGATGGACTATTCCTATTATGTGACAACACCGGCTTCATATTATTATATATATATATTTTTTTTTTTCTGTATTGTGTATATTCTCAATAGATATTTACCTTATGGCTGTATAGTGGATCAATAACAGTCTATCGTTTGTTTGTATTGTCTCTGCATTGTGTATATTGGTGGCTGTTCTCTGTTGTGTCACTATGGCATTGTTGCTGGGATTGTATGACTGCCCCCTGCCGGTATGCACGCTGTGCTTTGACACGTGCACCTCCTCCCGACTTTCGGCGTCTCTATGCGGCTGTGGGTGGCACCGCCCACCGCCGTGACGCCGACGCCGCTTGGCGTTGCTATGTGTCTGGCAACGCGCGCGTCATGAGAGGTAGGAGGCGTCATATCCGGTCACATGACCTGTGGATGTGACGCGGCTTTGAGGGATTGGACTGAGCACAAATTAAGGTATTTAAGGAGCATGGTGGTGGTAGTGTGTGTGCCCCCTGACGAAGGCAGGACCGAAACATGCGTTGGGGCGGGCACACACCCCCCCTCCGACCTGACAGTGCTAGACACGTTGTGTATCAACCACAGGTAATTATGATTGGTATACCTTGGCACTAATCGATTTCTGCAGGATATGTCGTCCTTTACAATATGAGATGGAGTATATTTCTACTTGTCATCTCTTTGGCAGTGTGTGCCTTATAAATTTCTGATGGGACTACCTTTTTCTGCTCTAATTGTGGAATATGAATAGCTACCTATTGCAGTAATTAGGCATTGTTTCTCTTTCCTGTGGTTTGACTCCAGCCATCTTGTATTTGTATTTTTGCATATAATATGTATTACAACTTTCAAACAATAATTATTATATTGTATATGCATATGTAATTTTTACTGTAGGGTTCTTGGAGGTGGTGTGCCCCTTTATTTTAATTGTGGAATTGTTGACATCTTAAATGTGGTTCTTCTAACCTCATTATTTTTTCACCTGTATTGCTTTGAAATATTTGTATATTTGAATAATAAAATCTATCTATTTTTGTAATGGACGTGTACATCTTTTTCCACTTATGTGGTATGTTTTTGATTATTTTTTGACAACCAAACCAGTTTTTTTGTGCTGTTTAATCTCTAGACAAATGCCACTGATGTTACATATATATTATATATATATATATATATATTATATATATTATATATAGATAGATATATTATAGATCTATCTATCTATATTACATATATATATAGATATATATATCTATACATATAGATATATATATCATATATATATATAATCATCTTATCCTGTCTGTCTCTGTCTGTCCAGGAAATCCCGTGTCGCTGATTGGTCCGGCAGCGGCCAATCAGCGACACAGGGCTAACTCTGCCCATGTGGTCATGTGACTCACCAACGGCCCATGATGTACTGAACATGTTTTGTCAGTTACAGTGTCTGATGTACTTCTGTCACGTTTACTGAACACGGGTAATACACAGTGGCAAGAAGTAATGCACAGGTGACATGAGCTAATACATAAGTAACATAAGGTAATACACAGTAAAATGAGATAATATACAGTAACATGAGGTAATACACAGTAATATGAGGTAATACACAGTAATATTAGGTAATACACAGGTAACATTAGGTAATATGAGGTAATATACGGTAACATGAGGTAATACACAGTAATATGAGGTAATACACAGTGACATGAGGTAATACACAGTAACATCAGTGACGCAGGGCTAACTCCGCCCATGTGGTCATGTGACTCACCAACTGCCCATGATGTACTGAACATGTTTTGTCAGTCACAGTGCCTGATATACTTCTGTCACGTTTACTGAACACGGGTAATACACAGTGACATGAGGTAATACACAGGTGACATGAGGTAATACATAAGTAACATAAGGTAATACACAGTAAAATGAGGTAATATACAGTAACATGAGGTAATATACAGTAATATGAGGTAATACACAGTAATATGAGGCAATACACAGGTAACATGAGGTAATATACAGTAACATGAGGTAACACACAGTGATATGAGGTAATACACAGTAATATGAGGTAATACACAGTAAATGAGGTAATACACAGTGACATGTGATAACATACAGTAACATGTGGTAATATACAGTGACATGAGGTAATACACAGGTAACATGAGGTAATATACAGTAACATGTGGTAATATACAGTAACATGTGGTAATATACAGTAACATGAGGTAATACACAGTAAAATGAGGTAATATACAGTAACATGAGGTGATACACAGTAATATGAGGTAATACACAGGTAACATGAGGTAATATGAGGTAATATATGGTAACATGAGGTAATACACAGTAATATGAGGTAATACACAGTGACATGAGGTAATACACAGTAACATCTATCTAATATATATAATCGTCTTATCCCGTCTGTCTGTCTTTCTGTCCAGGAAATCCGCGTCGCTGATTGGTCCGGCCGCGGCAAATCAGCAATGCGATATTTCAGAAAAAGATGACGGCCGTTAGCGGCTTATCTGCCGCACGGAGGTCAGCGGCGATGCAGCCTGGAGATGTCCGACGCTAGCCGGTCATCTCCCGGCTGCTCGCAGCAGAAGTACCCTGACCGGTGGCGCCGCCGGTCAGGATACTTCTGGTGCGAGCAGCCGGTCATCTCCCGGAGAGAGTGTATCATCTCCCGGAGAGCGTGTTTAAATTTGGTGCAAAAATCGCTGACTGGTCGCGGGCGGCAGCAGCGACCAATCATCAGAGCGGTGTTTAAATTTAAACACCGCTCTGATGATTGGTCGCTGCTGCTGCCCGCGACCAATCAGCGATTTTGGCACCAAATTTAAACACGCTCTCCGGCAAATTGGCGCCGGATTTAAAATAAGTACGCCACCATCGAGAGATAGCAGGGCTAACTCTGCCCATGTGGTCATGTGACTCACCAACTGCCCATAATGTACTGAACATGTTTTGTGATTCACAGTGTCTGATGTACTTCTGTCACGTTTACTGAACACGTTCTGCCAGTCACAGCACGCTGAACAGATACTTATTTACTCTTCCTGTCTTTCAATGGGTCGCAAGCGAAAATACGCCACTGACGATGACAGAAAAGCAGCAGAAGCAGCAAGATAAAGACAACGTCGAGAGCAACAGACACCACAACACGCTGCCGCTAGACAAGCCCAGGATGCGGAATCTCACAGCAAACATCGGGAACAGGAGACACCACAACACACTGCCGCCAGACAAGCCCAGGATGCCGATTCTCACAGACAACGTCGGGAAAGGGAGACACCGCAACACACTGCCGCTAGGCAGGAACATGATGCGGAATCCCTTAGACATTGTCGGGATTTTGGGTTGATATTGTTAACAAATATATTATAGTGTCGATGTACTTCTTTTGTCCGATGATATATTTAAATACAGTTAGATATTCATGTAATAGTTTATATATTTGATGATCTGTTTAATAATTTTGTTCAGTTGTATTAAGTTCTATGAGCAATAACATTTAATGATAATGTATTTATTTTACCCGAAAAATCCTGTGCATTCATTGCATTATTCTTAAATCTTCATAAATAAACTACATACATATTCTAGAATACCCGATGCGTTAGAATCGGACCACCATCTAGTATATATATAAATATATATACAGTACAGACCAAAAATTTGGACACACCTTCTCATTCAAAGATTTTTCTGTATTTTCATGACTATGAAAATTGTAGAATCACACTGAAGGCATCAAAACTATAAATTAACACATGTGGAATTATACATTACACTTTACAAAAAAGTGTGAAACAACTGAAAATATGTCTTATATTCTAGGTTCTTCAAAGTAGCCACCTTTTGCTTTGATTACTGCTTTGCACGCAGAAAAGGTGAACAGATGGACTCTACATGCCTAGTTCCCACTGTGAAGCATGGAGGAGGTGGTGTGATGGTGTGGGGCTGCTTTGCTGGCGACACTGTATATACCACTGTTACTACCATTGCTACTAGAGAGGATACAGTGACTGACCGCAGCCATCAGGCTCTCTGGACTTCTTACTCAACACACCTACCACCGGAGGTCAGAGGAAGATCATCTACTGTTCCATTCCGATTGGGTGCCAGGTAACTACCTGCTATATATATATATAGGCTTCTCATCAGACCACTTCTTCTACCACTTTTTCTCTCACCGCGTAGGAGCTGTCACCGGCCGGGGTACACTTAAGAGCATTTGAAGGACTAATACAATTGACTTGGAACTTCCTTAATTTTCTATTGGCTCAGCATATCCACCCTTGTGGACTACACAGTTATTTAGAAAAGGACTAAAGCGGTGTTACAGCATCATTACTAAAGATATGTCCTATAACCTATTTCACCATCTCTTTTTTAGGTGCAGTCGGAATTAACCAAACCCTTCCCTCCCCCTTTTTCTCCACAGGTTGTCATATTACTACCTCCTGTATTAACTCATTTTGGCATTTTTGGCACAGAGTGATCCATTTTATATCTGCTATTCATTTTACCCTTGTGTTCACCATTATTCTTTTTTGGGCTTAGTGCAATAACCATGCCGGGTTATATACCTAATATACATACAGGGCTGCCATCAGGGCATTACAGCCCTGACTGGCGTATGGGGCCCGATCAGCAGAGGGGGCCCGTATCACCTCTACCCATCGGGCCCCGCTGCCCTGCCCCCAGCGGCAGGATTCTGCCGATCAAGTAACTGAACCTGCGTCCAGGACGCTGGTTCAGTTACTCTATTACGTGTGGGCCCGCACAGTAGTAGTTAATGCTGCCAGCCAATCGGAGCCTGGCAGCTGACATCAGCGCGCACGTCGCCGGCGCCTGACGTCATTGTCAGTTGCCGCGAGTGCGCGCTTTCTCTGGAGTATGGATCGCTCGCCGCTGGAACGCGGCATGTTAAGGAGAAAGGTTTTTTTTTAATATTGCAAGTGGCAAGCCGGAGCCCTGGCAGAATGATGACGGGGCAGGACTGGGGGCAGAATGGAGATGGGGCAGGACTGGGGGCAGAATGGAGACAGGGCAGGACTGGGGGCAGAATGGAGATGGGGCAGGACTGGGGGCAGAATGGAAACAGGGCAGGACTGGGGGCAGAATGGAGACGGGGCAGAAATCCGGATGGAGACGGGGCAGGATGGAGACTTTGCAGGAATAAGGATGGAGACGGGGCAGGATGGAGACGGGGCAGAATGGAGACTGGGCAGGAATCAGGATGAAGACGGGGCAGAATGGAGATGAGGCAGAAATCAGGATGGAGATGAGGCAGGATGGAGACAGGGCAGTATGGAGACTGGGCAGGATGGAGACGGGGCAGAATGGAGACTGGGCAGGAATCAGGATGGAGACGGGGCAGAATGGAGACTGGGCAGGAATCAGGATGGAGACGGGGCAGGATGGAGACGGGCAGAATGGAGACTGGGCAGGAATCAGGATGGAGACAGGGCAGAATGGAGACTGGGCAGGAATCAGGATGGAGATGGGGCAGAATGGAGAATGGGCAGGAATCAGCATGGAGACGGGGCAGGATGGAGATGGTGCAGGATTGGAGACACTGGGGGCAGGATGGAGAAGGGGCAGGATGGAGACAGGGCAGGATAGGAGACACTGGGGACAGGATGGATACGGGGCAGGATTGGAGACACTGGGGTCAGGATTGGACATACAGACAGGGGCAGAATGAAAGACATGAGGCCAGAATAGAGACACTGGGGGCAGAATGAAAGTCATGAGGCAATATTGGAGACACTAGGGGCAGGATGGAGAAGGGGTAGGATTGGAGACACTGGAGGCAGGATGGACCTGGGGCAGGATGGAGAAGGGGCAGGATTGGAGACACTAGGGGCATGATTGGAGACTACATGGAGGGGGCAGGATTGGAGACACTGGGGGCATGATTGGAGGCACTGGGGCAGGATTGGAGACACTGGGGGCATGATTGGAGGCACTGGGGGCAGGATTGGAGACACTGGGGGCAGGATAAAAGACATGGGGGCAGGGTTGGAGACAGATGGGGCAGGATTGGAGACAGATGGGCAGGATTGGAAACAGATGGGGTAGAGTTGGAGACAGATGGGGCAGGATCATTGGGCAGGATGGGGAGATCATATGGGGCAGAATGGTGTTATGTTTCGGTAGCTGAGGAGAAATAGCAAACAGCCAAAGTAGCAATACACCAGAGAGGCTGGAAACTATTGGGTTGCAGGACCCTAAACTAACCGCAACATTAGAAGTAGCCGTGGAGCGTACCTACGGTGATCCTGACTCCTCGTCACAGCCGGAGAGATATCTACACCTAAATGCAGAAAGATGAAAGCTAATTGCCCCGTAGCAGAACCCGCAAAGACATAGGAAGCCCTCAAACATGTAATGGCGGTTAGACAAGAAGAAAATATGAACACAGACAGAAATTATAATGAGCAAACGCTGGGGCCCAGTTCTGTCTAGATAGAAAAGTATAGGAAAGAATTCTGACTGCAACCCAAAAAAAACCCTGACAAAAATACCAACACTTCTGATTAACAAAATACCTGAGATCACACGATCTCTACCACCTAAATCAGATCTCTGGTGTAACACACAGAAATTCTGCAAATAAAAAGTGACACAGGAACAGAGCAAAAGTGCAAACACAAACTGAGCACAAATGCAGCGCCAGGCCCCAAAAGGGGACCAGGACTGAAGTCTACTGCAAGGCAGCAAACCAGCAAGGAAAATCCAACCAGAGGAAAAAAACACAGCAAGTCACTTATCTGAATAATAATAATAATAATCTTTATTTTTTACATAGCGCTAACATATTCCACAGCGCTTTACAGTTTGTACACATTATCGTCGCTGTCCCCGAAAGGGCTCACAATCTAGATTCCCTATCTGTATGTTTTGGGAGTGTGGGGAGGAAACCGGAGAACCCGGAGGAAACCCACGCAAACACGGGGAGAACATATAAACTCCTTGCAGATGTTGTCCTTGGTGGGATTCGAACTTAGGACTCCAGCGGTGCAAAGCTGTAGTGCTATCCACTGAGCCACCATGAATGATAGCAGGAATGCAAGCTGAGCTCCAAGCAAGACCTGGAAGAACAATTGATTACCGGCAAGGCTGATGGGAGCTCAGGTCACTTATATCAGACCATTCAGACCCAGCTGAAAGCCATTCAGCAATTGGTTCATTACCCTCAGCAACCACCGGAGGGAGCCCCAATGTCACGCGGTCTTATGATATGTGTACGATGTCAGTAAACTATTCTTAAAAGAACAACACTCTATACAACATATAGATTAGCAACATCAGCATGTAAATATAGAATAGATTTACCTGACACGATATCCGTTGAACTCAGGGTTAATCTTGAGGACTTGATACACTGTCACAGGAAAGAGGAGGACCGGGGGTCTAACCTGACCCTAAACTGGGGTCCTAACTAATCCCTCACCTTGGAGGTACTGATAATGGTTCAGAGGTCCAAGTCTCCAGCCTAACCCTGTCTCCTATCAGTCCCTGAACCCTGTAATCAGTCCTAAGAAGGATTCTGATTACCACCAAAGAGATATGGGCTGATCTCTGCTAAATACACAGATTAGACATATAAGACAGACTGGAGAAAACACAGACTTGCATACACACTCAAACACAGAAGGAACATAAATGATCTGGGATATTAAACTCTAAGCAAGGTGAGCTTAAAACAACTAAGGAGCTCTTTAACTTAAGTCTATACAGATACAATCCTATCTGTGGTCTGCATGAAGAATTTCACTGGCAACTCCCAACACAGACAACCAGAGATTTAAAGGAAACCAATCAACAAATAATTAATTGCAGCCGGAAGAAACTGCACCCAGTCCCAGAACTGAGCACAGACAGAATTAACTCCCTAACTGCCAAACACAAAGAAACAGCAACTCAGCTGTGAGAAGTCAGAATGTGCAACCGCGACGATCTTCGTGGCGATGCACACATGACAGTACCCCCCCTTCTACGAGGGGCCTCGGACCCTCAGGACCAGGTTTTCCCGGGTGAGTTCTGTGGAAGGTCCGCACCAAACGATCTGCGTTAATGTCAGACGCAGGAACCCACGTCCTCTCCTCTGGACCATACCCCTTCCAATGCACCAAGTACTGAAGGGACCGGCGATTCAGACGTGAGTCAATGATCTTTGACACTTGAAACTCCAAGTTACCATTGACCACCAGTGGAGGAGGAGGTAGAGGTGATGGTATGACTGGTGCCACGTACCTCTTAAGTAATGACTTGTGGAACACATTATGAATTTTAAACGTAGGAGGGAGGTCCAGACGAAATGCCACAGGATTAATTATGGAACTGATCCTGTACGGCCCGATGAATCTGGGGCCCAGCTTCCAGGAGGGAACTTTAAGTTTTATATTCCTGGTAGACAACCATACCAGATCGTTCACATTAAGATCTGGACCAGAAACTCTCCTCCTATCAGCCATACGTTTATAACGGTTCCCCATAGCACTCAGATTATTCAATACACCTCTCCACACAGAAGCAAGTGACGACGAGAAACGCTCCTCCTCAGGAACCCCAGAAGGGCCCCCCCCATTGAAAGTACAAAACTGGGGATGGAAACCATATGCCCCAAAAAACGGGGATTTACCAGTGGACTCGCTCCGCCTGTTGTTAAGAGCGAACTCTGCCAGAGGCAAGAAAGAAGACCAGTCCTCCTGGTTCTCTGAGACAAAACACCGAAGATAAGTCTCAAGGCTTTGATTCAGACGCTCTGTCTGACCATTGGTCTGCGGATGAAAAGCCGAGGAAAATGACAATTGCATCCCCCGACGTAAACAAAATGCCCTCCAAAACTTGGACACAAACTGAGACCCCCTATCTGACACCACATCAGAAGGCAACCCATGAAGTCTCACAATCTCCCCAATGAACACCTGCGCCAGAGTTTTAGCATTAGGGAGGGCAGGAAGAGCAATGAAATGTGCCATCTTACTGAACCTGTCAACAACCACCAGTATGACAGTCTTCCCTGACGACTGAGGAAGGTCCGTGATGAAGTCCATAGACAAATGAGTCCATGGACGCTCCGGAAGTTTCAAGGGTAAGAGGGTCCCAGACGGACAGGTATGAGGGGTCTTAGAGCGAGCACAAACCCCACAGGACGCGACAAAAGTTAAAACATCTTTATTAACGTTAGGCCACCAAAACCGGCGAGAAAGGAGATCTAAAGTAGCCTTACTCCCTGGATGTCCTGCTAAAGCAGAATTATGATGTGCCTCAATAACCTTTTGTCTCAACTGATTTGGGACAAACAGTCTCCCTGGAGGTCCTGCAGGGGCGTCCCCCTGAGCCTCTAACACCTCCTCCTCAAGCTCAGAACATACAGCCGACACTACCACCCCCTCCTGAAGGATAGGAATCGGGTCATCCATTTTCCCGGCCCCTGGGAAACTGCGAGACAAGGCATCCGCCTTAACATTCTTAGATCCAGGGCGATAAGTGACAACAAATTAAACCTGGTAAAAAACAACGACCATCGAGCTTGTCTGGAATTCAGACGCTTAGCAGATTCCAAATACAGCAGGTTCTTGTGATCAGTAATGACGGTGACCGGGTGGACTGCCCCCTCCAAAAAGTGACGCCATTCTTCAAAAGCCAACTTAATGGCCAAAAGTTCCCTATTGCCGATATCATAATTCCTTTCGGCGGACGACAATTTTTTAGAAAAGAAAGCGCACGGATGCCATTTACCAGGGGACGGACCCTGGGACAATATTACACCCACCCCTACGTCAGACGCGTCCACCTCCACAACGAACGGCTGTGATGCATCTGGTTGGATGAGAACGGGTGCCGAAGCAAAACATTTTTTCAAAGAGGAAAAAGCTTGGCAAGCTTTGTCCGACCATTTAGAAAAATCCGTCCCTTTTCTTGTCATGTCAGTGAGAGGTTTGACAACAGATGAGAAATTACAAATAAATTTCCGGTAGTAGTTAGCAAACCCCAGAAAACGCTGCAGAGCCTTAAGATCCTCTGGCTGATCCCATTCAAGCACTGCTCTCACCTTTTCAGGGTCCATACGGAAACCGGAGGCTGACACCAAGAAACCCAAAAACTGAAGTTCCTGTACGGCGAATACACACTTTTCCAGTTTGGCGTATAGTTTATTGTCTCGCAAGATCTGCAACACCTGTCTCACATGCTCCTGGTGAGACACAAGATCTGGTGAGTAAATTAAAATGTCATCCAAATATACGACCACAAACAGCCCCACCAGATGACGAAAAATGTCATTAACAAAATGTTGGAATACTGCTGGTGCAGTAGTCAGACCAAAAGGCATGACAAGGTTCTCATAATGTCCCTCCGGCGTGTTAAACGCCGTTTTCCACTCATCCCCCTCTTTTATCCTAATCAGATTATACGCCCCCCTGAGATCCAATTTAGAGAACCATTTGGCGCCAACAATTTGATTGAAGAGATCAGGAATCAGAGGGAGTGGATACGGATCTCGAACAGTAATCCGATTAAGTTCGCGGAAATCCAAGCAAGGGCGTAGGCCTCCATCTTTTTTCTTCACAAAGAAGAACCCCGCGGCCACTGGGGAAGATGAAGGTCTAATATGCCCTTTGGCCAGACTTTCCGAAATATAATCTTTCATAGCCTGCCTCTCAGGACCAGAAAGGTTATATAACCTAGCTTTAGGTAACTTAGCATCAGGAAGTAAATTAATAGAGCAGTCATACACGCGATGAGGAGGCAACTCCTGACACCCCTCCTCAGAGAACACATCCCCAAAGTCCTCCAAAAAAGGAGGCAAAGTACTAGGCACGACCGCACTGATGACTGTGTTCATGCAGTTACTTTTGCAAAACTCCCCCCATTGGCTTATATCTCTGGACTGCCAATTAATCACAGGGTTATGTTTAACCAACCAAGGAAGTCCCAACACAATAGGAGTAGGTAGACCCTCCAACACATAACAAGATAATAGTTCCCTATGTATTGCCCCTACCCGAAGGTCAATGTTATGAACCTCATGAACAAAGCTACCTTGGCCGAGAGGCCTGGCGTCAATGGAGAATATAGGGATCGGTTTGACCAATACACTCAGATGCATACCTTGAGCCTGAGCAAACTGACGTCAACCAGATTAGCCCCGGACCCACTATCAAGAAGAACAGAAAATCTCTCCACTCTCGTACCAACCACCACCTCCACTGGTACAAGGAACTGAGAAGAACTAGCGGACGAAATACATACTCCCAGGTTGTCGTCCACCACACAACCTGGGATTAACAGTTTTCCGGCGACTTTTTGCTCAACAAGGCACGGGATGGACATCCCCCAACAAAATGTCCCTCTTTCCCGCAGAAGAAACACCTTCTAGTCCTGCGGCGTACCGCCAATCCCCTCCTACGAAATGATGTCCCTCCCAACTGCATAGGCTCCTCCGAACAGACAAGGGGAACCTCAACATAAGGGACTTTAGTAGTAGGTGGAGTAACAACAGGGGGCGGAGTTACCTCGCACCTCTCCCGGAGCCGTCTATCAGTACGGATAGCTAGGGCCATAGCAGCCTCCAGTGATGGAGGAGAATCATACTGAGCCAAAACGTCCTTTAATTTGTCAGAAAGCCCATGACAAAACTGGCTCCTAAGAGCTGGGTCATTCCACTGAGTATCTGTGGCCCATCTACGGAACTCAGAAGCAAATTCCTCCGCTGGACGATCTCCCTGCTGTATCTTACGTAATTTTGTCTCAGCAAGAGAGACCCGATCTGGGTCATCATATACCAAACCCAGGGCAGTAAAAAATCGATCTACTGACTGTAGAGCCGGGGATCCCGGAGGAAGGGAGAAGGCCCAGGATTGAGGGTCCCCTTGTAGGAGCGAGATAACAATTCCCACTCTCTGCTCTTCACTCCCTGATGATCGAGGCCGAAGCCGAAAATACAATTTACATGCTTCCCTGAAGGTAAAAAATTTGTCTCGCCCACCAGTGAACCTGTCCGGGAGAGCTACTTTAGGTTCAAATCTGGTTTGCTCCGAGGGAGACAAAACTTTGGACTTAATGTCCGTCAGCTCCATGGATAATCCCTGCAACTGCAGAGCCAGCTGGGCTACTGGATCCATGGCAACTGGGAATAATTTTATGGTCCAGTGAAAATGTCACGCGGTCTTATGATATGTGTACGATGTCAGTAAACTATTCTTAAAAGAACAACACTCTATACAACATATAGATTAGCAACATCAGCATGTAAATATAGAATAGATTTACCTGACACGATATCCGTTGAACTCAGGGTTAATCTTGAGGACTTGATACACTGTCACAGGAAAGAGGAGGACCGGGGGTCTAACCTGACCCTAAACTGGGGTCCTAACTAATCCCTCACCTTGGAGGTACTGATAATGGTTCAGAGGTCCAAGTCTCCAGCCTAACCCTATGAAAAAATAACCGTGTGCACAACCAAGAAGGTGCCAGAGTAGGTTCCCACACCGTATCTAATAGAAAATGAACTCGGCACTCAACTTTAGTATATTGAGAATAAAGATTTTTATTCACAGTAGTAACACGAAACGTTTCGGTCCTATATCATCAGCGTCAAAAGGGGCATAACAGTAATATGAGTACTGATTTAGTACATTATCATAAGACAGTATGGAAGACAAATCTGCAGGCAACAAGGAATAATTAATAATCACCTAACAGAGATCAAAGCAGCATGTGGTAAATGACAGGTGATGTGTAAACATCTGTATGCATCATTTATAAAGTAAAAGGGTGTCACAGCAAAATTCATATTGGTATAGTGCGTTATCAGAAGACAGTATGGGAAAATGGCAGCACGGATTATTAAATAAATAATACAGGTTACTAGTGCAATAGAGGCATTGTCCTCTTCCTCATCTCACCCCACCAACACAGGGTATGTCACATCTACAGGCATAGGCACAAAATCTACTTATACATAAAAGTATATCGGCACTTACGTTTATCTTATTTTCACCTACAGCTATATCCAGCCCTTTCTTTCTTCCCTATGTGGATCAACCCCCTTCCCAGTAGTATCTGGTATGTCCTCACCATATATATTCTTTCTGCCTTTGTGATACCTCTGATACAACTCTGACCTATGATTGCTCCCTAAATCTCCTGAAGCATTGTATACAACTACTCTCTACCTTTACTATTGACCAAATTTTGATTGTACATACTTTATTTTGTTAATATAATTTTTTCTTCTGTTTTTTATAAATGTAGTGACTGATGAAGGTCCATGATATAGGACCGAAACGTTTCGTGTTACTACTGTGAATAAAAATCTTTATTCTCAATATACTAAAGTTGAGTGCCGAGTTCATTTTCTACTATCTACTCTATCCAGCCTAACCCTGTCTCCTATCAGTCCCTGAACCCTGTAATCAGTCCTAAGAAGGATTCTGATTACCACCAAAGGGATATGGGCTGATCTCTGCTAAATACACAGATTAGACATATAAGACAGACTGGAGAAAACACAGACTTGCATACACACTCAAACACAGAAGGAACATAAATGATCTGGGATATTAAACTCTAAGCAAGGTGAGCTTAAAACAACTAAGGAGCTCTTTAACTTAAGTCTATACAGATACAATCCTATCTGTGGTCTGCATGAAGAATTTCACTGGCAACTCCCAACACAGACAACCAGAGATTTAAAGGAAACCAATCAACAAATAATTAATTGCAGCCGGAAGAAACTGCACCCAGTCCCAGAACTGAGCACAGACAGAATTAACTCCCTAACTGCCAAACACAAAGAAACAGCAACTCAGCTGTGAGAAGTCAGAATGTGCAACCGCGACGATCTTCGTGGCGATGCACACATGACAGTACCCCCCCTTCTACGAGGGGCCTCCGGACCCTCAGGACCAGGTTTTCCCGGGTGAGTTCTGTGGAAGGTCCGCACCAAACGATCTGCGTTAATGTCAGACGCAGGAACCCACGTCCTCTCCTCTGGACCATACCCCTTCCAATGCACCAAGTACTGAAGGGACCGGCGATTCAGACGTGAGTCAATGATCTTTGACACTTGAAACTCCAAGTTACCATTGACCACCAGTGGAGGAGGAGGTAGAGGTGATGGTATGACTGGTGCCACGTACCTTTAAGTAATGACTTGTGGAACACATTATGAATTTTAAACGTAGGAGGGAGGTCCAGACGAAATGCCACAGGATTAATTATGGAACTGATCCTGTACGGCCCGATGAATCTGGGGCCCAGCTTCCAGGAGGGAACTTTAAGTTTTATATTCCTGGTAGACAACCATACCAGATCGTTCACATTAAGATCTGGACCAGAAACTCTCCTCCTATCAGCCATACGTTTATAACGGTTCCCCATAGCACTCAGATTATTCAATACACCTCTCCACACAGAAGCAAGTGACGACGAGAAACGCTCCTCCTCAGGAACCCCAGAAGGGCCCCCCCCATTGAAAGGACAAAACTGGGGATGGAAACCATATGCCCCAAAAAACGGGGATTTACCAGTGGACTCGCTCCACCTGTTGTTAAGAGCGAACTCTGCCAGAGGCAAGAAAGAAGACCAGTCCTCCTGGTTCTCTGAGACAAAACACCGAAGATAAGTCTCAAGGCTTTGATTCAGACGCTCTGTCTGACCATTGGTCTGCGGATGAAAAGCCGAGGAAAATGACAATTGCATCCCCCGACGTAAACAAAATGCCCTCCAAAACTTGGACACAAACTGAGACCCCCTATCTGACACCACATCAGAAGGCAACCCATGAAGTCTCACAATCTCCCCAATGAACACCTGCGCCAGAGTTTTAGCATTAGGGAGGGCAGGAAGAGCAATGAAATGTGCCATCTTACTGAACCTGTCAACAACCACCAGTATGACAGTCTTCCCTGACGACTGAGGAAGGTCCGTGATGAAGTCCATAGACAAATGAGTCCATGGACGCTCCGGAAGTTTCAAGGGTAAGAGGGTCCCAGACGGACGGGTATGAGGGGTCTTAGAGCGAGCACAAACCCCACAGGACGCGACAAAAGTTAAAACATCTTTATTAACGTTAGGCCACCAAAACCGGCGAGAAAGGAGATCTAAAGTAGCCTTACTCCCTGGATGTCCTGCTAAAGCAGAATTATGATGTGCCTCAATAACCTTTTGTCTCAACTGATTTGGGACAAACAGTCTCCCTGGAGGTCCTGCAGGGGCGTCCCCCTGAGCCTCTAACACCTCCTCCTCAAGCTCAGAACATACAGCCGACACTACCACCCCCTCCTGAAGGATAGGAATCGGGTCATCCATTTTCCCGGCCCCTGGGAAACTGCGAGACAAGGCATCCGCCTTAACATTCTTAGATCCAGGGCAATAAGTGACAACAAAATTAAACCTGGTAAAAAACAACGACCATCGAGCTTGTCTGGAATTCAGACGCTTAGCAGATTCCAAATACAGCAGGTTCTTGTGATCAGTAATGACGGTGACCGGGTGGACTTCCCCCTCCAAAAAGTGACGCCATTCTTCAAAAGCCAACTTAATGGCCAAAAGTTCCCTATTGCCGATATCATAATTCCTTTCGGCGGACGACAATTTTTTAGAAAAGAAAGCGCACGGATGCCATTTACCAGGGGACGGACCCTGGGACAATATTACACCCACCCCTACGTCAGACGCGTCCACCTCCACAACGAACGGCTGTGATGCATCTGGTTGGATGAGAACGGGTGCCGAAGCAAAACATTTTTTCAAAGAGGAAAAAGCTTGGCAAGCTTTGTCCGACCATTTAGAAAAATCCGTCCCTTTTCTTGTCATGTCAGTGAGAGGTTTGACAACAGATGAGAAATTACAAATAAATTTCCGGTAGTAGTTAGCAAACCCCAGAAAACGCTGCAGAGCCTTAAGATCCTCTGGCTGATCCCATTCAAGCACTGCTCTCACCTTTTCAGGGTCCATACGGAAACCGGAGGCTGACACCAAGAAACCCAAAAACTGAAGTTCCTGTACGGCGAATACACACTTTTCCAGTTTGGCGTATAGTTTATTGTCTCGCAAGATCTGCAACACCTGTCTCACATGCTCCTGGTGAGACACAAGATCTGGTGAGTAAATTAAAATGTCATCCAAATATACGACCACAAACAGCCCCACCAGATGACGAAAAATGTCATTAACAAAATGTTGGAATACTGCTGGTACAGTAGTCAGACCAAAAGGCATGACAAGGTTCTCATAATGTCCCTCCGGCGTGTTAAACGCCGTTTTCCACTCATCCCCCTCTTTTATCCTAATCAGATTATACGCCCCCCTGAGATCCAATTTAGAGAACCATTTGGCGCCAACAATTTGATTGAAGAGATCAGGAATCAGAGGGAGTGGATACGGATCTCGAACAGTAATCCGATTAAGTTCGCGGAAATCCAAGCAAGGGCGTAGGCCTCCATCTTTTTTCTTCAAAGAAGAAACCCCGCGGCCACTGGGGAAGATGAAGGTCTAATATGCCCTTTGGCCAGACTTTCCGAAATATAATCTTTCATAGCCTGCCTCTCAGGACCAGAAAGGTTATATAACCTAGCTTTAGGTAACTTAGCATCAGGAAGTAAATTAATAGAGCAGTCATACACGCGATGAGGAGGCAACTCCTGACACCCCTCCTCAGAGAACACATCCCCAAAGTCCTCCAAAAAAGGAGGCAAAGTACTAGGCACGACCGCACTGATGACTGTGTTCATGCAGTTACTTTTGCAAAACTCCCCCCATTGGCTTATATCTCTGGACTGCCAATTAATCACAGGGTTATGTTTAACCAACCAAGGAAGTCCCAACACAATAGGAGTAGGTAGACCCTCCAACACATAACAAGATAATAGTTCCCTATGTATTGCCCCTACCCGAAGGTCAATGTTATGAACCTCATGAACAAAGCTACCTTGGCCGAGAGGCCTGGCGTCAATGGAGAATATAGGGATCGGTTTGACCAATACACTCAGATGCATACCTTGAGCCTGAGCAAACTGAGCGTCAACCAGATTAGCCCCGGACCCACTATCAAGAAGAACAGAAAATCTCTCCACTCTCGTACCAACCACCACCTCCACTGGTACAAGGAACTGAGAAGAACTAGCGGACGAAATACATACTCCCAGGTTGTCGTCCACCACACAACCTGGGATTAACAGTTTTCCGGCGACTTTTTGCTCAACAAGGCACGGGATGGACATCCCCCAACAAAATGTCCCTCTTTCCCGCAGAAGAAACACCTTCTAGTCCTGCGGCGTACCGCCAATCCCCTCCTACGAAATGATGTCCCTCCCAACTGCATAGGCTCCTCCGAACAGACAAGGGGAACCTCAACATAAGGGACTTTAGTAGTAGGTGGAGTAACAACAGGGGGCGGAGTTACTTCGCACCTCTCCCGGAGCCGTCTATCAGTACGGATAGCTAGGGCCATAGCAGCCTCCAGTGATGGAGGAGAATCATACTGAGCCAAAACGTCCTTTAATTTGTCAGAAAGCCCATGACAAAACTGGCTCCTAAGAGCTGGGTCATTCCACTGAGTATCTGTGGCCCATCTACGGAACTCAGAAGCAAATTCCTCCGCTGGACGATCTCCCTGCTGTATCTTACGTAATTTTGTCTCAGCAAGAGAGACCCGATCTGGGTCATCATATACCAAACCCAGGGCAGTAAAAAATCGATCTACTGACTGTAGAGCCGGGGATCCCGGAGGAAGGGAGAAGGCCCAGGATTGAGGGTCCCCTTGTAGGAGCGAGATAACAATTCCCACTCTCTGCTCTTCACTCCCTGATGATCGAGGCCGAAGCCGAAAATACAATTTACATGCTTCCCTGAAGGTAAAAAATTTGTCTCGCCCACCAGTGAACCTGTCCGGGAGAGCTACTTTAGGTTCAAATCTGGTTTGCTCCGAGGGAGACAAAACTTTGGACTTAATGTCCGTCAGCTCCATGGATAATCCCTGCAACTGCAGAGCCAGCTGGGCTACTGGATCCATGGCAACTGGGAATAATTTTATGGTCCAGTGAAAATGTCACGCGGTCTTATGATATGTGTACGATGTCAGTAAACTATTCTTAAAAGAACAACACTCTATACAACATATAGATTAGCAACATCAGCATGTAAATATAGAATAGATTTACCTGACACGATATCCGTTGAACTCAGGGTTAATCTTGAGGACTTGATACACTGTCACAGGAAAGAGGAGGACCGGGGGTCTAACCTGACCCTAAACTGGGGTCCTAACTAATCCCTCACCTTGGAGGTACTGATAATGGTTCAGAGGTCCAAGTCTCCAGCCTAACCCTATGAAAAAATAACCGTGTGCACAACCAAGAAGGTGCCAGAGTAGGTTCCCACACCGTATCTAATAGAAAATGAACTCGGCACTCAACTTTAGTATATTGAGAATAAAGATTTTTATTCACAGTAGTAACACGAAACGTTTCGGTCCTATATCATCAGCGTCAAAAGGGGCATAACAGTAATATGAGTACTGATTTAGTACATTATCATAAGACAGTATGGAAGACAAATCTGCAGGCAACAAGGAATAATTAATAATCACCTAACAGAGATCAAAGCAGCATGTGGTAAATGACAGGTGATGTGTAAACATCTGTATGCATCATTTATAAAGTAAAAGGGTGTCACAGCAAAATTCATATTGGTATAGTGCGTTATCAGAAGACAGTATGGGAAAATGGCAGCACGGATTATTAAATAAATAATACAGGTTACTAGTGCAATAGAGGCATTGTCCTCTTCCTCATCTCACCCCACCAACACAGGGTATGTCACATCTACAGGCATAGGCACAAAATCTACTTATACATAAAAGTATATCGGCACTTACGTTTATCTTATTTTCACCTACAGCTATATCCAGCCCTTTCTTTCTTCCCTATGTGGATCAACCCCCTTCCCAGTAGTATCTGGTATGTCCTCACCATATATATTCTTTCTGCCTTTGTGATACCTCTGATACAACTCTGACCTATGATTGCTCCCTAAATCTCCTGAAGCATTGTATACAACTACTCTCTACCTTTACTATTGACCAAATTTTGATTGTACATACTTTATTTTGTTAATATAATTTTTTCTTCTGTTTTTTATAAATGTAGTGACTGATGAAGGTCCATGATATAGGACCGAAACGTTTCGTGTTACTACTGTGAATAAAAATCTTTATTCTCAATATACTAAAGTTGAGTGCCGAGTTCATTTTCTACTATCTACTCTATCCAGCCTAACCCTGTCTCCTATCAGTCCCTGAACCCTGTAATCAGTCCTAAGAAGGATTCTGATTACCACCAAAGGGATATGGGCTGATCTCTGCTAAATACACAGATTAGACATATAAGACAGACTGGAGAAAACACAGACTTGCATACACACTCAAACACAGAAGGAACATAAATGATCTGGGATATTAAACTCTAAGCAAGGTGAGCTTAAAACAACTAAGGAGCTCTTTAACTTAAGTCTATACAGATACAATCCTATCTGTGGTCTGCATGAAGAATTTCACTGGCAACTCCCAACACAGACAACCAGAGATTTAAAGGAAACCAATCAACAAATAATTAATTGCAGCCGGAAGAAACTGCACCCAGTCCCAGAACTGAGCACAGACAGAATTAACTCCCTAACTGCCAAACACAAAGAAACAGCAACTCAGCTGTGAGAAGTCAGAATGTGCAACCGCGACGATCTTCGTGGCGATGCACACATGACAGTACCCCCCCTTCTACGAGGGGCCTCCGGACCCTCAGGACCAGGTTTTCCCGGGTGAGTTCTGTGGAAGGTCCGCACCAAACGATCTGCGTTAATGTCAGACGCAGGAACCCACGTCCTCTCCTCTGGACCATACCCCTTCCAATGCACCAAGTACTGAAGGGACCGGCGATTCAGACGTGAGTCAATGATCTTTGACACTTGAAACTCCAAGTTACCATTGACCACCAGTGGAGGAGGAGGTAGAGGTGATGGTATGACTGGTGCCACGTACCTCTTAAGTAATGACTTGTGGAACACATTATGAATTTTAAACGTAGGAGGGAGGTCCAGACGAAATGCCACAGGATTAATTATGGAACTGATCCTGTACGGCCCGATGAATCTGGGGCCCAGCTTCCAGGAGGGAACTTTAAGTTTTATATTCCTGGTAGACAACCATACCAGATCGTTCACATTAAGATCTGGACCAGAAACTCTCCTCCTATCAGCCATACGTTTATAACGGTTCCCCATAGCACTCAGATTATTCAATACACCTCTCCACACAGAAGCAAGTGACGACGAGAAACGCTCCTCCTCAGGAACCCCAGAAGGGCCCCCCCCATTGAAAGTACAAAACTGGGGATGGAAACCATATGCCCCAAAAAACGGGGATTTACCAGTGGACTCGCTCCGCCTGTTGTTAAGAGCGAACTCTGCCAGAGGCAAGAAAGAAGACCAGTCCTCCTGGTTCTCTGAGACAAAACACCGAAGATAAGTCTCAAGGCTTTGATTCAGACGCTCTGTCTGACCATTGGTCTGCGGATGAAAAGCCGAGGAAAATGACAATTGCATCCCCCGACGTAAACAAATGCCCTCCAAAACTTGGACACAAACTGAGACCCCCTATCTGACACCACATCAGAAGGCAACCCATGAAGTCTCACAATCTCCCCAATGAACACCTGCGCCAGAGTTTTAGCATTAGGGAGGGCAGGAAGAGCAATGAAATGTGCCATCTTACTGAACCTGTCAACAACCACCAGTATGACAGTCTTCCCTGACGACTGAGGAAGGTCCGTGATGAAGTCCATAGACAAATGAGTCCATGGACGCTCCGGAAGTTTCAAGGGTAAGAGGGTCCCAGACGGACGGGTATGAGGGGTCTTAGAGCGAGCACAAACCCCACAGGACGCGACAAAAGTTAAAACATCTTTATTAACGTTAGGCCACCAAAACCGGCGAGAAAGGAGATCTAAAGTAGCCTTACTCCCTGGATGTCCTGCTAAAGCAGAATTATGATGTGCCTCAATAACCTTTTGTCTCAACTGATTTGGGACAAACAGTCTCCCTGGAGGTCCTGCAGGGGCGTCCCCCCGAGCCTCTAACACCTCCTCCTCAAGCTCAGAACATACAGCCGACACTACCACCCCCTCCTGAAGGATAGGAACCGGGTCATCCATTTTCCCGGCCCCTGGGAAACTGCGAGACAAGGCATCCGCCTTAACATTCTTAGATCCAGGGCGATAAGTGACAACAAAATTAAACCTGGTAAAAAACAACGACCATCGAGCTTGTCTGGAATTCAGACGCTTAGCAGATTCCAAATACAGCAGGTTCTTGTGATCAGTAATGACGGTGACCGGGTGGACTGCCCCTCCAAAAAGTGACGCCATTCTTCAAAAGCCAACTTAATGGCCAAAAGTTCCCTATTGCCGATATCATAATTCCTTTCGGCGGACGACAATTTTTTAGAAAAGAAAGCGCACGGATGCCATTTACCAGGGGACGGACCCTGGGACAATATTACACCCACCCCTACGTCAGACGCGTCCACCTCCACAACGAACGGCGTGTGATGCATCTGGTTGGATGAGAACGGGTGCCGAAGCAAAACATTTTTTCAAAGAGGAAAAAGCTTGGCAAGCTTTGTCCGACCATTTAGAAAAATCCGTCCCTTTTCTTGTCATGTCAGTGAGAGGTTTGACAACAGATGAGAAATTACAAATACATTTCCGGTAGTAGTTAGCAAACCCCAGAAAACGCTGCAGAGCCTTAAGATCCTCTGGCTGATCCCATTCAAGCACTGCTCTCACCTTTTCAGGGTCCATACGGAAACCGGAGGCTGACACCAAGAAACCCAAAAACTGAAGTTCCTGTACGGCGAATACACACTTTTCCAGTTTGGCGTATAGTTTATTGTCTCGCAAGATCTGCAACACCTGTCTCACATGCTCCTGGTGAGACACAAGATCTGGTGAGTAAATTAAAATGTCATCCAAATATACGACCACAAACAGCCCCACCAGATGACGAAAAATGTCATTAACAAAATGTTGGAATACTGCTGGTGCAGTAGTCAGACCAAAAGGCATGACAAGGTTCTCATAATGTCCCTCCGGCGTGTTAAACGCCGTTTTCCACTCATCCCCCTCTTTTATCCTAATCAGATTATACGCCCCCCTGAGATCCAATTTAGAGAACCATTTGGCGCCAACAATTTGATTGAAGAGATCAGGAATCAGAGGGAGTGGATACGGATCTCGAACAGTAATCCGATTAAGTTCGCGGAAATCCAAGCAAGGGCGTAGGCCTCCATCTTTTTTCTTCACAAAGAAGAACCCCGCGGCCACTGGGGAAGATGAAGGTCTAATATGCCCTTTGGCCAGACTTTCCGAAATATAATCTTTCATAGCCTGCCTCTCAGGACCAGAAAGGTTATATAACCTAGCTTTAGGTAACTTAGCATCAGGAAGTAAATTAATAGAGCAGTCATACACGCGATGAGGAGGCAACTCCTGACACCCCTCCTCAGAGAACACATCCCCAAAGTCCTCCAAAAAAGGAGGCAAAGTACTAGGCACGACCGCACTGATGACTGTGTTCATGCAGTTACTTTTGCAAAACTCCCCCCATTGGCTTATATCTCTGGACTGCCAATTAATCACAGGGTTATGTTTAACCAACCAAGGAAGTCCCAACACAATAGGAGTAGGTAGACCCTCCAACACATAACAAGATAATAGTTCCCTATGTATTGCCCCTACCCGAAGGTCAATGTTATGAACCTCATGAACAAAGCTACCTTGGCCGAGAGGCCTGGCGTCAATGGAGAATATAGGGATCGGTTTGACCAATACACTCAGATGCATACCTTGAGCCTGAGCAAACTGAGCGTCAACCAGATTAGCCCCGGACCCACTATCAAGAAGAACAGAAAATCTCTCCACTCTCGTACCAACCACCACCTCCACTGGTACAAGGAACTGAGAAGAACTAGCGGACGAAATACATACTCCCAGGTTGTCGTCCACCACACAACCTGGGATTAACAGTTTTCCGGCGACTTTTTGCTCAACAAGGCACGGGATGGACATCCCCCAACAAAATGTCCCTCTTTCCCGCAGAAGAAACACCTTCTAGTCCTGCGGCGTACCGCCAATCCCCTCCTACGAAATGATGTCCCTCCCAACTGCATAGGCTCCTCCGAACAGACAAGGGGAACCTCAACATAAGGGACTTTAGTAGTAGGTGGAGTAACAACAGGGGGCGGAGTTACCTCGCACCTCTCCCGGAGCCGTCTATCAGTACGGATAGCTAGGGCCATAGCAGCCTCCAGTGATGGAGGAGAATCATACTGAGCCAAAACGTCCTTTAATTTGTCAGAAAGCCCATGACAAAACTGGCTCCTAAGAGCTGGGTCATTCCACTGAGTATCTGTGGCCCATCTACGGAACTCAGAAGCAAATTCCTCCGCTGGACGATCTCCCTGCTGTATCTTACGTAATTTTGTCTCAGCAAGAGAGACCCGATCTGGGTCATCATATACCAAACCCAGGGCAGTAAAAAATCGATCTACTGACTGTAGAGCCGGGGATCCCGGAGGAAGGGAGAAGGCCCAGGATTGAGGGTCCCCTTGTAGGAGCGAGATAACAATTCCCACTCTCTGCTCTTCACTCCCTGATGATCAAGGGCCGAAGCCGAAAATACAATTTACATGCTTCCCTGAAGGTAAAAAATTTGTCTCGCCCACCAGTGAACCTGTCCGGGAGAGCTACTTTAGGTTCAAATCTGGTTTGCTCCGAGGGAGACAAAACTTTGGACTTAATGTCCGTCAGCTCCATGGATAATCCCTGCAACTGCAGAGCCAGCTGGGCTACTGGATCCATGGCAACTGGGAATAATTTTATGGTCCAGTGAAAATGTCACGCGGTCTTATGATATGTGTACGATGTCAGTAAACTATTCTTAAAAGAACAACACTCTATACAACATATAGATTAGCAACATCAGCATGTAAATATAGAATAGATTTACCTGACACGATATCCGTTGAACTCAGGGTTAATCTTGAGGACTTGATACACTGTCACAGGAAAGAGGAGGACCGGGGGTCTAACCTGACCCTAAACTGGGGTCCTAACTAATCCCTCACCTTGGAGGTACTGATAATGGTTCAGAGGTCCAAGTCTCCAGCCTAACCCTATGAAAAAATAACCGTGTGCACAACCAAGAAGGTGCCAGAGTAGGTTCCCACACCGTATCTAATAGAAAATGAACTCGGCACTCAACTTTAGTATATTGAGAATAAAGATTTTTATTCACAGTAGTAACACGAAACGTTTCGGTCCTATATCATCAGCGTCAAAAGGGGCATAACAGTAATATGAGTACTGATTTAGTACATTATCATAAGACAGTATGGAAGACAAATCTGCAGGCAACAAGGAATAATTAATAATCACCTAACAGAGATCAAAGCAGCATGTGGTAAATGACAGGTGATGTGTAAACATCTGTATGCATCATTTATAAAGTAAAAGGGTGTCACAGCAAAATTCATATTGGTATAGTGCGTTATCAGAAGACAGTATGGGAAAATGGCAGCACGGATTATTAAATAAATAATACAGGTTACTAGTGCAATAGAGGCATTGTCCTCTTCCTCATCTCACCCCACCAACACAGGGTATGTCACATCTACAGGCATAGGCACAAAATCTACTTATACATAAAAGTATATCGGCACTTACGTTTATCTTATTTTCACCTACAGCTATATCCAGCCCTTTCTTTCTTCCCTATGTGGATCAACCCCCTTCCCAGTAGTATCTGGTATGTCCTCACCATATATATTCTTTCTGCCTTTGTGATACCTCTGATACAACTCTGACCTATGATTGCTCCCTAAATCTCCTGAAGCATTGTATACAACTACTCTCTACCTTTACTATTGACCAAATTTTGATTGTACATACTTTATTTTGTTAATATAATTTTTTCTTCTGTTTTTTATAAATGTAGTGACTGATGAAGGTCCATGATATAGGACCGAAACGTTTCGTGTTACTACTGTGAATAAAAATCTTTATTCTCAATATACTAAAGTTGAGTGCCGAGTTCATTTTCTACTATCTACTCTATCCAGCCTAACCCTGTCTCCTATCAGTCCCTGAACCCTGTAATCAGTCCTAAGAAGGATTCTGATTACCACCAAAGGGATATGGGCTGATCTCTGCTAAATACACAGATTAGACATATAAGACAGACTGGAGAAAACACAGACTTGCATACACACTCAAACACAGAAGGAACATAAATGATCTGGGATATTAAACTCTAAGCAAGGTGAGCTTAAAACAACTAAGGAGCTCTTTAACTTAAGTCTATACAGATACAATCCTATCTGTGGTCTGCATGAAGAATTTCACTGGCAACTCCCAACACAGACAACCAGAGATTTAAAGGAAACCAATCAACAAATAATTAATTGCAGCCGGAAGAAACTGCACCCAGTCCCAGAACTGAGCACAGACAGAATTAACTCCCTAACTGCCAAACACAAAGAAACAGCAACTCAGCTGTGAGAAGTCAGAATGTGCAACCGCGACGATCTTCGTGGCGATGCACACATGACACCCAGCTCCGAAGTCGCCTCCAACGTGTTCACAACAGAATGGATACTCATGAGGGCGGGATGGGAGAACATATGGCTGAAGCCAGGAATGAGACACACGAGGCCAGGATGGGGGATATTATTACCATAGGGGCTAATTAACCCCTTCATGACCCAGCCTATTTTGACCTAAATGACCTGGCCATTTTTTGCAATTCTGACCAGTGTCCCTTTATGAGGTAATAACTCAGGAATGCTTCAACGGATCATAGCGATTCTGAGAATGTTTTTTCGTGACATATTAGGCTTCATGTTAGTGGTAAACTTAGGTCGATAATTTTTGCGTTTATTTGTGAAAAAAATGGAACTTTGGCCAAAATTTTGAAAATTTTGCAATTTTCAAATTTTGAATTTTTATTCTGTTAAACCAAAGAGTTATGTGACACAAAATAGTTAATAAATAACATTTCCCACATGTCTACTTTACATCAGCACAATTTTGGGAACAACATTTTTTTTTGTTAGGAAGTTATAAGGGTTAAAAGTTGACCAGCAATTTCTCATTTTTACAGCAAAATTTACAAAACCATTTTTTTTAGGGACCACCTCACATTTGAAGTCACTTTGAGGGGTCTATATGGCAGACAATACCCAAAAGTGACACCATTATAAAAACTGCACCCCTCAAGCTACTCAAAACTACATTCAAGAAGATTATTAACCCTTCAGGTGCTTCACAGGAACTAAAGCAACGTGGAAGGAAAAAATGGACATTTTAATTTTTCCAACAAAATTTTTCTTTTAGCATCAATTTTTTCATTTTTGCATGGGCAACAGGATAAAATGGACCCTCAAATTTGTTGGGCAATTTCTCCTGAGTACACAGATACCTAATATGTGGTCATAAACCACTGTTTGGGCACACGGCAGGGCTCAGAAGGGAAGGAGCGCCATTTGACTTTTTGAATGGAAAATATGCTGGAATATTTAGCGGTTGCCATGTCGCATTTGGAGAGTCCCTGTGTGCCTAAACATTGGAGCTCCCCCACAAGTGACCCCATTTTGGAAACTAGACCCCCCAAGGAACTTATCTAGATGCAGTTGAGCACTTTGAACCCCCAGATGCTTTACAAATTGATCCGTAAAAAAAGAAAGTACTTTTTTTTTCACAAAAATTTTCTTTTAGCCTCAGTTTTTTCATTTTCACATGGGCAACAGGATAAAATGGATCCTAAAATTTGTTGGGCAATTTCTTCTAAGTACACCGATACCTCACATGTGGTCATAAACCACTGTTTGGGCGCACGGCAGGGCTCAGAAGGGAAGGAGCGCCATTTGACTTTTTGAATGGAAATTATGCTGGAATATTTAGCGGTTGCCATGTCGCATTTGGAGAGTCCCTGTGTGCCTAAACATTGGAGCTCCCCCACAAGTGACCCCATTTTGGAAACTAGACCCCCCAAGGAACTTATCTAGATGCAGAGTGAGCACTTTGAACCCCAGGTGCTTCACAAATTGATCCGTAAAAAAAAAAAAGTACTTTTTTTTTCACAAAAATTTTCTTTTAGCCTCAGTTTTTTCATTTTCACATGGGCAACAGTATAAAATGGATCCTAAAATTTGTTGGGCAATTTCTCCTGAGTACACTGATACCTTATATGTGGTCATAAACCACTGTTTGGGCGCACGGCAGGGCTCAGAAGGGAAGGAGCGCCATTTGACTTTTTGAATGGAAAATATGCTGGAATATTTAGCGGATGCCATGTCGCATTTGCAGAGTCCCTGTGTGCCTAAACATTGGAGCTCCCCAACAAGTGACCCCATTTTGGAAACTAGACCCCCCCAAGGAACTTATCTAGATGCAGAGTGAGCACTTTGAACCCCCAAGTGCTTCACAAATTGATCCGTAAAAAAAAGAAAGTACTTTTTTTTCACAAAATTTTCTTTTAGCCTCAGTTTTTTTTCATTTTCACATGGGCAACAGTATAAATTGGATCCTAAAATTTGTTGGGCAATTTCTCCTGAGTACACAGATACTCACATGTGGTCATAAACCACTGTTTGGGCGCACGGCAGGGCTCAGAAGGGAAGGAGCGCCATTTGACTTTTTGAATGGAAAATTAGCTCCAGTCGTTAGCGGACACCATGTCATGTTTGGAGAGCCCCTGTATGCCTAAACTTTGGAGCTCCCCCACAAATGACCCCATTTTGGAAACTAGACCCCCTAAGAAACTTATGCAGATGCACAGTGAGCACTTTGAACCCCAGGTGCTTCACAAAAGTTTATAACGCAGAGCCGTGAAAATAAAAAATCATCTTTTTTTCTCAAAAAATGATTATTTAGCCCCCTATTTTTTATTTTCACAATGGTTACAGGAGAAATTGGACCCCAAAAGTTGTTGTCTAATTTGTCCTAAGTACTCTAGTACCTCACATGTGGGGGAGAACCACTGTTTGGGCACACGTCAGGGCTTGGAAGGGATGTAGTGAAGCTTTGAAAGCCGACTTGATGGAATGGTCTGCGGGCGGGCAGAGCCCCTGATGTGCCTAAACAGTAGAAACCCCCCACAAGTGACCACATTTTGTAAACTAGACCCCTCAAGTAACTTAATTAGATGTGTGGTGAGCACCTTGAACCCCCACGTGCTTTACAGAAGTTTGTAATGCAGGGCCGTGAAAATAAAAAATCATTTTTTTCCTCAAAAACTGATTTTTTTAACCTGCAATTTTTTATTTTCACAAGGGTAACAGGAGAAATTGGACCACAAAAGTTGTTGTACAGTTTGTTCTGAGTACACTGGTACCCCATATGTGGGGGGGAACCACTGTTTTGACGCATGGGAGAGCACAGAAGAGAAGGAGCGCCATTTTGGAATGCAGACTTGATGGAATGTTCTGTGGGCGTCATGTTGCGTTTGCAGAGCCCCTGATGTGCCTAAACAGTAGAAACTCCCACAAGTGAGCCCATTTTGGAAACTAGACCCCCCAAGGAGCTTATCTAGATGTGTAGTGAGCACTTTGAACCCCCAAGGGCTACACAGAAGTTTATAACGCCGGGCCATGAAAATAAAAAAATCATATTTTTTCCACAAACATGATCTTTTAGTCCCCAATTTTTTTATTTTCCCAAGGGTAGCAGGAGAAATTAGACCTCAAAAGTTATTGTCCAATTTGTCCTGAGTACGCTGATATCCCATATGTGGGAGAAAACTACTGTATGGGCACACTTCGGGGCTCGGAAGGGAAGTAGTGACTTTTTGAAATGCCGACTTGATGGAATGGTCTGCGGGCGTCATGTTACGTTTGCAGAGTCCCTGATGTGCCTAAACAGTATAAACTCCCCACAAGTGACCCCATTTTGGAAACTAGACCCTGCAAGGAACTTATCTAGATGTGTGGTGAGCACTTTGAACCCCCAAGTTCTTCACAGAAGTTTATAACGCAGAGCCGTGAAAATAAAAAATCATTTTTTTTCCACAAAAATAACTTTTTTAGTCCCCAATTTTTTTTTCCCAACAGTAACAGGAGAAATTAGACCCCCAAAGTTGTTGTGCAATTTTTCCCGAGTACGCTGATACCCCATATGTGGGGGTAAACCACTGTGTGGGCACACGTCGGGGCTTGGAATAAAGGGAGCACTGTTTGACTTTTTGAACGCAAAATTTGCAGGAATCAATGGTGGCGCCATGTCGCGTATGGAGACCCCCTGATGTACCTAAATAGTGGAAACCCCTCAATTCTAACTCCAACCCTAACCCCAACACACCCCTAACCCCAACCCTAACCCCTACACACCCCTAACCCTAATACAAACCCTAACCATAACCCTAACCCCAACACACCCCTAACCCTAATCCCAACTCTAACCATAAACCTAACCACAAGCCTAACCCTAATCCCAACCCTAACTCCAAAACACCCCTAACGCTTATCCTAACTCTAACCCTAACCACAAACCTAACCCTAATCCCAACCCTAACCCTAATTCCAACCATAACACTAATTCCAACCCTTACCCTAGTTCTAACCCTAACCCTAGTTCTAACCCTAAGGCTGGGTTCATATTGCGTTTTACCAGCCCGTTCAACACGTAGCGTTGACGGGCTGGTAACGGTATAGCATAACGCGATCGCGTTATGCTATACCCGCTAGTGCAGAGGAATCAGCGATGATTCTTCTGTGCTAGCGGTGATGGAGCCCAGACGCTGCAGCCTGCGTCCAAGGCTCCGTCACTGAATGACGACACGTCACGAACGCATGCCGCTTCATGGCATGCGTTGCGATGCGCACACAAATGGGGTGATTGGCAGCGTTAACGGACTGCGTTACACCATGTTATACCGCGGTGAAACGCAGTCCATCTAACGGACTGCCATAATGCAATATGAACCCAGCCTAACCCTAAGGCCTCGTGCACACGTTGCGGATTCACTTGCAGATTTTTCTAAAATCCGCAGGTAAAACGACCTGCCTTTTACCTGCGTATTTAGCGCGGATTTGCTGCGGTTTTTCTCTGCGGTTTTACGCCTATAATGGAATAGGTGTAAAATCGCTGCGGAATCCGCACAAACAATTGACATGCTGCGGATTTAAAACCGCAGCAAATCTGCGCTGAAAAATCGGCAGCATGTGCACAGCGTTTTTTTTTACCATTTATTTGCATTGTACTGTACATGGTTTCTGGATCTGCTGTGGATCCGCAGCGCCAAATCCGCTGCGGATCTGCAGCGAAATCAGCTGCGGATCAGCAGCGAAATCAGCTGCGGATCAGCAGCGAAATCCGCTGCGGATCAGCAGCGAAATCAGCTGCGGATCAGCAGCGAAATCAGCTGCGGATCAGCAGGGAAATCCGCTGCGGATCAGCAGCGAAATCAGCAGCGGATCAGCAGCAAAATCAGCAGCGGATCAGCAGCGAAATCAGCTGCGGATCAGCAGCGCGAAATCAGCTGCGGATCAGCAGCGAAATCCACTGTGGATCAGCAGCGAAATCCGCTGCGGATCAGCAGCGAAATCAGCTGCGGATCAGCAGCGAAATCAGCTGCGGATCAGCAGCGAAATCAGCTGCGGATCCGCAGCAAAATCCGCAACGTGTGCACAGGGCCTAATAGGAAAAAAAATAAATTCTTTATTATTTGTCCCTACCTATGACAGGGGGGGTTCACTTACTTTTTTTTATTTTGATCACTGTGACAGTTTATCACAGTGATCAAAATAAATTTTTTGACTCTGAAGGGCGCACTGCGCATGCGCCGGCCGGCTGGCGCACTGCGCATGCACCGGCCATTTTCCAAGATGGCGGCGCCCATGAAGAATCCCGGGCAGCCGCCGGGAAGGATCCAGGGACATCGGTGGACCGGGAGAGGTGAGTATGGGGGTCGGAAGTGAGGGGGGTATCGGAAGGTGGGGGCAGCGGAGGCCAGGACGAGGGGAGATTTTAGTGACGGCGGTGACCGACCGCTGCCATCTTTCGGTGGCGGCGGCCGATCGCCGCCGTGAATCCGTGTGGGGGGGTCAGGGCTCGGTGTCCAGCCATGGCAGATGCTATTGCAGCATCGGTCATGGCTGGATTGTAATATTTCACCAATTATATTGGTGAAATATTACAGATTGCTCTGATTGGCTGTTTCACTTTTAACAGCCAATCAGAGCGATCGTGGCCACGGGGAGATTAAGCCAACCCCCCTGTGGTGAAGCACAAAGGGTCCTGTGCCGGCGGGTCGGGTGACCTTTCAGTGACCCCGGTCACCCGACCCGCAGGAACGCGATCCTTTCATGACGCCACATAGGCGTCATGGGTCGGATTGGCACTGACTTTCATGACGCCTACGTGGCGTCACAGGTCGGGAAGGGGTTAAGGGATATTATTGCTGTAGTAATGTATTTATTTTATTTTAAAATATTTTAAATGGGGGAAGGTCCTGTTACTGTGCAGAGTGACACTATGTCACCTTTTTTTTCTTCATCTGGTATAGTTTAGAAGTTGGGAAAAAATAAGTAATGTGTTCTGCATGTGGAGCTCTAGATAACTGTGTTATTTCCTGCAGAGACGAGCCCTGGCTGGAAGATGTGATGGCGGTCTGTGCTGGATGAAAGATGAAGTACAGATCTCCTGTAAATAATTGCACTTAGAGTGATAGCATTGTGTTTTTTTTTTTTTTTTTATTACTGATCAGTATTGTAGTATTCAGTCACTATGTGGTGGTAATATGTGGTCTGGACATGGTGTGGCGGTATTTGTTCCTTGTATGTGATATTATTTGGTCACTGGTAGTGTTGAGCGATACGATACTGCAAATATCGGGTATCGGCCGATATTAGCTGTATCGGGCTTTCGATTCCGAGTACGATATTTTCGTCATATCGGATACCGGAATCGGATTTGTCACTGTCACTGTGAGTGTCCGTCGGTCGGGTCTGTCAGGAGTCAGTGGCACTTACCTGGCAGAAGATCTCCGGCGGTCACGTCCTGGACTGCTTGATGGCCGCCATTATCTTCTCCCTGGCGGTCACATGCAGTTTTTCGCGATAACTGCAGTGACTGCAGGGTAATCCCGGCCGTAAACCAGTCCGATGATGTCACCGCCGGGGAAGCAGGTAATCAGCTGTGCTGCGCCGGGATGACAGGCTCTGCCTGTCATTCTGATGTAGCAGAGCATGATCGTCGTGGGACACTCGTTACTATGGACTGCGTCGGACAGGTGGTATACTGCTGTTTTTTTTTTCATTTTTTTTACAGGAGATCGATGGTGTCGCAGGATGAGACTGTAATAAAACTAATGAAAACTGTGTTGTGTTTTTTATTAAATTAAAAATTTTTTTTATGAACATTCACCCGTCCGGGTACATCAACAATTTAACTATTTACATACAGGGACCCTGTCCGGGTTATTTATAATTCTTTGGCAGGGGTGTTCCAGGTACCACCTGGTACTCTTCTGATGCTTGCCAAACATCCGAGACACCAAGGACCACCAGGACCTGATGACGTCGTGTGGCCTGTACAGTCAAGTCGTGACCCGCTATCTGTGTCTGTGTGGCCACCTCTTTCATCTCCCTCCGGGTCTGGAGCCCTGTGTCCCGGACTGAACGAACCCAGGAGGCCTAACAGGCGCCGGATACGGGCCAGCTATAGTTATCATGTCCATAGCTGGGGCTGCTGAGGAGACCACTGAGGGAGGCTGGGGAGATTTACGGCGTGGGGTGGGCACTTGTGCAGAGGCCTGGATGTGGGAGGCTGAAGGCTCGAGGGTCTCACAGGTTCCTGACACTCTGGGGAGTAGGGGTCGCACCTGGTAACATTTAGGGCGTACCATCCATTGTAACCCCAGTGTCGGGTGTAAGTCACCAAGTCTCCTGGCAACAGGTCCCTCCCCGGGTGTCCTTCTGGGAGGTGAGTCTCCACGTCCCGCCGGGTCACAAACACTTCTAAATAAAGTCCAGGCTCCTGGATGAAGCCCCAGCCACCTTTCAATTTAAGGCTCCGTCTGCACCCTTACGCCGCGGTTCCCACAGGGTTCCTTTATCTTTTCTCATCCGGTCCTTATCTGCCCGGTCCTTCTCCAGGTGACGTTGCCGAAGCTTTTGGGATTCTCGCTGCTCCCTTTGTCGCTCTGCTTCCCGCTCCCAACGTCTCCACTCTTCCTCCTGATGCCGGTTGTAATTCTCCTCCACCAGCATCTCCATGTCTCCACCATCAAACTGCAGCTTACGATGTCCGGTTTGCGGCAGCTCTCCTGGCGCCCGACAGTCCTGGCGGTGCTCACCTGCGGAGGAAGCAGCCGGCTCTGGAACAGATGACAGTCGGGGCTCCGGTACAGACTTGTAGACCTCTGGTGCCTGCGCGGCCTCCTCCATGAGGACGGGTGTCGCTTCTTCTGTCTCAGCGACGGGGGCAGACAGCGGGATCTGGGGTGCTGCCGGTGCAGAGTTTTTTGCAGGAACGGGTGCCTCCACTGCGACAACGTCAACCGGATCACATTGCAAGGGCTGGGATGCCCGCACGGACTCCTCTACTAGAACGGGTGCCTCACCTTCCGGTACAGACACTTCAGGTAAGAGGGATTGGCGCCGCTCCAAGTTTAGTTTTAGGGCACGCCAGCTGGCTTCCATCCTGGCGACCTCCTCCCGGCGCCGGGCCAGGCCTCTTAGGGTATCCTTCGCTTCTTGCAGCGTAGGAGGGTTTCCAGGCCGGGTGCCCAACGGTGGTTCCGTGGCGATCGGGTCGCTTCCGTGGGGGGAGAGCTCTGACTGCTCCATCCCTTCACACTTCTGCTCGTGTCCATTAGCCATCTCTGCCAAGTCACATGTGTCATTAGCATCTGGAGAGGGCCCTCTTTTGTAGGGAGTCGGGACCTTCGTGTAAGTTTCCGCACACTGAGGAGGATCAGGAGGCGGAACTGAAGAGCTGTGGGGCACGATCTTACATTGCAGTACCATTTAGAGTGGTCGGCCATCGTTTTCGCGCCACTAAGTGAGTGTACACCCACGAAGAGCACGTCCTTCTTCTTCACCAGTGCCTCGTCGTGACGCAGATATGGCGGAAAAATGGCAAATACATTCTCTGATGATTTTAGCAATTCTCAAGCACAAAACCAGGTCAATTCAGGCACACAGGACTCGCTTATAGCGAGCTACAGAATCCTGTTCGTGACGCCCAAGTTGAGTCGCACAGAGCCAGAGGTTTTGGGGGTACTCGGCACCGAGCCCGTCGACTTCTATGGGGTATGTCACGGCTTTACCTGGCAATTGAATCAGAGTCTATTTTACTATGTAGAAGTGTATAAACTATAAATATATGTATATATATATATGTCACAATGACATGTATATATATATATATATGTATTCTATGTGTGTATATTTTGTGTTTACAACGAAAGAAAGGGTTTTTTTTGTTGCGATATTTTGTTCCCATAGACTTACATGGGACTTCCGGTATCGTAATCGGATATCGACGATATTTAGTGATATCGGCGATACCATTCCGATACGATATTTTTAGATATCGAGCAGTATCGCTCAATACTAGTCATTGGTGGTAATATGTGGTCTGGACATGGTGTGGCGGTATTTGTTCCTTGTATGTGATATTATTTGGTCTCTTTGTGGTGGTAATATGTGGTCTGGTGGTATTTGTTCCTTGTAGGTGATTTTATTGGTCATTTTAAAAATTGAAAAATAAATAAAAATATACCTAAATTGTATTGAATATTTTAACAAATATTTAATAGGTTACAGTAGAGTAGAGCCCGGCCAAAAGTGTCTACCATGTTATGGTGGCGGCTTAAAAAAATCTTTTGGCCAAGACTAGAGCTGCTGGCTATATGTGTGATCTGGCGATGGGAACTGTTAATGTGGGATTGGTGAGAAGTGGAGTTTTTCCAAGAGAGAGCGGTGGGATTGTGGACAGTTTGAGGGGTGGAGGCGGGGCTGGGGTGGAGCCTGGGCAGAGTCTCAAGGGGGCCCTGAAAATGTTGCCAGTATGGGGCCCCGAAATTCCTAGTGGCAGCCCTGTATACATATATATATATATATATATACTCTTGTCTGCATTGTACAAGCAGTACATCCCTTGGTATCTAGTGTATTCTTATTATCGTGTGTAACACTCATATGGTTTCATTTATACATTTATTTTATTGTGCATAACCCTATCTCTGAGTTTTTTATGTGCGCAAACTCACTATTAATAGTTGTGATAAACTTGCCTGGACATTTTAACAAAACCGCTTCCTGTGTTTGCCTCAACCACAGCTGAGTGAATACAAGCCTCAACTATATATATATATTTTTAAATGTTAGATGGCGGGATTCTTCCACAGCAAGGGATAGATCCCAAGCCTTGTCTGCCTCTGTGGTCTCTCATTCTGCTTCAGCCACTGCGGGTACTGCTCAGCATAGACTTCGGTCTCAGCGTCTTGCTCAGGCTCGTGCTATGTGGTTGGTTACTACTGACTCTCCAGCCAAATCCTTAGTAACCACTAATATTCAGGTGCAGCCCGGCACCTTGGAGTCTAAGTCCAGAGATCACTGTACTGAACATGTCCATGAGATGGCGTCTTCCTATTGGTGCTCAGGCGTCAGCTGATTTGGCGATGTGGCAGCTCTGGAATGGCCTGCGGGCGATGTTAGCGTGAGTGTTTGGTTTGGAGCTTTGGCTTTAAAAGGCTCACAGCAATGCCCACAGGCGCGCTAGTATCATTTTCGGTTGGTGTATGTGAGTGAATATGCTACCGCTCTGAATGCAAGTGTGTATGTTAGTGATCTCCTTAAGTATTGAGCCAGATAGGGTATTTGCTTCCCGCTTGGCTTAGAAGCTGGTTCTGTCATGTGTGCTGTTAGCACAGACGAGTTACAGAGCAAGATCCAACCAAAGAGCTGTGCTCCCCTGTATAGTCAACAGGGTGTTTTGTAGCTAGCATCAGTTTAGTTTTTTCGTTTGACTCTGCATCAGTTTTGGTCACAAGTACGATTGGCACGGGTAAGTTACAGAGCAAGCTCAATCCTTTAGCTCCATCTCTCTGTGAAACTAACAGAGCTGAGCTGAGTATAGTGCATAGCGTTCATACTGCGTGTAGTTAACACAGTCATACTATGGTACACTCGCTGTTTAGTTTCATCATTGTACTCACTAGCAGCAGCTTACATCTCTACATGTTGGACCCCGGGTTGCGATTGCACCTTATTATTATTTTACATTTAGTGTGATCTGCCAACCCTAACAATATATATGTACAGTCATGGCCAAAAGTTTTGAGAATGACACAAATATTATATTTTCACATGATCTGCTGCCCTCTGGTTTTTATGTGTGTTTGACAGATGTTTTTATCACGGACAGAAATATAATTGTAAACATATGAGTAACAAAAGCTTATATTGACAGTTAGAATAAGTTAATGCAGCAAGTCAATATTTGCAGTGTTGACCCTTCTTCTTCAGGACCTCTGCAATTCTCCCTGCCATGCTCTCAATCAACTTCTGGACCAAATCCTGACTGATAGCAGTCCATTCTTGCACAACCAATGCTTTCATTTTGTCAGAATTTTTAGGTTTTTGTTTGTCCACCAGTCTCTTGATGATTGACCACAAGTTCTCAATGGGATTAAGATCTGGGGAGTTTTCCAGGCCATGGACCCAAAATCTCTATGTTTTGTTCCCTGAGCCATTTAGTTATCACCTTTGCTTAATGGCAAGGTGCTCCATCATGCTGGAAAAGGCATTGTTGATCGCCAAACTGCTCTTGGAGGGTTGGGAGAAGTTGCTCTTGCAGGACATTCTGGTACCATTCTTTATTCATGGCTATGTTTTTAGGCAAGACTGTGAGAGAGCCGATTCCCTTGGCTGAGAAGCAACCCCACACATGAATGGTTTCAGGATGCTTAACAGTTGGCATGAGACAAGACTGGTGGTAGCGCTCACCTTGTCTTCTCCGAATGAGGCGTTTTCCTGATGTCCCAAACAATCGAAAAGGGGATTCATCAGAGAAAATAACTTTACCCCAGTCCTCAGCAGTCCACTGCCTGTACCTTTTGCAGAATATCAGTCTGTCCATGATGTTTTTTCTGGAGAGAAGTGGCTTCTTTGCTGCCCTCCTTGAGACCAGGCCTTGCTCCAAGAGTCTCCGCCTCACAGTGCGTGCAGATGCACTCACACCTGCCTGCTGCCATTCCTGAGCAAGCTCTGCACTGCTGGTAGCCCGATCCCGCAGCTGAAACACTTTTAAGAGATGGTCCTGGCGCTTGCTGGTCTTTCTTGGGCGCCCTGGAGCCTTTTTGGCAACAATGGAACCTCTCTCCTTGAAGTTCTTGATGATGCGATAGATTGTTGACTGAGGTACAATCTTTCTAGCTGCGATACTCTTCCCTGTTAGGCCATTTTTGTGCATTGCAATGATGACTGCACCTGTTTCTTTAGAGATAACCATAGTTAACAGAAGAGAAACAATGATGCCAAGCACCAGCCCCCTTTTAAAGTGTCCAGTGGTGTCATTCTTACTTAATCATGACAGATTGATCTCCAGCCATGTCCTCATCAACACCCACACCTGTGTTAGTGGAGCAATCACTGAAAAGAGGTTAGCTGGTCCTTTTAAGGCAGGGCTGCAATGATGTTGAAATGTGTTTTGGGGGATAAAGTTCATTTTCTAGCCAAATATTGACTTTGCAAGTAATTGCTGTTAAGCTGATCACTCTTTATAACATTCTGGAGTATATGCAAATTGCCATTAGAAAAAGTGAAGCAGTAGACTTTGTAAAAATTAATATTTGTGTCATTCTCAAAACTTTTGGCCATGACTGTAGCACCCTCAAACTCCCAGGCCTCTGGTAGAGGACCTGAGAATGAGAAAGGACAACAAAGACCACCCCCAGTGGGGGTGAGAAGGAAGTTATATGTGTATATATATAGTATAATATATAATGTATATACTGTATGTAAAGCCCTGTGGAAATAATTGCGCTATATAAATGAGTAAAATAGATTAAAAATATATATATAATGAAAAAATTAGGCAGTACAAGCAAAAGGGCAGGTTGCAACCCACGAGCCTGTGGTGTATAGTGGTATATAGAAATTTAAAAAAAAAAATAGGAAATAAATATGGGCAGCACTCACTATCAAATTCCATGCAAAAAAATGGTGTCTTTAATGGCCCATGTGAACAAGTAATATTTTGGCACGTGAGAAACAGAGTCTTTGTCAAGCAAGTACCGAGTCCAACAGAGAATTTTATAGAGACAGCACATTAGCATAATTATACCAGATAATTACAAAATCTAAAGTACAAGTGAATTTAGATACAAATACACTGCAATAACATACATAGAAGATATAATGAGTCTATGATTGCGTTTTTATTCATATTGTTCTAGTCTAGATACTACTGTATGTCTACCTTTTAGGTTGACTTTTTGAAACTATCTTGTTAGAATAGTCTTGGTTAAGAAGTCTGTTTATAATAACCACACTCTCAGAAATGAAAGCCTGGATATATGAACAAATATGTATGGTTTGCAGAAATTCACTGTTTGGGCTCATACTCACTTGCTGGAAAAAAATCGTTCTGTTTTCAGGATGGTCTGATTATGTGCAATTGACATGCGATTTGCATGCGATTTTTTATAGCACCATCTATTGCATTAGCGATTATCATGCCAAAATCGCATCAAATCGCAGCATGTTGCGATTTTTTTCTCTCACCGATTTCGGCTGAGAAAAAAATCGCAAATGAGATGTCACCTATTGAATAACATCAATTTGAATCCAATTTTTTATCGGCTGAAAATCATCCATTTTCGGCTCAAGTGAGTATGAGCCCTTTGAAATAACTATTGCAGTGTGGAGAGGATGGTAGCTCAAAGCTTGTAATATAGTATTGCCAGAAAAGCTCTTCCTGAAAAATGAGCCCCTGAAAGAGTATTTATTCACCATTTAATCTTCAAAAATTGAACTTAAGTGGTAGGTTTAGTGAAAGAAAACTGTAGATTAAATGTTTATCAAATACCCTTATTATTATTATTACAACCTCATGCATGTTTTGCAATATATTTTTTATTTTATTTTAGGATATTTGTTTCTTGATTTTTGTTTTCTTTTTAATTATGTACATTACCTCTATCCTCCTGTGTTCCCTTGCCATCCACATTCACCGCCCCATCCCCCCTCCATCACGACTCATACACATCAGCCCCTCCATACTTCCCTCTCCCATGTACAGTTCCCATGCACTCCTCACCTTCCTGAGAAACCTCAGCCCATCTTGCCCAAACACATCACAGAAAAAAACCTACTTACAACTCCAACAACTACCTGCTCTTTATCTTCCTACTCCTATTGATTTCAGGGGACATCTCCCCCAACCCTGGTCCACCATCCCCCAACCTCAATCCCTACCCTACCTCATATAGAAACCATAATAATCTTATTAATATTACTTGCACTCCCTCATCTCCTTCTTTTAACTGTGCCCTCTGGAATCCACGGTCTGCATGCAACAAGCTAACCTTCCTGCACAACTACTTTTTGAACAACTCTCTTCATCTGTTGGCCCTCACTGAAACCTGGATTCAGGATTCTGACACGGTCTCCCCTGCTGCCATTTCCTATGGTGGCTTACAGTTCTCCCATTCCCCGAGACCCTCAAACAGACATGGTGGTGGAGTCGGCATACTCCTGTCCCCACAATGCACTTTCCAGGTCATCCCCCCAATTCCATCACTCTCATTCCCTTCTTTTGAGGTCCACACCATCAGGCTCTTTCGTCCCCTCTCCCTCAGAGTAGCGGTCATATATCGGCCCCCAGGCTCGCCCACCCAGTTCCTTGACCACTTCTCTGCCTGGCTGCCGCACTTCATGTCCTCAGAACTACCAACCCTTATCCTTGGAGACTTCAACATCCCCATTAACAGCCCTACTTCCACACCTGCATCTCAGCTTCTATCACTAACCACTTCTCTAGGCCTCTCACAGCTTTCAACCTCTGAGACACACAAGGATGGTAACACCCTTGACCTGGTCTTTGTCCGTCTCTGTTCAATCTCCCACCTAAATAACTCACCGCTTCCACTGTCTGACCACAACATTCTCTCCTTCACGCTCACAAATCCTCGACCACCACAGCGCACTCCTACCTACCACACATTCAGAAATCTACAAGCCATTAACCCTCAGACACTTTCAGACTCCCTACACTCATCGCTGTCCCCACTCTCCTCTTTTTCTTGTCCTAATCTGGCTGTTCATCACTACAATGACACTCTTAGAAGCACCCTTGACCAAGTAGCACCGTTCACCCTCAGAACTTCCAAACACACAGTAAAACAGCCCTGGCTCACATTACAAACTCAACTTCTTCAGCGATGCTCTAGGAGTGCTGAACGCCTTTGGAAAAAAACCCGCACACCAGAAGACTTCATCCACTTTAAATTCATGTTAAGAACTTATAATGCTGCCCTTCACCTCGCCAAACAGACCTACTTCACCACCCTGATCTCCTCACTAGCCAACAACCTCAAGAAACTTTTTGACACTTTTCACTCCCTCCTCAGGCCAAAAGCACAAGCCCCTATCGCAGACATTTGTGCTGACGACCTGGCCTCCCATTTTATAGAAAAAATAGATACTATCTGTCAGGAAATCTGCTCTCAACCACCAAGGGCTGTGACTCCCATCCCACCCTGCTGTTCCCCTGGCTCACTTTCCACATTTGATCCCATCACAGAAGAAGAAGTTCCAGACTCCTCTCTTCCTCTCGTCCGACTGCATGCACTACCGACCCCATTCCCTCACATCTCCTCCAGTCTCTCTCTCCAGTTATCGCAACTCACCTAACTAAAATCTTTAATCTCTCACTCTCCTCTGGCATTTTTCCATCCTCCTTCAAACACTCCATCATTACTCCACTACTAAAGAAACCCGCTCTCGACCCTTCCTGCACAAACAACTACAGACCGGTCTCCAATCTCCCCTTCATCTCTAAACTCTTGGAGCGCATAGTCTACTCCCGCCTCACCCGTTACCTCTCCACTTACTCCCTTCTAGACTCTTCACAGTCCGGCTTCCGCCCCCTACATTCGACTGAAACTGCACTCATCAAAGTGACCAATGACCTTCTTACAGCAAAACGTAACGGTGACCACTCTCTGCTCATTCTTCTCGACCTTTCTGCAGCTTTCGACACGGTTGACCACCGTCTCCTACTGTCTAGGCTCCACTCACTAGGTATTAAGGACACTGTTCTCTCCTGGTTCTCCTCCTATCTTTCTGACCGCTCCTTCAGTGTTTCGTTCTCTGGCTCCACATCATCTCCTCTTCCTCTCACTGTCGGTGTACCCAGGGCTCAGTCCTTGGCCCCCTTCTCTTCTCTCTCTACACGGCCCCAATTGGACAGACCATCAGCAGATTTGGCTTTCAGTACCATCTTTATGCTGATGACACACAACTATACACGTCATCCCCCGACCTTACCCCCGCTGTACTACAGAACGCCACCGACTGTCTGTCCGCAGTCTCCAACATCATGTCCGCTCTCTTTCTGAAACTTAACCTCTCCAAAACTGAACTTCTTCTGCTCCCGCCGTCTACTAACCTCCCTAAATTTAACATATCCCTCTCCGTGGGCGGCACCATAATAACACCCCGGCAGCAGGCTCGCTGTCTGGGGGTTATGTTTGACACCAATCTCTCCTTCACCTCCCATATACAATCTCTTGCCCGCTCTTGCCGCCTACACCTAAAGAACATCTCTAGAATCCGCCCTTTTCTCACCATGGAAACAACAAAAACCCTCACTGTAAGCATTGATCCACTCCCGCCTGGACTACTGCAACGCTCTATTACTTGGCCTCCCCATTACTCGACTATCCCCTCTCCAGTCCATCCTTAATGCAGCAGCCAGGGTAATCCATCTGACTAATCGGTACTCGGACGCGTCCGCTCTTCGCCAGTCCATACACTGGCTGCCCATTCATTATAGGATCCAATTCAAAGTACTGGTTCTCACCCACAAAGCTCTCCACAGTGCAGCACCCCCCTACATCTCCTCCCTCATTTCTATCTATCGGCCTAACCGACTGCTGCGCTCTGCAAACGACCTTCGACTAACCTCTGCACTAATCCGTACCTCCCACTCCCGACTCCAAGACTTCTCCCGCGCTGTGCCAATCCTCTGGAATGCTCTACCCCAAGAAATTAGGACTATCCACAATTTGCATGGTTTCAGGCGCTCCCTCAAAACACATTTGTTCAGAGCGGCCTATCACATTCACTAATCAAAGTCATTCTATGTGTAAGTGTGTGTGTGTAGCCCATTCACTATCTCCATCCATCCCTCACTCCCTCAAAATGGCTGGATCATCATTGTAAATACACCATTGTATATAAATACCTGTACTTTGTATCTCCTCCACCTCATTGTAGATTGTAAGCTCTCACGAGCAGGGGTGGCTTATATTGCTTTAATTATTGTATTGTTAATGTTGTTACTTATGACTTGTGTTCTGAAACTGTTAAACTGTAAAGCGCTGCGGAATATGTTGGCGCTATATAAATAAAGATTATTATTATTATTTTTATTATTAAATGCATTTTCATTCAAGAAAGAAATGTAGATTGTTAACATTGCCACATTATTGAACCAAACAAATAGAAGATCATCCACATAACAAACATATCAGATGAACTGGAGGCAAACAAATTCAGAGGATTGCACAAATATTGTTCCTCCCCCCATTAAACAAATAATTTGGCTGCAGAATGTCAAAATTTATAAATTGCGGCGCTTCTATTTGTAAAAATTTCACTATTAAACATGGGGTGATTTCACCAACTTCATATGTTAGAAAGGGACAAGAGCAATTTGACAAACATAGAAAAATGGTATCGTAATTCTCATGAAATGTGCTGAAACAAAGACTTGTTGAGGTGTGTGAATAAGCAGGGTAGATAAAGGGAGTGTATTTTCTTATAATTCAAGAAGCCTATAAATTAAAAGGATGCTGCAGAAATTTTTTGGAGAATGTTGGAAATGTCCTGTTTTTGTGCTATTTTTGGAGATTGCTGGAAATTACTGTTTTCATCAACGTTATACTAGATGCCAGAAACTGTTAAGTTAGAGCTATGACTGCTCTGTGCTAACCTTCTCTCTTTCAAAATCACCAATGACAAAAATATCATCATGCAGAAATATATCCTAGCACGGAAGAGTATAATTAAATGTTGAACACAAACTAAATGTCTTTGTTGTCTTAAGTCAACTTTCTGTGCTGCAATATCTTTCTTATGTGTATGTTTAGATTGGCTTTATTTGTACAGGTTACTTGGCTTCTAGCGGGACCTTAACCCCTTACTGCCATCGGACGTACTATCCCGTCCATGGTACCTGGGCCCGTATGACCGGGGACGGGATAGTACGTCATAGGCGATCAGCTGCGCTCCTGAGGGGAGCGCAGCTAATCGCCGCCGGGTGTCAGCTGATTATCACAGCTGACACCCATGACTGTGTGTCAGGAGCGGTCACGGACCGCTCCCGGCACATTAACCCCTAGCACACCGCGATCAAACATGATCGCGGTGTACTGGGGGCACAGGGGAGGATCGCGCAGGGTGGGGGCTCCCTGCGCGCCCCCCTGAGACCCTCAGAGCAGCGCGATGTGATCGCGCTGTTCTGAGGGCTTCCTCCCTCCCAGGACCCGGATCCAAGATGGCGCCGGGGTCCTGGAGGGAGGCGGCTACCTCAGTGCCTGCCGAGAGCAGGCACTGAGAAGCCTGCATCTATGCCTGTGCGATCGCTGGTGTGACAGAGTGCTGTGCACACTGCCACACCAACGATCTGATAAAATACTGTGATGTCCCACCCTGGGACAAAGTAAAAAAGTTAAAAAAGTAAAAATAAACATGTGTAAAAAAAAAATCCAAAATAAATAAAAAAAAAAAAAATATTCCCCAATAAATTCACTTCTTCCTGTAAATAAAAAAAAAAAACAATAAAAGTACACATATTTGGTATCGCCGCGTCCGTAACGACCCCCCCTATAAAACTGTCCCACTAGTTAACCCCTTTAGTGAACCCCTTAAAAAAAAAAAAAACGAAGCAAAAAATCAATGCTTTATCATCATACCGCCGAACAAAAAGTGGAATAACACGCGATCAAAAAGACCGATATAAAAATACATGGTACCGCTGAAAACGTCATCTTGTCCCGCAAAAAAACGAGCCATCATAAAGCATCATCAGCGAAAAAATAAAAAAGTTATAGCTCGCAGAATAAAGCGATGCAAAAATAATTATTTTTTATATAAAATTGTTTTTATTCTATAAAAGCGCCAAAACATGAAAAAATGATATAAATGAGGTATCGCCATAATCGTACTGACCCGAAGAATAAAACTGCTTTATCAATTTTACCACATGCGGAACGGTTATAAACGCCTCCCCCAAAAGAAATTCATGAATTGCTGATTTTTGTTCATTCTAACCTCCCAAAAATCGAAATAAAAAGCGATCAAAAAATGTCACGTGCTCGAAAATAGTACCAATAAAAACGTCAACTCGTCCCGCAAAAAATAAGACCTCACATGACTCTGTGGGCCAAAATATGCAAAAATTATAGCTCTCAAAATGTGATGATGCAAAAACTATTTTTGCAATAAAAAGCGTCTTTTAGCGTGACAGCTGCCAATCATAAAAACTCGCTATAAATAGTAAATCAAACCCCCCTTTATCACCCCCTTAGTAAGGGAAAAATAATAAAATTAAAAAAAAGTATTTATTTCCATTTTCCCATTAGGGTTAGGGTTAGGGTTGCGACTAAAGTTAGGGTTAGGGTTGGCGCTAAAGTTAGGATTAGGGTTAGGGTTGGGATTAGGGGTGTGTTAGGGTTAGGTTTGTGGTTAGGGTTGGGACTAGGGTTAGGGGTGTGTTGGGGTTAGAGTTGGAGTTAGAATTGGGGGGTTTCCGCTGTTTAGGCACATCAGGGGCTCTCCAAATGTGACATGGCGTCTGATCTCAATTCCAGCCAATTCTGCGTTGAAAAAGTCAAACGGTGCTCCTTCACTTCTCAGCTCTGCCATGCGTCCAAACAGTAGTTTATCCCCACATATGGGGTATCAGCGTACTCTGGACCCCAAGAGTTATTGTGCAATTTGTCCTATTTCTTCTGCTACCCTTGGGAAAATAAAAAACTGGGGGCGAAAATATCATTTTTGTACAAAAAAAAATATTTTTTTGTTTTTATGGCTGTACATTATAAACTTCTGTGAAGCACTTGGGGCTTCATAGCGCTCACCACACATCTAGATAAGTTCCTTGTGGGGTCTATTTTCCAAAATGGGGTCACTTGTTGGGGATTTCCACTGTTTAGGCGCATCAGGGGCTCTCCAAATGCGACATGACGCCCCCAGACCATTCCATCAAAGTCTGCAATCCAAAACGTCACTACTTCCCTTCCGAGCCCCAACGTGTACCCATACAGTAGTTTTTTCCCACATATTGGATATCAGCGTACTCAGGACAAATTGGACAACATCTTTTGGGGTCCAATTTCTCCTGTTACCCTTGTAAAAATAAAATATTGGGGCAAAAAAATCATTTTTGCAAAAAAAAAAAGGATTTTTTATTTTTACGGCTGTGCGTTATAAACTTCTGTGAAGCACTTCGGGGTTCAAAGTGCTCACCACACATCTAGACAAGTTCCTTGTGGGGTCTATTTTCCAAAATGGGGTCACTTGTGGGGGGTTTCCACTGTTTAGGCGCATCAGGGGCTCTCAAATGCGACATGACGCCCCCAGACCATTCCATCAAAGTCTGCAATCCAAAACGTCACTACTTCCCTTCCGAGCCCTGACGTGCGCCCATACAGTAGTTTTCTCCCACATATTGGGTATCAGCGTACTCAGGACAAATTGGACAACAACTTTTGGGGTCCAATTTCTCCTGTTACCCTTGTGAAAATAAAATATTGGGGGCAAAAAAAATCATTTTTGTAAAAAAAAAAAGATTTTTTATTTTTACGGCTGTACCTTAGAAACTTCTGTGAAGCACTTCGGGGTTCAAAGTGCTCACCACACATCTAGATAAGTTCCTTGTGGGGTCTATTTGCCAAAATGGGGTCACTTGTGGGGGGTTTCCACTGTATAGGTGCATCAGGGGCTCTCCAAATGTGACATGACGCCCCCAGACCATTCCATCAAAGTCTGCAATCCAAAACGTCACTACTTCCCTTCCGAGCCCTGACGTGCGCCCATACAGTAGTTTTCTCCCACATATTGGGTATCAGCGTACTCAGGACAAATTGGACAACAACTTTTGGGTTCCAATTTCTTCTGTTACCCTTGTGAAAATAAAACATTGGGGACGAAAAAATCATTTTTGTAAAAAAAAAAAGATTTTTTATTTTACGGCTGTACGTTATAAACTTTAGTGAAACACCTGGGGGTTAAAAGCTCTCACCACACATCTAGATAAGTTCCTTGAGGGGTCTAGTTTCCAAAATGGCGTCATTTATGGGGGTTTCCACTGTTTAGGCAGATCAGGAGCTCTCCAAACACGACATGGCGTCCAGCCAATTCTGCGTTGAAAAAGTCAGACGGCGCTCCTTCCCTTCCAAACTCTGCCATGCACCCAAACAGTGGTTTACCCCCACATATGGGGTATCAGCGCACTCAGGACAAATTGCACAATAACTTTTGGAGTCTTGTTACCCTTGGAAAAATAAAAATTGGGGTGAAAAGATCATTTTTGTGGAAAAAATATGATTTTTAAATTTTACGGCTCTACGTTATAAACTTGTGTGAAGCACTTGGGGGTTCAAATTGCTCACCAAAGATCTAGAAAAGTTCCTTAGGGGTCTAGTTTCCAAAATGGGGTCATTTGTGGGGGTTTCCACTGTTTAGGCACATCAGGGGCTCTCCAAATGCAACATGGCATCCAATCTCAATTCCAGCCAATTTTGGTTGGAAAAAGTCAAATGGTGCTCCTTCCATTCCGAGCTCTGCCGTGCGCCCAAACAGTGGTTCCCACCCACATATGGGGTATCAGCGTACTCAGGACAAATTGTACAACAACGTATGTGGTCCAATTTCTCCTGTTACCCTTGAGAAAATAAAAAATTAGTGACTAAAAGATAATTTTTGTGGGAAAAAAATAGGATTTTTTATTTTCATGCCCGGGCATTATAAACTTGTGTGAAGCACTTGGGGGTTCAAAGTGCTCACCAAAGATCTAGATAAGTTCCTTAGGGGTATAGTTTCCAAAATGGGGTCACTTGTGGGGGTTTCCACTGTTTAGGCTCATCTGGGGCACTGCAAACAGAACATGACCCCCATCAACGTCTGCATTCCAAAACGTTACTACTTCCTTTCCAAGCCCTGCCGTGCACCCAAACAGTTCCCCCCCCCACATATGGGGTATCAGCGTACTCAGGACAAATTGGACAACAACTTTTGGGGTCCAATTTCCTTGGGAAAATTCAAAAATTTGGGACTAAAAAATCATTTTTGTGGAAAATTGTTTTTTTTTTTTTTCACACCCAGGCATTATAAGCTTTTGTGAAACACTTGGGAGTTCAAAGTGCTCACAACAGATCTAGATAAGTACCTTAGGGGGTCTAGTTTCCAAAATGGTGTCACTTGTGGGGGTTTCCACTGTTTAGGCGCATCAGGGGCTCTCCAAACACGACATGGCGTCCAATCTCAATTCCAGCCAATTTTAGTTTGAAAAAGTCAAACGGCGCTCCTTCCCTTACGAGCTCTGCCGTGTGCCCAAACAGTGGTTTTCCCCCACATATTGGGTATTGGCGTACTCAGGAGAAATTGTATAACAACCTTATTTGTCCATTTTCTCCTTTTACCCTTGTGAAAATAAAAAAAAAGTTTGTAAAAGATCATTTTTGTGGCTAAAAAGTTAAATATTCATTTTTTCCTTCCACGTTGCTTTAGTTCCTGTGAAGCACCTGAAGGGTTAATAATCTTCTTGAATGTGGTTTTGAGTACCTTGAGGGGTGCAGTTTTTAGAATGGTGTCACTTTTGGGTATTTTCTGCCATATAGACCCCTCAAAGTGACTTCAAATGAGAGGTGGTCCCTAAAAAAAATGGCTTTGTAAATTTTGTTGTAAAAATGAGAAATCGCTGGTCAACTTTTAACCCTTATAACTTCCTAACAAAAAAAATTTTGGTTCCAAAATTGTGCTGATGTAAAGTAGACATGTGGGAAATGTTATTTCTTAACTATTTTATGTGACATATTTCTCTGTTTTAAGGGAATAAAAATTCAAAGTTTGAAAATTGCAAAATTTTAAAAATTTTCGCCATATTTGCATTTTTTTCAAAAATAAACGCAAGTTATATCGAAGAAATTTTACTTCTAACGTGAAGTACAATATGTCACGAGAAAACAATCTCAGAATCGCGAAGATCCGTTGAAGCGTTCCAGAGTTATAACCTCATAAAGAGACAGTGGTCAGAATTGTAAAAATTGGCCCGGTCATTAACGTGCAAACCACCCTTGGGGGTGAAGGGGTTAAAGGGTATGTCACACTAAGCGAGATCGCTAGCAAGATCGCGCAAGCGACAGCGATTTTATGACGCAGCAGAGACATCGTTAGCGACGTCGCTGTGTGTGACATGTAGCAGCGAGGTGGCCCCCGCTGCGATGTCGCTGATTGTGCACGAACGATTTGGGCCGTATTTTGATCGTTGGCGTCCCGCTGGTGAGCCTGAATCGCTGTGTTTGACAACTTTTATGAACGATGTGCGACCTCGTTAACGACTCATATGTCAGCGGCGCAGGCGGGACTAGGTTTTCTTTAGTAACGCCCTTCAGCTCCGATTGGTGGCCACAACATCACCTCAGCAATAAATGAAAACGTAACTGCGCCTCCATCCATTGTTCCAGAGCGCTTTGTAGATGACTCCAAAGTTCTGTCCTTTGTGCCTTGTTGCGAGGATAGTATCGTGTGTGGGGGTTTTGCGATCCTGTCAGAGTCTCTACAGTGTCCTTTGTGTGTTGTTGCGAGGATAGTATTGTGTGTGGGTTTTGCGATCCTGTCAGAGACGCTACAGCGCTTCATCTTTGCCATTTGGATCTTCTGGATATTTGGATTTCACTTGCAAGGTACATATTGTTTGTGATGTTGTGTGATGCGTTTTTTGGTTACACCTTTTATTTTTGTCTGCTTACCTCCAATATATATACAGACATGTTGCCGTGATAATTTTTATATTTTTCCGCGCCCACCACTGCAATTTTAAGAACTTTGTTGCTTTTTGAGGTAATTTTTTTTGTTTGATTTGATCCTCCATAACATAGGATAACCTAGCAATCTTTTGACAGCCGCGCCCACCCACCGCCATTTTAGGCTTTTGTAAACTGTTTTTTCAATGTTAACTGAAATGTTAACAATAAACAATTACTTTTTTTTTTTTTTTTTATTCTTTATTTTATTTTTTTAAACACTTTAGTAATAGTAATTAACTTTTCTCTTCGTTACCGGACATGTTGCACATAATGAACCTGACCACCGCGGAGCATGTGATTGTGGCAGCTGCATTTCTGATTTAGGGAGATCGACAAGAGGCGCGGGTGGAAGAGAGGCGCTCCAAACGAAAGCGTCGCATGTGGACCAGAGAATGGCTGGAGCAGAGGTCCAAATTCACCCACATGCATCTAGTGAGGGAGTTGCAGGAGAAGAATCCGCAGGATTTCTGAAATTATCTACGGATGTCGGAGGATTCATTCAAGCTCCTACTGAAATGTGTGAGGCCACTCATTGAACGGCGGGATACACGGATGAGTGCAGCTGTTTCAGCAGAGGAACATTTGGCAGTAACGCTGCGATTTCTGAAAACCGGACGTTCAATGAAAGACTTGCAATTTTCTGCTGCTGTTTCTCGATCGCTCCTTAGCGTATTAATTCCAGAGACGTACAAGCCATCGTCCGCAGTTTACGGAGCTACATGCCTTTTCCAAAATCAGTGGCGGAATGGCAAATAATTGCCTCTGATTTTGGACAGATTTGGCAGTTCCCAAACTGTGGTGGTGCCTTGGATGGAAAACATGTGCGGATCACGCAACCAGCCAACAGCGGATCCTATTTATATAACTACAAGGGCTACTTCAGCATGATCCTCATGGCCCTTTGTTAATGCCAATTATGAATTTATAAACGTTGATGTTGGCATGAACGGAAGGGTTTCTGACGGTGGCGTTTTGGAGCACACTACTTTTGGTGAACGGTTGAATAATAATAAACTGCACTTGCCAACCAACATGGACACCACCGCCAACCTAAACTTTGTTTTTGTAGGCGATGAAGCCTTCCCCCTTCATGCGCATCTTGTTAAACCATACCCACAAAAGACTTTGACAGGGGAAAGGTGTATTTTTAACTACAGACTGTCTAGGGCACGGCGCGTTGTTGAGAATGCCTTCGGCATAATGGCCAACCGCTTCAGGGTTTTCCACACTCCAATCAACATGAAGCTGGAATCGATAGACTCGGTGGTGTTGGCCTGTTGTGTGCTGCACAATTTTCTACGAAAACGCGATGCTGTTACTTACAGTCTGCCAGGCTTCATGGACTCGGACAGCAATGGTGACATGGTGCTCGGAGAATGGCGTGACAATGATCCCGCTATTGCAGGCCTTCAACCTGTCAATCAAGGCAGGAGCAAGGACAATGCGAAGGCCTGCCGAGACTAGTACTGCCAATACTTTAACGGGCCGGGTGCAGTGAGTTGGCAGCATCAGATATAGTTTGCTTTTGAGAATGCTTTAGTTTTGCCTTTTTTTAACTTTCTTTTAACCCCTTCACCCCCAAGGGTGGTTTGCACGTTAATGACCGGGCCAATTTTTACAATTCTGACCACTGTCTCTTTATGAGGTTATAACTCTGGAATGCTTCAACGGATATTCGCGATTCTGAGATTGTTTTCTCGTGACATATTGTACTTCACGTTAGAAGTAAAATTTCTTCGATATAACTTGCGTTTATTTTTGAAAAAAAACGCAAATATGGCGAAAATTTTTAAAATTTTGCAATTTTCAAACTTTGAATTTTTATTCCCTTAAAACAGAGAAATATATCACACAAAATAGTTAAGAAATAACATTTCCCACATGTCTACTTTACATCAGCACAATTTTTGAACCAAAATTTTTTTTTTGTTAGGAAGTTATAAGGGTTAAAAGTTGACCAGCGATTTCTCATTTTTACAACAAAATTTACAAAGCCATTTTTTTTAGGGACCACCTCACGTTTGAAGTCACTTTGAGGGGTCTACATGGCAGAAAATACCCAAAAGTGACACCATTCTAAAAACTGCACCCCTCAAGGTACTCAAAACCACATTCAAGAAGTTTATTAACCCTTCAGGTGCTTCACAGGAACTAAAGCAACGTGGAAGGAAAAAATGAATATTTAACTTTTTAGCCACAAAAATGATCTTTTACAAACTTTTTTTTATTTTCACAAGGGTAAAAGGAGAAAATGGACAGATAAGGTTGTTATGCAATTTCTCCTGAGTACGCCAATACCCAATATGTGGGGGAAAACCACTGTTTGGGCACGCGGCAGAGCTCGTAAGGGAAGGAGCGCCGTTTTACTTTTTCAAACTAAAATTGGCTGGAATTGAGATTGGACGCCATGTCGCGCTTGGAGAACCTCTGATGTGCCTAAACAGTGGAAACCCCCCACAAGTGACACTATTTTGGAAACTAGACCCCCTAAGGTACTTATCTAGATCTGTTGTGAGCACTTTGAACCCCCAAGTGTTTCACAAAAGTTTATAATGCCTGGGTGTGAAAAAAAACAAACAATTTTGCACAAAAATGATTTTTTAGTCCCAAATTTATGAATTTTCCCAAGGAAATTGGACTCCAAAAGTTGTTGTCCAATTTGTCCTGAGTACGCTCATACCCCATATGTGGGGGGGGGAAACTGTTTGGGCGCACGGCAGGGCTTGGAAAGGAAGTAGTAACGTTTTGGAATGCAGACGTTGATGGGGGTCATGTTCCGTTTGCAGTGCCCCAGATGAGCCTAAACAGTGGAAATCCCCCACAAGTGACCCCATTTTGGAAACTAGACCCCTAAGGAACTTATCTAGATCTTTGGTGAGTACTTTGAACCCCAAGTGCTTCACACAAGTTTATAATGCCCGGGCATGAAAATAAAAAATCTTATTTTTTTCCCACAAAAATTATCTTTTAGTCACTAATTTTTTATTTTCCCAAGGGTAACAGGAGAAATTGGACCACATAAGTTGTTGTCCAATTTGTCCTGAGTACGCTGATACCCCATTTGTGGGGGGAACCACTGTTTGGGCGCACGGCAGTGCTCGGAATGGAAGGAGCACCATTTGACTTTTTCCAACCAAAATTGGCTGGAATTGAGATTGGATGCCATGTTGCATTTGGAGAGCCCCTGATGTGCCTAAACAGTGGAAAACCCCCACAAATGACCCCATTTGGGAAACTAGACCCCCTAAGGAACTTATCTAGATCTTTGGTGAGCAATTTGAACCCTCAAGTGCTTCACATAAGTTTATAACGTAGAGCCGTAAAATTTAAAAATCATATTTTTTCCACAAAAATGATCTTTTCACCCCAATTTTTATTTTTCCAAGGGTAACAAGACTCCAAAAGTTATTGTGCAATTTGTCCTGAGTGTGCTGATACCCCATATGTGGGAGTAAACCACTGTTTGGGTGCATGGCAGAGTTTGGAAGGGAAGGAGCGCCGTCTGACTTTTTCAACGCAGAATTGGCTGGACGCCATGTCGTGTTTGGAGAGCTCCTGATCTGCCTAAACACTGGAAACCCCCATAAATGACACCATTTTGGAAACTAGACCCCTCAAGGAACTTATCTAGATGTGTGGTGAGAACTTTGAACCCTTTTAGTCACTAATTTTTTATTTTCCCAAGGGTAACAGGAGAAATTGGACCACATAAGTTGTTGTCCAATTTGTCCTGAGTACGCTGATACCCAATATGTGGGCGAAAACTACTGTATGGGCACACGTCGGGGCTCGGAAGGGAAGTAGTGACGTTTTGGATTGCAGACTTTGATGGAATGGTCTGGGGGCGTCATGTCGCATTTGGAGAGCCCCTGATGCACCTAAACAGTGGAAACCCCCCACAAGTGACCCCATTTTGGCAAATAGACCCCAAAAGGAACTTATCTAGATGTGTGGTGAGCACTTTGAACCCCGAAGTGCTTCACAGAAGTTTATAACGTACAGCCGTAAAAATAAAAAATCTTTTTTTTTTTACAAAAATGATTTTTTTCACCCCCAATATTTTATTTTCACAAGGGTAACAGGAGAAATTGGACCCCAAAATTTGTTGTCCAATTTGTCCTGAGTACGCTGATACCCAATATGTGGGAGAAAACTACTGTATGGGTACACGTTGGGGCTCGGAAGGGAAGTAGTGACGTTTTGGATTGCAGATTTTGATGGAATGGTCTGGGGGCGTCATGTCGCATTTGGAGAGCCCCTGATGCGCCTAAACAGTGAAAATCCACAACAAGTGACCCCATTTTGGAAAATAGACCCCACAAGGAACTTATCTAGATGTGTGGTGAGCGCTATGAAGCCCCAAGTGCTTCACAGAAGTTTATAATGTACAGCCGTAAAAACAAAAAAATCTTTTTTTTTTTACAAAAATGATATTTTCGCCCCCAGTTTTTTATTTTCCCAAGGGTAACAGAAGAAATAGGACAAATTGCACAATAACTCTTGGGGTCCAGAGTACGCTGATACCCCATATGTGGGGATAAACTACTGTTTGGACGCATGGCAGAGCTCAGAAGTGAAGGAGCACCGTTTGACTTTTTCAACGCAGAATTGGCTGGACCTGAGATCAGACGCCATGTCACATTTGGAGAGCCCCTGATGTGCCTAAACAGCTGAAACCCCCCAATTCTAACTCCAACCCTAACCCCAACACACCCCTAACCCTAGTCCCAACCCTAACCACAAACCTAACCCTAACACACCCCTAATCCCAACCCTAACCCTAATCCTAACTTTAGCGCCAACCCTAACCCTAACTTTAGCCGAAACCCTAACCCTAATGGGAAAATGGAAATAAATACATTTTTTTTATTTTATTATTTTTCCCTAACTAAGGGGGTGATAAAGGGGGGTTTGATTTACTATTTATAGCGAGTTTTTATGATTGGCAGCTGTCACACTAAAAGACGCTTTTTATTGCATCGCCACATTTTGAGAGCTATAATTTTTGCATATTTTGGCCCACAGAGTCATGTGAGGTCTTATTTTTTGCGGTACGAGTTGACATTTTTATTGGTGCCATTTTTGAGCACATGACATTTTTTGATCGCTTTTTATTTCGATTTTTGTGAGGTTAGAATGAACAAAAATCAGCAATTCATGAATTTCTTTTGGGGGAGGCGTTTTTATCGTTCCGCGTGTGGTAAAATTGATAAAGCAGTTTTATTCTTCGGGTTAGTACGATTACGGCAATACCTCATTTATATCATTTTTTTATGTTTTGGCGCTTTTATAGAATAAAAACAATTTTATATGAAAAATAATTATTTTTGCATCGCTTTATTCTGCGAGCTATAACTTTTTTATTTTTTCGCTGATGTTGCTGTATGGCAGCTCATTTTTTGCGGGACAAGATGATGTTTTCAGAGGTACCATGTTTATTTATACCCGTCTTTTTGATCGCGTGTTATTCCACTTTTTGTTCGGCGGTACGATGATAAAGCACTGATTTTTTGCTTTGTTTTTTTTTTTTTTTTAAGGGGTTCACTAAAGCGGTTAACTAGTGGGACAGTTTTATAGGGGGGGTCGTTACGGATGTGGCGATACCAAATATGTGTACTTTTATTGTTTTGTTTTTTTTATTTACAGGAAGAAATGAATTTATTGGGGAATATATATATTTTTTTTATTTATTTTGGATTTTTTTTTTAAAACATGTTTATTTTTATTTTTTTTACTTTTTTACTTTGTCCCAGGGTGGGACATCACTGTATTTTATCAGATCGCTGGTGTGACAGTGTGCACAGCACTCTGTCACACCAGCGATCGCACAGGCATAGATGCAGGCTTCTCAGTGCCTGCTCTCAGCAGGCACTGAGGAAGCCGCCTCCCTCCAGGACCCCGGCGCCATCTTGGATCCGGGTCCTGGGAGGGAGGAAGCCCTCATAACAGCGCGATCACATCCATGACCGCTCCTGACACACAGTCACGGGTGTCAGCTGTGATAATCAGCTGACACCCGGCGGCGATTAGCTGCGCTCCCTCCGGGAGCGCAGCTAATCGCCTATGACGTACTATCCCGTCCATGGCAGATTGGCACGGGTTTCATGGACGGGATAGTACGTCTAATGTCAGAGAGGGGTTAATAAAAAAATGTTTATTTTAAAAATGCCTTCGTGTTTTTTCAATTATTTGTCCAATATGGGAGAAGGGTTAATGATGGGTGAGATGTGGGGAGGGGAGTAATGGGGATAAGGCAAAATGAGGGGTGTGTTTGGGGAGGTGGGAGTTATGGGTGGAAGGAAAAATAATGGAGAGCAGGATAATGGGTGTGTTTTCTATTGTGTATTTTTTAATTTTGTTTCTTATTTAACAAGAAGTATTTTTATAATGTTTTTTAGTTTTTTGCAGTGTTTTTTGTTTTTGTTTTCATTGATGTATTTGGGCCTTTGTAAAAAAGTTGACACTACAATGGTTCTAAACTTTAACTTTCTATTTAACTTCTGCAACAAAAAAAAATAGGGAAATTATTGACTGCCCCCCTTTGGAGGCCAGCCACAAACCTCTCCAGCATCATCCCGTGGTCATGCATAACTGCCATAGTTGCGGTCATCGCTGACATCAGCCGCCTGTGCGATGCTAACTAGTCCTGAGCAGTGGGGATTTCTTTGGAGGTAATGGTAAAAATTAACCAGGGAACCCTTTGTGTCGCACTTGCGTGCTCGAATCCGACGCAAGTCGCCACTGTGATCGCAAAGTAACGATTCTCAGTATGGTTCCCCAGCCACGCACAGACATGAGATGCCATTGCGATCGCAAAGTGACGATTCTCAGCATGGTGCCCCTCCCAAGCACAGACATGAGACGCCACTGCGATCGCAAAGTGACAATTTTCAGCATGGTGCCCCAGGCACGCACAGACATGAGACGCCATTGCGATCGCAAAGTGACGGTTATCAGCATGGTGCCCCTCCCACGCACAGACATGAGACGCCACTGCGATCGCAAAGTGACAGTTCTCATCATGGTGCCCCTGCTACGCACAGACATGAGACGCCATTGCGATCGCAAAGTGACGGTTATCAGCATGGTGCCCCTCCCACGCACAGACATGATACGCCACTGCGATCGCAAAGTGACGGTTCTCAGCATGGTGCCCCTGCTACGCACAGACATGAGACGCCATTGCGATCGCAAAGTGACGGTTCTCAACATGGTGCCCCTGCTACGCACAGACACGAGACGCCATTGCGATCTCAAAGTGACGGTTCATAAAATGACACTTTATTACAGAAGTAATTACAATGAATGAAAACTTTTGTAAACATGGTAAAAAAAGTTAACAATGCGGTCAGTAGCCCACTAGATCTGATGCTGCCAAGAAGGCCAGTTAATCGCATCGTCCTTGCTCATGCCTTGATAGGCTGGGGCGCCTAGCTGGGAACCATCATCTTGCGATCACAACAGCGTCTCATATCTGTGCGTGGCTGGGGCGCATGGCTGGTACCGGTCACTTTGCGATCGAAATAGCGTCTTGCGTCGCAAGTGCGACCGCACATACGCTGTGACGTCATGACGCTGGCGTCGTTCATGCGGCGTTGTTTATATGAGAAGATGGCGGCGAGGCAGCGCTGTGCCCCGTGGGGTGATGCAGAGGTGCGTTACCTCATCCGCAAGTCTGAAAAATGGGACTATGCATGCAAGGCTACCTGTAGCGCATCCTATGCGCCACAAGAAGGTAGTCTGCGGAAAATCCGGAGGGGCCTGGCGAGACACTTCAGGGTGGAGCGGACCCCAACCCAGATCTGCAAAAAGCTGGCCGACCTTCGCTACCGGTCCAGCAAGAGGGTCGCCAGCACCCGGGCCCAGTTCCGCAGGCATCTGTGTGAGTATTGATGAGGGTATCTGGAGAGGTTATGTTTTGTGGGTTATCTACCTATATCAATGCACCCGCAGTGACGGGAGTACCACCAGTGACGGGAGTAGCGGCAGTGATGGGAGTACCAATAGTGAAGGGGTTACAGGCATTGATGGAAGTACTGGCAGTGACGTGAGTACCGGCAGTGATGGGGTTACAGGCAGTAATGGGAGTACCAGTAGTGAGGGGGTTACAGGCATTGACGGAAGTACTGGCAGTGACCGGAGTACCAGCAATGATGGGAGTACAGCAGTGACGGGGTTAGTAGAAGGATTATTTCACTGAATTGTATTTTTTATTTGCAGCACCACCTTCACCAGCTGCACCACCGTCCCCTGCAGCGCCATCACCACCTGCAGCACCTTCCCCAGCTACCCCTTCACCAGCAGCTACCCCCCCTCCACTTTTGGGGTCATCTAGCCCATCACTACAATACAGATTCTCTCCAGCGTCACTCCGTGACATGTATGCAGGCTTGCCTTCAGGTAATTTACGCACATAATATAAGCTTCCGACAAGTTTGACAATATTGTTAGGTCTCAAAATGTGTAATTGCTGTTGTGATATATATATTTTTCTGTGTTTCCCTAGCCGGTGGTGCCACAGGTTCTTGGTGGGCGGTAAGCGGCTCTTCAGGGGAACCGCAGTCGGCCGAAAACTGTAAGTGTTAAACAGCAAACATGTAACATGTACATGTTGATGTTGCAACAGAATTCCCTGGTTAACTTTTACCATTACCTACACAGAAATCCCCACTGCCCAGGACCTGTTGGCATCACACAGGCGGCTGATGACAGCTATGACCACATCAATGGAAGCACTGCATGACCACGGGGTGATGCTGGAGAGGTTTATGGCTGGCCTCCAAACGGGGGGCAGTCAGTAATTTATTTATTTTTTTATTAGTTTTTTATTCTTGTATTGTTTTTATTTTTACTTTTTTTTGCTATGATATATATGACGACAAATATACAGTATATTATATATTTTAAGTTTATATACCCAGCTGTGGTGTATTATTTATTATTTTTTATTATAAGGTTTTAGCGCTAGTGTGACCAGGGCCTTTAAAAAAAATGTTGTACATTTTTGACATTTTTTGCATTTTATTTTTTTACCAATGCTGGAACTCCTATGACTGCTGGTACTCCCATGACCCCGTGTGTGACAAGTAGATACAAGTATATGGAATAAAAATACAACATTTTAATAGTTGTCAACAATATTGCTGACATCAATAACAAACATAAGAATAAAAGACCACAATTCAGTAGATAAATAAGATTTTTATTAAAAAAATGTAACAATGTAAAAAAATATATAGACAACAAAAACTTTTGAAAATATTTTAAAAACTACAGCTGCTGGTAACATGTCTCGTTGCCATTACAATGTTGCCTCGGCGGTGTATAAAAAAAAGGTGGTGTAACAACGTTTGGGTTTGGCAGATTTATCCCAATTGGGTTCAGCACAGGATTGTGCGGCCAAGAGTACTCCGGGTACTGCTGTCTGGCCGTGACAACAGACGTGTCATTAAGTTTTCCTAATGACGCTTGACTCAAGACCTCAAGCATGAGTCTCTCAGCATGAACCCGCTATATTGGATCCAGTGTTGGGAGCTTCTCATTAGCGTAGTAAGCAAACCCTGTGATTTGTGGTTGTTTTTTTTCCGCCGTAAGGACTTTTTGGCTATTTCAATAAATTCTGGAGTAGCCGAGGTGGGAGCCTTCCTTTTTCTGCCTGAAAATGTAAGTCGGCTCCGCACAGATGAGGATGATGGCTCAACTGCTTCGTCCTCTTGGACCAACGCCATGCTGTCTTCTTCAGTCAGAGGTGTGGAGACAGCCTCTTCTGTGTCCTGCATGAACAAAAAACGAATGTTAAATCACAAAGAAAAAGAAATTTATCTTCACACTATAACACCCAAATACAGCAAAAATGTGAAAACGGGACTTGTAAATGGATAGGCCTCAACCGTTGAGCTAGATAAATTAATAGTACATGAAGGGATAAATTCAGCCATTTTATCTACATTTCACAATTATATTTTTAATTTCAAGTCCACTTTGGCATGTACATTAAAATGTGTTTTAATACAAAAGGTACTTACATGTACGACAGGGGAGTCCTGCTGGATCACTGGGTCTGGTGCCAACATGGAAGTCGTTTGTCTGGGTACCTCTTGGTCCCTTGTGAAAGAAAATAGCTCAAAGTACCACAATTTGGGGACATACACATCTTCGGACCCGGCTCCAGACTTGCTAGAATTCTGTACTTTATTTAGTTACTTCTTGTAAGCTGTGCGGAGGGCCTGAATACGTTTTTTGACCGATGACTCATCCGCTGGTTCATCAGGATAACGGTTTTTGCAAAGCTCCACCAGTTTTTCGTACGCCTCCTTCTTTTTAAGCCTGTTGCTGTAATCCACCGACTTTATTTTCCAAAGGCAAGGCATCGAGCGGTACATCTCGATGAATTCCCGCAGAAAATCATGCTTATCGGCCATCTGTAATAAAAAAAGGATTGTGTGAGAACTGCAGAATGGTTAAATAAAATGCTTACATAGCCTACAACATAGAACACAGCAGGGATCATAAAATGGTGGTGGTGGGCTCGGCAGGATAAAACAATGGCAGACCTAAATAAAAATCATAGATGGACAACTACGGTAAAAACAGCAGGGATCATAAAATGGTGGTGGTGGGCGCGCCAGGACAAAACAATGGCAGACCAAAAAAAAAATAAAAATTGATGGACGACAAAGGTTAACAACAGCTGGGATCTTAAAATGGATCTGAAAAATTAAATGTGACAAAAAAACAGTACCTACCTTACAAGACATGTTTGTGATCCAGAAAAAGTAAATCCGCGGGAAATGCAATAGTGGCACAGACTGGATCGCAGCAAAACGCAATACCGGCACAGACTGGATCGCAGAAAACGCAATAGTGGCACAGACTGGATCGCAGTAGCTGCAAAGGCTAGCAGGACAAAGTATGGAACGATGCTGGAGGTTCGAATGAACCGCTTCCGCTTGAGAGCAATGGAAAGGAGCGCTAATACGTCGTCTTTTATGACGCGGTCATCCAATCACAAAGCGAGAGAGCTGTGACATAAACAGTCATGAAATACAGTGACCACCAATCTGTGCTGAGGTGCGTGGAAAAGGTTGCGCTCAATCACGCCTATCGAGGTCGTGATCTTTAACAATACATGCTGTGTGACACGTCCCAACGACCGCCGAGGTCGTTATACCGATCGCTGATCGTTGATGTGTCATTGATGAGATCTTCCTGTTTGGAAGCTACAAGCGACCTTATAGCGATCACACCAACGATCTCGTCAGCTTGTGTCGTTGTCGTGATCACTGGTGCGATCGCTTAGTGTGACAGTACCTTTAGTGTTTAAGTATCACACACACTGTGCAGTCTGTAAAACACTTTACCCATCAGAAAACTGACTTTATTATTATTATACATTTTTATAGCGCCATTTATTCCATGGCGCTTTACATGTGAATGGGGCAAATTTAGACAAGTACAATAAACATAAGCAAAACAAGGCACAAACAAGTAATGAAGGATAGAGGACCCTGCAAGGGGAAGGCTCACAGTCTACAGGGGATGTGTGAGGATACACTAGGACAGGGTAGTGTTGGTCATGCGGCGGTTCAGCAGACTGAGGATCGCTGCAGGTTAAAGGCTTGTCGGAAGAGGTGGGTCTTCAGGTTCCTTTTAAAGGTTCCTATGGTAGGCAAGAGCCTGATGTGTTGGGGTAGAGAGTTCCAGAGTATAGGGGAAGCACGGGAGAAGTTTTGTATGCGGTTGTGGGAGGAAGAGATGAGAGGGGAGCAGAGAAGGAGATCTTGAGAGGATCGAAGGTTGCGTGTAGGTAGGTACTGGGAGACCATGTCACAGATGTATGATGGAGACAGGTTGTGAATGGCTTTGTATGTCATTGTTAGGGTTTTGAACTGCAGTCTGTGGGCAATAGGAAGCCAATAAAGGTCCTGGCAGAGAGGAGAGGCTGGTAAATAATGGGGAGACAGGTGGATTAGTCGGGCAGCAGAGTTTAGGATGGATTGGAGGGGTGCCAGAGTGCTAGAGGGGAGGCCAGAGAGTAGGAGGTTGCAGTAGTTGAGGCGGGAGATGATGAGGGCATGCACTAGTGTTTTTGTGGTTTCATGGTCAAGGAATGCACGGATCCGGGAAATGTTTTGAGTTGGAATCAGCAGGAGGAGGCAAGGGCTTGGATATGTGGCTTGAAAGAGGGCAGAGTCAAGGATCACCCCAAGGCACCGAGCGTGTGAGACTGGGGAAAGTGAGCAGCCATTGACATAGATGGATAGGATGGGTGGAGGGGTAGAATGAGGTGGGCGAAAGATGATGAATTCTGTTTTGTCCATGTTCAGTTTTAGAAAGCGAGCAGAAAAGAAAGATGAAATAGCAGACAGACATTGTGGGATTTTGGTCAGTAAGGAGGTGAGTAGGGTTGAGCGATATTGCTCGATATCTAAAAATATCGTATCGAAATTGTATCGCCGATAGCACTAAATATCGTCGATATCCGATTTCGATACCGGAAGTCCCATGTAAGTCTATGGGAACAAAATATCGCAACAAAAAAAACCCTTTCTTTCGTTGTAAACACAAAATATACACACATAGAATACATATATATATATATATACATGTCATTGTGACATATATATACATATATTTATAGTTTATACACTTCTACATAGTAAAATCGACTCTAATTCAATTGCCGGGTAAAGACGTGACATACCCCATAGAAGTCGACGGGCTCGGTGCCGAGTACCCCGAAAACCTCTGGCTCTGTGCGACTCAACTTGGGCGTCACGAACAGGATTCTGTAGCTCGCTATAAGCGAGTCCTGTGTGCCTGAATTGCACTGGTTTTGTGCTTGAGAATTGCTAAAATCATCAGAGAATGTATTTGCCATTTTTCCGCCATATCTGCGTCACGACGAGGCACTGGTGAAGAAGAAGGGCGTGCTCTTCGTGGGTGTCACTCAGTGGCGTGAAAACGATGGCCGACCACTGTAAATGGTACTGCAATGTAAGATCGTGCCCCACAGCTCTTCAGTTCCGCCTCCTCATCCTCCTCATTGTGCGGAAACTAACACGAAGGTCCCGCTCCCTACAAAAGAGGGGCCCTCTCCAGATGCTAATGACACATGTGACTTGGCAGAGATGGCTAATGGACACGACGAGCAGAAGTGTGAAGGGATGGAGCAGTCAGAGCTCTCCCCCCACGGAAGCGACCCGATCGCCACGGAACCACTGTTGGGCACCCGGCCTGGAAACCCTCCTACGCTGCAAGAAGCGGAGGATATCCTAAGAGGCCTGGCCCGGCACCGGGAGGAGGTCGCCAGGGTGGAAGCCAGCTGGCGTGCCCTAAAAATAAACTTGGAGCGGCGCCAATCCCTCTTACCTGAAGTGTCTGTACCGGAAGGTGAGGCACCCGTTCTAGTAGAGGAGTCCTTGCAATGTGATCCGGTTGACGTTGTCGCAGTGGAGGCACCCGTTCCTGCAAAAACCGCAGCACAGTCAGTAGCACCCCAGATCCCGCTGTCTGCCCCGTCGCTGAGACAGAAGAAGCGACACCCGTCCTCATGGAGGAGGCCGCGCAGGCACCAGAGCACTACCTGCCTGTACCGGAGCCCCGACTGTCATCTGATTTAGAGCCGTCTGCTTCCTCCGCAGGGGAGCGCCGCCAGGACTGGGGGGCGACAGGAGAGCTGCCGCAAACCGGACACTGTAAGCTGCAGTGGAGTGGTGGAGACATGGAGCAGCTGGTGGAGGAGAATTTCAACCGGCGTCAGGAGGAAGAGTGGAGACGTTGGGAGCGGGAAGCAGAGCGACAAAGGGAGCAGCGAGAATCCCAAAAACTTCGCCAACGTCAGGTGGAGAAGGACCGGGCAGATAAGGACCGGATGAGAAAGGATAAAGGAACCCTGAGTGAGCCGTGGCGTAAGGGTGCAGTACGGAGCTTTAAATTGAAAGGTGGTTGGGGCTTCATCAAGGAGCCTGGACTTTATTTAGAAGTCTTTGTGACCCGGCGGGACGTGGAGGCTCACCTCCCAGAATGACACCCGGGGAGGGACCTGTTGCCAGGAGACTTGGTGACTTACACCCGACACTGGGGTTACAATGGGTGGTACGCCCTAAATGTTACCAGGTGCGAACCCTACTCCCCAGTGTTTCAGGAACCTGTGAGACCCTCGGAGCCTTCAGCCTCCCACATCCAGGCCTCTGCAAAAGTGCCCACCCCACGCCGTAAATCTCCCCAGCCTCCCTCAGTGGTCTCCTCAGCAGCCCCAGCTATGGACATGATAAGTATAGCTGGCCCGTACCCGGCGCCTGTTAGGCACCCTGGGGTTCGTTCAGTCCGGGACATAGGGCTCCAGACCCGGAGGGAGATGAAAGAGGTGGCCACACAGACCCAGATAGCGGGTCACGACGTCACTGTACAGGCCACACGACGTCATCAGGTCCTGGTGGTCCTTGGTGCCTCGGATGTTTGGCAATCTCAAGAAGAGTACCAGGTGGTACCTGGAAGAGGCCAGCCAAAGAAGTCTAAATAACCCGGACAGGATCCCTGTATGTAAATAGTTAAATTGTTTGTGTACCAGGACGGGTGAATGTTCCTAAAAAAGTTTTTTAATTTAATAAAAAAAAAAAACAGTTTTCATTACTTTTATTACAGTCTCATCCTGCGACGCCATCGATCTCCTGTAAAAAAATGAAAAAAGAAAAAAAAAAAAGTATACCACCTGACCGACGCAGTCCATAGTAACGAGTGTCCCACGACGATCCAGCTCTGCTACATCAGAATGACAGGCAGAGCCTGTCATCCCGGCGCAGCACAGCTGATTACCTGCTTCCCCGGCGGTAACGTCATCGGACTGACTGCTTTACGGCCGGGATTACCCTGCAGTCACTGCAGTTATCGCGAAAAACTGCATGTGACCGCCAGGGAGAAGATAATGGCGGCCATCAAGCAGTCCAGGACGTGACCGCCGGAGATCTTCTGCCAGGTAAGTGCCGCTGACTCCTGACAGACCCGACCGACGGACACTCACAGTGACAGTGACAAATCCGATTCCGGTATTCGATAAGACGAAAATATCGAAACGAATTATCGAAAGGCCGATAGAGCTAATATCGGCCGATAGCCGATATTTGCATTATCATATCGCTCAACACTAGAGGTGAGGTCAGGTCCAGATAGGTAGATCTGCGTGTCATCAGCGTATAGATAATAGTGTAAACCATGGGATTCTATGAGCTGTCCCAGGCCAAAGGTGTAAATTGAGAAGAGTAGGGATCCTAGAACTGAGCCTTGCGGAACACCGATAGACATGGGGTGAGGTGAGGAGGTGGTGTGGGAGAGGTAGACACTGAATGTCTGATATGATGATATCCAGGATAGGGCCAAGTCTGTGTTGCCAAGAGATGAGAGAATCTGTAACAGGAGGGAATGGTCCACAGTGTCGAAGGCAGAAGACAGGTCCAAGAGGAGGAAGTAGTGTTGCTTGCTCTTGGTGGTTAGTAGGTCATTGGTGACTTTAGTTAGGGCAGTTTCAGTTTAGTGATGCGGTCGGAAGCCAGACTGTAACTGGTTAAAGAGGGAGCAGGAGAAGAGGTGGGAGGACAGTTCAAGATGGACATGCTGTTCCAGTAGTTTTGAGGCATAAGGGAGAAGGGATATCGGGCGATAGCTAGACACAGAGGATGGGTCGAGGGAGGGCTCTTTGATGATAGGTGTGATTGAGGCATGTTTGAAGGATGGGAAGGAGGGGAAGACACCGTTTGTAAGTGAGAGGTTGAGGAGGTGTGTTAGGGTTGGGATGAAGACTTTGGCGGGGTTGGGGATGAGGTGGGACGGGAGCGGGTCAAGCGTGCAGGTGGTGAGATGTGATCTTGACAGAAAGGTGGAAAGCTGTTCATCTGTCATGGTGAAGAAGCTGGTTTTGGAAGAACAAGGCTGAGCAGTCAAGAGGAGGGGCATTGGGGGCTGTGGGCCAAAGCTTTCTCTGATGTTATCGATCTTCTGCCTAAAGAAAGAGGCAAAGCCTTCAGCAGAAATGAGAGGAGAGGGAGGAGGTGCTGGGGACGGAGAAGAGAATTGAAAGTGTTGAAGAGTTGTTTAGGGTTATGACGCAAGGAGGATATGAGAGATGAGAAGTAGGTTTGTTTTGCTGGCGTGAGTGTGGATTTGAACCTGGTAAGGGACTGCTTATATGTGATAAATAGAGATGAGCGACTTTCCCATTTTTCGGGTCGAGTCGGGTTTCATCTACTAATCAGATGTGATGCTCCACACAAGCAATTTGTACACTGTCACTGGAAGGCAGCTCTGCTACTCCCCCAAATTAATTGCCCCTTTATCACAGGCAGGCAGCCTGTAATCAGATCTGATGGTCCACACAAGCAATTTCTACAGCGTCACTGGCAGGCAGCCTAAGAACCAGCGCTGCTGCACACAGCAAAATCCTCCCCTCTCACTGCACAGTCACTGTACAGCTAATCGCTATCAGCAGAAAGCAATTTTTTTAGGCCCTGCATAACGCTCTCCCTGCTCAGACGCACGGCCAGCAACCTTCCCCTACACTGAGTTCGGCAGCTGTAAAATGGCGGTCGGCGCTGAGGGATTTTATATGCACTGTGACGCCACTGAAAGCCAGCCAATCGCTACAATGCCTTTCTCTAAGATGGTGCTTGCCGCTGGCTATGTCATCCCATTGCCCACAGCCTGCGTCCTTGCTCTTTGGCCGAGAAAAGGCGCTTAAAGTGTAGGGGAAAACCGACTCCAGCAAAATGGTCGCCGAACATGTGACCAAACTCACTCCACGGTCGGGTTTCGTTTCATGAAACCCGACTTTGGCGAAAATCGGCGACTTTTGAAAATGAACGACCTGTTTCGCTCAACTCTAGTGATAAAGTGCTCAGCAGAGCGGGATCTGTTCTATCTCTGCTTAGCGGCCCTGGAAGCCCATCTCAGTTCTTTGGTCAGGCTGGTCAGCCAGGTCTGCTTGTTGATTTTTCGAGTTTTGCTATGTGTGAAGGGGGGTGGCCGAATTAAGTGTTGATGTAATTGTGGTGTTATAAAAAGTGACAGCAGCATCTGTGTCATGTAAGGAAGCTATATCTGTAAGAGGGAGAAGGGACTCAGAGATTAAGTGTAAATTGAGTTGTTTGAGATTTCTGCCATGATGAGTGAGTTTGTGGAGTGGGGGTTGCGCACTAGGAGAGGGAAGAGACTGTAAGTAGGCTGTGTTCAAACAAGTGGAGGGGTGAGTTAGTGAGATTAGTAAGGGAGCAGAGGCGGGTGAAGATGAGGTCCAGTGTGTAGCCATCTTTGTGGGTGGCTGTAGAAAATCATTGAGTGAGACAAAAGGAGGCAGTGAGCGATAAAAGTTTAGAGGCAGCTGAGGTGGAAGTGTCAATGGGGATATTGAAGTCACCCATGATGATAGTGTGGATGTCAGCAGAGAGGAAATGAAGTAGCCTGGTGGTGAAGTGGTCAAGAAAGGTGGAGATGCCTAGTTCTGGGGGGCGGTAGATGACAGCTAGCTGGAGGTTGGAGGGGGAGTAGATGCGGACGGAGTGCACCTCAAATGAAGGGAGAGTAGCGGAGGGTGGTAGCAGAATAGGGCTAAAGGAACTTTACATCCATAAAAAAATTTTGGTCCTCACCTCAGCATTTCTGAATCACTGTTTCTAATTCACTAAGTAGTGACCTACTGGGTCTTCATTTATGATTCAGTGAGCTTGCACTCAGTCCCTGCTGTAATGCACTTGTAGCGGAAATTAATAGAGGCATCGTTCAATTATTTGTTCACAATACTGGAATCCTTTACCCTTTCAAACATTCTACAAAAAGAAAAGCCCTAGGAGCATGTTGGTCACATGAAACTTATAATAATAGTTATTAGCAATGCTTGGTTTTAGAACATATACTATTTGTATATTTTTTCTTACATATTGTTTAACGGGTTCTCTATAACATTTTCATGAAATGAAAAAAATCCATCATAGCTAAATAATAAATATAATATTAACGTTTCTAAAATACAATTTGTCTGTTCAAGTACCATTATTAAGTTTTTGCATACAGCACAAAACTTTAGAGCAGTATAACTATTATAAATAGAAACTATACTTGACAGAAATCTGCAATTTTTTCAACAGTACTAACATGTCTAATCCAAAATGCAGCACCTCCTTCAAAGTGTATATTAAAAATTGAAGTTTTCAGTTTCTCTGAAATGCAATTTCACCTTTATACCTTTTATACCTTGTGTCCTTTGCCATGATACCAACAAATTAATAAATGTCCTTGCTTCACCCCAGCATTTACAATTACTGTACACAAAACATTTCTCTGGGTCACACTGCAGTGATGCAACTGCAATACTAATCATATCTAATCAAATATCAGTATCATTGCAGACTTCAAATTACTTGATTTTGATTAAAAGTCAAATCAAAGTTTGTTTTTCCATTGTTCTAAACTTGTTCTTTTATTTGCATAAACTAAGGGTAGACATTAATCTCTCCCATGTCATTGATATATTGAATTTGTAAGCCGAATGTTTTAAAAAAAATCATAAAAGGTCACTTTGAAGAAGATTCTTATAGTTTTACATAGTTTCATATTTAAATTAAAGCAAAAGAGAAATTATAAAATTGATATAATCTAGTCTTATAATGTTCTCTAATTAGACTCTGTTCACATTTCATCTCAACTACATCGAAGGTTTTCATCAGGAATATTTTGCAACATATTTGCATATGTCAGCTCCATACATGGCATCTATACCACATAGAATGCATAGAATCATAAAATAGTAGAGTTGGAAGGGACCTCCAGAGTCATAGAGTCCAGTGCCCTGCTCAATGCAGGATTCACTAAACCATCTCAGACAGATGTCTGTCCAGCCTCTGTTTGAAGACTACAATTGAAGTCTCCTTCCTCTTATGGCAGCCTGTTCCCCTCAATAATCACCCTCACTGTGAAAAAACTTTTTCTAATATTTAATCTGTATCTTCTCCCTTTCAGTTTAATTCCATTGCTTCACGTGTTTCCATGTGCAAATGGGAATATAGATGATCTTCATTCGATGAATAAGTCGTCGAATATCATAAAATCGACTATCGTAAACCGAACTGAAAATCAAAATATCGCTCATCTCTAGGGCTTACCTAAATTTAAAAAAAGGATGTTTTTCAGAGTACCCCCATAGAACCTTTTTTCAGAGTACTCCCACAGATGTGTGCAGAGTATACACACACAGGTTTTTCTAGCCCAATATTCCCACAGACATGGTTGCAGAGAAGAAAAATTTGTTTTTATGCACAGTACGGCCCACAACTCATACAGACACAGTAAATTGTAATTATTTTTTAAGCACACTAGTTGCACAGACACAGCTGCACAGTACCCAAAAAGGCTTTTAGGCACAGAACATACAAAGGCTTCTGTCACATTACTCCCAGGAGCTTTTTGACACAGTACTCCCCGAGGATTTTTGGCACTGTGCTCCCAGAGGCAGGGTTGCAGAGGCTTAAAAGCACAATTATGTTTTAGGCACAGCTACAACTCGTACAGATACAGCGGTAGAGCAGAATTTTTTATACACACTACTCACAAAAAGATGGCTGCAGAATAGAGCAGCTTTTTAGAAACACTACTCGTCCAGACACAGCGGTGAAATTAAATATTTTTTTCCACATACAAATGGGAAAGAGACAGCTGCAGAGTAGAATTTTTATTACACACTACATGGAAAAAAATCATTACAGAGTACACTTATCTTTTATACACACTATTCACAAAAAATGCTACAGAGTACAAAATTTTTTTACACACACTACTGGCAAGAATATGCTGCAGAGTACACTTATTTTTTCCACACACTACTCACAAAAAAGGCTATAGAGTACAGTCATGGCCAAAAGTTTTGAGAATGACACAAATATTATATTTTCACATGATCTATTGCCCTCTGGTTTTTATGTGTGTTTGACAGATGTTTTTATGACAGACAGAAATATATAATTGCAAACATATGAGTAACAAAAGCTTATATTGACAGTTAGAATGAGTTAATGCAGCAAGTCAATATTTGCAGTGTTGACCCTTCTTCTTCAGGACCTCTGCAATTCTCCCTGGCATGCTCTCAATCAACTTCTGGACCAAATCCTGACTGATAGCAGTCCATTCTTGCACAATCAATGCTTTCATTTTGTCAGAATTTTTAGGTTTTTGTTTGTCCACCCGTCTCTTGATGATTGACCACAAGTTCTCAATGGGATTAAGATCTGGGGAGTTTCCAGGCCATGGACCCAAAATCTCTATGTTTTGTTCCCTGAGCCATTTAGTTATCACCATTGCTTTATGGCAAGGTGCTCCATCATGCTGGAAAAGCATTGTTGATCGCCAAACTGCTCTTGGAGGGTTGCGAGAAGTTGCTCTTGGCGGACATTCTGGTACCATTCTTTATTCATGGCTGTGTTTTTAGGCAAGACTGTGAGAGAGCCGATTCCCTTGGCTGAGAAGCAACCCCACACATGAATGGTTTCAGGATGCTTAACAGTTGGCATGAAACAAGACTGGTGGTAGCGCTCACCTTGTCTTCTCCGAATGAGGCATTTTCCTGATGTCCCAAACAATCGAAAAGGGGATTCATCAGAGAAAATAACTTTACCCCAGTCCTCAGCAGTCCACTGCCTGTACCTTTTGCAGAATATATCAGTCTGTCCATGATGTTTTTCTGGAGAGAAGTGGCTTCTTTGCTGCCCTCCTTGAGACCAGGCCTTGCTCCAAGAGTCTCCGCCTCACAGTGGTGCAGATGCACTCACACTTGCCTGCTGCCATTCCTGAGCAAGCTCTGCACTGCTGGTAGCCCGATCCCGCAGCTGAAACACTTTTAAGAGCCGGTCCTGGCTCTTGCTGGTCTTTCTTGGGCGCCCTGGAGCCTTTTTGACAACAATGGAACCTCTCTCCTTGAAGTTCTTGATGATGCGATAGATTGTTGACTGAGGTGCAATCTTTCTAGCTGCGATACTCTTCCCTGTTAGGCCATTTTTGTGCATTGCAATGATGACTGCACGTGTTTCTTTAGAGATAACCATGGTTAACAGAAGAGAAACAATGATGCCAAGCACCAGCCTCCTTTTAAAGTGTCCAGTGGTGTCATTCTTACTTAATCATGACAGATTGATCTCCAGCCATGTCCTCATCAACACCCACACCTGTGTTAATGGAGCAATCACTGAAAAGAGGTTAGCTGGTCCTTTTAAGGCAGGGCTGCAATGATGTTGAAATGTGTTTTGGGGGAAAAAGTTCATTTTCTAGACAAATATTGACTTTGCAAGTAATTGCTGTTAAGCTGATCACTCTTTATAACATTCTGGAGTATATGCAAATTGCCATTAGAAAAAGTGAAGCAGTAGACTTTGTAAAAATTAATATTTGTGTCATTCTCAAAACTTTTGGCCATGACTGTACTCGTATTTTTTACACACACTACTCAAAAAAACTGCTGCAGAGTACTATGATTTTTTAAGACACACTACTAGCAAAAAAACAAAACGCTCAGAGTACACCTATTTTTACACACACTTCTCGCAAAAAACTGCTGCAGAGTACAATAATTTTTTACACCATACTCTCAAAAAAATGCTGCAGAACACACTTATTTGTTACATGCACTATGTAAAAAAATGCTGCAGAGTACATTTATATTTTACAAATATTACTCGCAAAAAACACTGCAGAGTACATTTCGTTTTTCCACACACTACTCGCAAAAAAGCTCCAGAGTATAATAATGTTTTACACAAACTACTCGCAAAAAAAAATGCTGCAGAATACAGTTATTTTTTCCACACACTACTAGCAAAAAAATGCTGCAGAGTAGAAGCATTTTTCACATACACTACTCGCAAAAAAATGCTGCAGAGTGCACCTATTTTTTAAACACATTACTGGCAAAAAACGCTGCAGAGTACACTTATTTTTTAAACACACTGCTTGCAAAAACGCTGCACAATACACTTAATTTTTAGACACACTACTGGAAAAAAACAGCTGCAGAGTACCATAATTTTTTACACACACTACTCACAAAAAAAATGCAGAATTCACCTATTTTTTAACACACTATGTGCAAAAATGATGCAAAGTACACAAATTTTTTTAAACACACTACTCGCAAACAATCACTGCAGAGTACACTTATTTTTTATGCACTATTTTTTATGCACAATCCTGCAAAGTATTTATTTTATACGCACGTTATTTTTAAAAAAATGTTGCAGAAACACTGATTTTTTTTAGACATATTACTCACAATAAACACTGTAGAGTGCACCTATTTTTTCATCTTAATACTAGCAAAAATGCTGCACAGTACACTTGTGTTTTATGCACACTACTCACAAAAAAACGCTGCAGAGTAAACCTAATTTTTACTCTCACTACTCTCAAAAAAACGCTGAAGAGTACAATAATTTTTACACATTTCTTCCAAAAATGTTGTAGAGTACACTTATTTTTTACACACACTACTCGCTAAAAAAGCTGCAGAATATAATAATTTTTTTAGACACAATACTCTTAAAAAACCACTGTAGCATGCAATTTATTTTTTACACACTACTATCAAAAAAATTGCTGCAGAGTACAATTATTTTTTATGCACGCTACACACAAAAAACTTTCAGAGTACAATAATTTTTTACGCAAACTGCACATAAAAAAATGCTGCAAAGTACACTTACTTTTACACATGCTTCTCACAAAAAATGCTGCAGAGTACAATTTTTTTTACACACACTACTTGCAAAAAAATCACTGCAGAGTACACTTACTTTTTAAGCACACTATTTAAGAAAATGCTCCAGAAAACACTGATTTTTTTTAAACGCGATACTCACAAAAACACTGCAGAGTACACCTATTTTTTAATTAAAATATTTCCAAAAATGCTGCACAGTACACTTATTTTTTTATGCATACTACTCACAAAAAAGCTGCAGAGTAAATCTAATTTTTACACTCACTACTCACAAAAAACGCTGTAGAGTACACTTATTTTTATGCACACTACTCCCAAAAAAACCTGCAGATTATGATTTTTTTTAGACACACTACTCTTAAAGACCACTGTAGAGTACAATTATTTTTTACACACACTGCTCACAAAAAAGTCACTGATGAGTACACTTATTGTTCTACACACACTACTAGGAAAGAAACTGTTGCAGAGTACACTTACTTTTTATGCATACTGCTCACAAAAAAACAGCTACTGAGTACAATAATTTTTACACACACTATTCGCAAAAAAATGCTGTAAATACACTTTTTTTACACACACTATTTTCAAAAAAGCTGCAGAGTACACTGATTTGTTTACACTCACTACTCTCAAAAACTGCTGAAAAGTACTATAATTTTTGAAAAATATTTAGACATGAGAGTCCTCAGTGGTTGATACCTTTTAATGGCTAACTGAAAAGATGGTAACAAATTGCAAGCTTTCGAGACTACTCAGGTCTCTTCATCAGGCAAAGACTAAAACAAAAACTGAAGAATCACATATTTATACACAAGAGGACACAGGAATAATGCAATAGGTAAGACATGTGACGTGAAGCAGGCTTCACGTCACATGTCTTACCTATTGCATTATTCCTGTGTCCTCTTGTGTATAAATATGTGATTCTTCAGTTTTTGTTTTAGTCTTTGCCTGATGAAGAGACCTGAGTAGTCTCGAAAGCTTGCAATTTGTTACCATCTTTTCAGTTAGCCATTAAAAGGTATCAACCACTGAGGACTCTCATGTCTAAATATTTTTCTATCTACTGGCTAACACGGTACGAAGATATACATCTTTCCTATAATTTTTGACACATTTCTTGCAAAAAATGCTGTAGAGTACACTTACTTTTTATGCACACTACTCGCTAAAAAATCTGCAGAGTACAATAATTTTTTTAGACACACTACTCTTAGAACAACACCGTAGAGTACAATTTATTTTTTACGCACACTACTAGCAAAAAACTGTTGCAGAGTCCACTTTTTTATGCATACTACTCACAAAAAACTGCTACTGAAAACGATAATATTTATTATTATTATTTACTTATATAGCTCCATTAAGTCCATGGTGCTGTACATGAGAAGGCGTTATATACAATGTTATACAGTAGATATCATTTACAGTAAACAAATTTACAATGACAGACTGGTACAGAGGGGAGAGGACCCTGCCCTTGCAGACTTACTTTCTACGGGATAATGGGGAAGAGACAGAAGGTCGGGGTGCGGCAGTTCTGGTGGTGGTGAGGATGGCAGCTCTGGTGGTGATGGTGAGGCGGCAGCTCTGGTGGTGGTGGTGAGGCGGCAGCTCTGGTGGTGATGGTGAAGCGGCAGCTCTGGTGGTGGTGGTGATAAAACTGTTTCATTGACAAATCAGAAGGCCAGATTTCCACTTAAACATCCTTAGGCTAATATTGAGTTGCAGCCAGGGGGTGCAGCCAAGCCATGGGGCCCAATTAGCTGCTCCAAATCGTTTCTAATAAAACTGTGTTTCAGTGACAAATCTGGAGGCCCGATTTCCACTTAAAAAGCATTAGGACTAATATTGAGTGCAGCCTGGAGGCCCAATTAGCTAATCCACATCGTTTGTGATAAAACTTTTTTCAGTGACAAATCAGAAAGCCAGATTTCTACTTAAAAATCGTTTGGTATAACAGTGTTGTTCAGGCACACTATCTAAGAAAATAAATAGTGATTGTTCATTTAGTAACAGACGACTGACAGCTGTGGGCTTAAGGTTGTGAAACAGCAGGTTACAAAAGGGAAAGACACATAGAGCATGAGTGGGAAACAGCAAGGTCGTGGTGGTTAGAGGAATAGGCTTGGTGTTCGACATGTACGTGGGTTTCGGTGCTAATGTTAATGAAAGCTCAGCTGCACAAACATCGTTTCATCCTATCCAAAGACCACTGACAACCAACATCTGTTACTGGATAGGCTACTCCACTCCCTTTCTTTGGTTGTCACACAGCATTATGCCTTGTAGATGAGGCATCAAGTGGTCTCTCCTCATCTTTCTCCACCTTAACATCACACACAGTACAATCCTTTGAGGTGGCAACCCAATCACCCTTGTTTCCCCCCTCTCCTCACAAATTTGCAAATGCCCAACTGACTGTGAGGTACCACAGATGGGCTATTCTGTAGAGTGTTCAGACATTCTATATCATGGGCATCAGAGGTCTGCTCCAAGGATTCACAGAATCCAAAGGAGGAAAGCATCTGCACCGATGCTCAAAATTTTTCATGTTGGATCCGGGGCCAACGATGTAGAGTCTGAGCAGAATCCAGATCCTTATCACCAGACGTTAACCACCAGAGGTGGAGGTGATCCTGATTGGAGATGATCGAACGTCAGTCAGGGTGTACAAACCATACACAGCGTCCAGACACAAAAGCTTGTCTCATTGGCTGCTGACATCACATGTTTCTCTCTGTATAAAGAGTGAACATGTTGTTTTAGCACCATTTTGTCAGTGTAGCTGCACAGAGAGGCCAGTCCTGGTACTGCACAGTACAGTTATCTAGGTAAAACTAAAATCACTGCACACATAGAGAAGATATTTATGCTTCAAGTGAATATAGTTTATTGACAATGGTGGTGACACTCAAGAAAAAGACGTTTCGGCCAAACCGGCCTTTATTATGTGATCGCCTCTCAGGAAGTGGTGCCAATAGACATACAAGAGAGATAGTTCATATATTAGAGTATAACCAGTACGGCATGGTTTCCCTCAATCAAATGTAGGGTTTAATTTCCAGTCAGAGCACTACTCTTGTACCATGCCGGACCTGCGCTCCACTTAGCGCCACCAACGATAGCGGCACTGCTGTTGGTTTCTCACTGTGCCCACTCTGGAGACGCCCCATGGTCCCTAATCCTCTCATTAAGCACTACCAATGACACTGGACTGGAAATTATACCCTACATTTGATTGAGGGAGACCATGCCATACTATTATACCCTAATATATGAACTATCTCTCTTGTATGTCTATTGGCACCACTTCCTGAGAGGCGATCACATGATAAAGGCCGGTTTGGCCGAAACGTCTTTTTCTTGAGTGTCGCCACCATTGTCAATAAACTATATTCACTTGAAGCATAAATATCTTCTCTACATGTGCAGTGATTTTTAGTTTTACCTATACTAGCCGGACCTTAGGGTCCGTTCTCACTAGCACCGGACACTTCAAACCTTTTTGTTGAGTGCTAACCACTGACATTATATATAGTACAGTTATATAGGCAGTTGATAATCAGTCAGCTAGTTCAGATACAAAGGATCCTGTGTGGATACGAAACCAACCATCAATCGTTTTTGCTCATTGGATGTGACAACAGGGCACATTTCAAACACATAACTCTTTTGTGTTGCTAATATTGTGCTTGAGCCAGGAGTCCACATTAGAGAATCTAGTTTGTTTGTTGTAATACCATCTTCCAGAAAGCAGACCACATTTCAGTATCTAATCATTTTTTTTCATAATTTTGCTCTGTCCAATAGTTTACATTTAAAAATCTAAATTCTTTGTTCTAATACAATTTTCCAGAAATCAAGGAAGATTTCAGTAATCTATCATTTTGTGCTGATATTTTTGCTCTGTCCAGGAGTCTAGATTTGAGAATCAAAACTGTTTGTTCTTCTTAGTGTGCTCTAGAAGGCATGACATATATCTGCAGAAAAAGATTTTGTGCTGATAATAATTTTGGTGCATGAGTCCACCTTTAAAAATACAACTTGTTTGTGCTAATAGCATGTTCCTGAAACAAGGCAACCTTTGTGAAGGAAATATTTGGCGATGTTAATACAAAGCTGGCAGAAGACCAATTTGAAAACATACATTGGGTATGGAAAGCATTTAGATCGCTTTAAATTTTTTCACTCTTTGTTTCATTTGAAGCCGTTTGGCAAATTCAAAAAAGTTTCATTTTTTTCTCCTTAGTGTACACTCTCACCACATCTTGATGGAAAAAAAACATGTAATGTAGACATTTTTTTTTGCAAATTTTATTAAAAAAGAAAAACCAAAATATCACATGGTCATAACTATTAGACTCTTTTTCAGACACTCCTATTTAAGTCACATGCTGTCAATTTTCTTGTTGATCCTCCTTAATTTGTTCTACTTCTTCATTCATGGAGTCCAGCTGTGTTTAATTAAACTGATAGGACTTGATTTGTAAAGGCACACACCTTTATATAAAAGACCTTTAGTGATTTAGTTCTGCATCCCCAAGCACCCTTCAAGCCTTGAGGATTCCAAGACTTGTGGAGCAGCCCCTTCCCCATCTGCCCCTCATCCACCAGAGTCATCCAATGCCCAGTCAGCGAGATGTAACAGCCCTGTCCATGCTTACTCGTCCAGATGTCAGTGTTGAAATGCACCGTCAGACAAATTTTTCAAGGAGTGGGGTGATGTAGTCTGTGACATTGCCAGGTGTAGCACAGTCACTTCTGTCTTAGAGAAGTAATGAAGACTGAGCAACTGGTTACTGGGGACTGCGACGGCCATTAGCTTTCGGAAACCGTTCTGTATCACAAAGGCAGAAAGGCTGCATTTCCATGGCCAATAGAATAGATTGCAATTAGTGTTGAGCGATTCGATACTGCAAATATCGGGTATCGGCCGATATTAGCTGTATCGGGCTTTCGATTCCGAGTACCGATATTTTCGTCATATCGGATACCGGAATCGGATTTGTCACTGTCACTGTGAGTGTCCGTCGGTCGGGTCTGTCAGGAGTCAGCGGCACTTACCTGGCAGAAGATCTCCGGCGGTCACGTCCTGGACTGCTTGATGGCCGCCATTATGTTCTCCCTGGCGGTCACATGCAGTTTTTTCGCGATAACTGCAGTGACTGCAGGGTAATCCCGGCCGTAAACCAGTCTGATGACGTCACCGCCGGGGAAGCAGGTAATCAGCTGTGCTGCGCCGGGATGACAGGCTCTGCCTGCCTGCCTGCCTCTGATGTCATTCTGATGTAGCAGAGCAGGATCGTCGTGGGACACTCGTTACTATGGACTGCGTCGGACAGGTGGTATACTGCTGTTTTTTTTTTTTTCATTTTTTTACAGGAGATCGATGGCGTCGCAGGATGAGACTGTAATAAAAGTAATGAAAACTGTGTTGTGTTTTTTATTAAATTAAAAAAATTTTTTATGAACATTCACCCGTCCGGGTACATCAACAATTTAACTATTTACATACAGGGACCCTGTCCGGGTTATTTATAATTCTTTGGCAGGGGTGTTCCAGGTACCACCTGGTACTCTTCTGATGCTTGCCAAACATCCGAGACACCAAGGACCACCAGGACCTGATGACGTCGTGTGGCCAGTACAGTCAAGTCGTGACCCGCTATCTGTGTCTGTGTGGCCACCTCTTTCATCTCCCTCCGGGTCTGGAGCCCTATGTCACGGACTGAACGAACCCCAGGGGGCCTAACAGGCGCCGGGTACGGGCCAGCTATAGTTATCATGTCCATAGCTGGGGCTGCTGAGGAGACCACTGAGGGAGGCTGGGGAGATTTACGGCGTGGGGTGGGCACTTGTGCAGAGGCCTGGATGTGGGAGGCTGAAGGCTCGTAGGGTCTGTCAGTTTCCTGACACTCTGGGGAGTAGGGGTCGCACCTGGTGACATTTAGGGCGTACCATCCATTGTAACCCCAGTGTCGGGTGTAAGTTACCAAGTCTCCTGGCAACAGGTCCCTCCCCGGGTGTCCTTCTGGGAGGTGAGCCTCCACGTCCCGCCGGGTTACAAAAACTTCTAAATAAAGTCCAGGCTCCTGGTTGAAGCCCCAACCACCTTTCAATTTAAAGCTCCGTACTGCCCCTTATGCCGCGGCTCCCACAGGTTCCTTTATCTTTTCTCATCCGGTCCTTATCTGCCCGTTCCTTCTCCAGGTGACATTGCCGAAGCTTTTGGGATTCTCGCTGCTCCCTTTGTCGCTCTGCTTCCCGCTCCCAACGTCTCCACTCTTCCTCCTGACGCCGGTTGTAATTCTCCTCCACCAGCTGCTCCATGTCTCCACCATCAAATGCCAGCTTACCATGTCCGGTTTGCGGCAGCTCTCCTGGCGCCCCCCAGTCCTGGCGGCGCTCACCTGTGGCGGAAGCAGCCGGCTCTGGAACAGATGACAGTCGGGGCTCCGGTACAGACAGGTAGACCTCTGGTGCCTGCGCGGGCCTCCTCCATGAGGACGGGTGTCGCTTCTTCTGTCTCAGCGACGGGGGCAGACAGCGGGATCTGGGGTGCTGCCAGTGCAGAGTTTTTTGCAGGAACGGGTGCCTCCACTGCGACAACGTCAACCGGATCACATTGCAAGGGCTGGGATGCCCGCACGGACTCCTCTACTAGAACGGGTGCCTCACCATCCGGTTCAGACACTTCAGGTAAGAGGGATTGGCGCCGCTCCAAGTTTAGTTTTAGGGCACGCCAGCTGGCTTCCATCCTGGCGACCTCCTCCCGGTGCCGGGCCAGGCCTCTTAGGGTATCCTCCGCTTCTTGCAGCGTAGGAGGGTTTCCAGGCCGGGTGCCCAACGGTGGTTCCGTGGCGATCGGGTCGCTTCCGTGGGGGGAGAGCTCTGACTGCTCCATCCCTTCACACTTCTGCTCGTGTCCATTAGCCATCTCTGCCAAGTCACATGTGTCATTAGCATCTGGAGAGGGCCCCTCTTTTGTAGTGAGGCGGGACCTTTGTGTTAGTTTCCGCACACTGAGGAGGATGAGGAGGCGGAACTCCAGAGCTGTGGGGCACGATCTTACATTGCAGTACCATTTAGAGTGGTCGGCCATCGTTTTCGCGCCACTGAGTGAGTGTACACCCACGAAGAGCACCCCCTTCTTCTTCACCAGTGCCTCGTCGTGACGCAGATATGGCGGAAAAATGGCAAATACATTCTCTGATGATTTTAGCAATTCTCAAGCACAAAAACAGTTCAATTCAGGCACACAGGACTCGCTTATAGCGAGCTACAGAATCCTGTTTGTGACGCCCAAGTTGAGTCGCACAGAGCCAGAGGTTTTGGGGGTACTCGGCACCGAGCCCGTCGACTTCTATGGGGTAAGTCACGGCTTTACCCGGCAATTGAATCAGAGTCTATTTTACTATGTAGAAGTGTATAAACTATAAATATATGTATATATATATGTCACAATGACATGTATATATATATATATATGTATTCTATGTGTGTATATTTTGTGATTATAACGACAGAAAGGGTTTTTTTTTGTTGCGATATTTTGTTCCCATAGACTTACATAGGACTTCCGGTATCGGAATCGGATATCGACGATATTTAGTGATATCGGTGATACCATTCCGATCCGATATTTTTAGATATCGAGCAGTATCGCTCAACACTAATTGCAATCCAATTATAATAGAGATCACAGGCCAGGAGTCATGCAGAACCACCCACTGTGATCTTTGGAGCAAAGAGCTCTCAGCTGGCCCTTATCGTCCAGACAATTGCACGATTGGGTGACGATCAGCCAAGGAGCCTGCAGGTTGTTCGCAATAATTAGTTACCAGAAAACTAACAGTGAACATATTGCAGATATACCTCTGGATTACAACGCATGGAATATGTGTATATACTGCTGTACAATCACTGCTAACTCCATGATAACCCCACAGTCCTCGCTGGCACTACCAATCCTGTTTTTTAAAAAATGAATAAATACATGCTGATTGGATGCAATTCTTCTTTTGTGGTTCACACCAACAGGGTCTTCCATCCCCTCTCCCACAGAGTAGTGGTCATATACCATCCACCAGGCTTACCCACTAACTTCATTGACCTCTTTTCTAGCTTGCTGTCACACTTCATGTCCTCAGAATTGCCAACCCCTATCTTGGGAGACTTCAACAACCTCACCTCCCCAACTTCATCCCAGCTTCTATCTCTACTCACTTCTCATGGACTCTCACAACTTTCAACCTCTGACACACACAAAGACAATAACACCGCTGATGTGGTCTTTGTCTGGCTCTGTTCAATCTCCTACCTTAATAACTCACCTATTCCCCATTGTGCCTCATGAAATTAGGACTAACCACAATTTACACATTTTTAGGCATTCCCTATAAACACATCTGTTTAGGGCGGCCTATCACGTTCCCTAAAAAAACTATTTTTTTATATGTAGCCTATTCTCTACTTCTCTGAACATAATTCGCTATTAAACTCAACCGCACCCAAAAGCACTACAACTATTGGCTGGTGAATTCCTCATACAGCCTTTATCTATCCCCAATTTCCTCAAGAAGGCTGGACCATCATTGTAAATAAGCACCTGTACTTTGTGTTACCCCCACCTCATTGTAGATTTTAATCTCTTATGAGCAGAGTCATCATTATTTTTGCTTTAATTGTCGGATGATCGTTACATTTGTAACTTATGACTGTTTTATGTGAACTGCTGACTTGTAAAGCTCCGTGGAATATGTTTGCGCTACATAAATAAAAGTTATTATTAGTAGATTGAAGATGATGAAGTTCAAGCTCTTAGCTTTGCCATGTGTAGGAGGAAAAAATCTTTTACGTGACCACAACTGCACAAAGAGGACTGGCTGCTGTGCTGACAGATGGTGTAGTAGGGTGAACACGACAAACTGTTGGACTGTGAGTGAGGTGCAGGTGCGGATGTCATGTGCTCGGTGTCTGAGATTGGTTAAAAACAGCAGGCATTTCCACTACCATATCAGCTGATGGGCTCTCACTCACCACAACTGTAGCTGGTAAACAAGTAGAGGCTCTGCTGATGCAGAACTGTGCGAGAACACTTGCCACATTGAGGGAGGAGAAAGAAGCAGCAGATGTGGTTAATGGGGCAGCCGGTGGTTGTCAAGGCCCGCTAGTCCGCATTTTAGGGCAGTGAGATTCCCAGACTGATGCATGTTGATACAGTATGTTCTGGTTCATGCATGTAAAAAGCAAATTATTGGATTTTTTGCCTACACTCAGCCGTTTTTTACAAAGATTGCAGGTAACGTAAGTTAAGTCATCCTTTGTGGTCTCAAAAAGGGCCAGGCTAGCCAACCCTTGCTCCCTGGGAACTTCAGAATCATGACCGCTGCTTGCCACACCCAGAGTTGTGACTGAGGATGCAGTGCTTGTCGTGGTTGCATCACCCATGATCTGTGTGGGATGCCACAGCATAACATACTCGACTTCTTCCTCTTCCACATCCTCTGATAAGCTACTCAGTTTCGTGTCTCTGAGTTCACACCAAGTGGGATCTACAATGTAATAATCATCCTCTCAGTTCTCCCATTCCTCACCCTGAGAATCACCATACTCCTCTTCCTTCTCTGATTACACAGAACAATCCATGTGTGCCTCAGATATCTGAGTCTCATCAGGATCACCTCCACTCCCGGGGTTAACATCTGGTGATGAGTGTCTGGATTCTGCTCGCACCCTACTTCATCCAGCCCCAGATCCAACTACAAAAAATGTTGTCCATCAGTGCAGATGCTTTCCTCCTCTTGAGTCTGTGAATCTTTGGAGCAGAACTGTGATGCCTATGCAATAGAATGTGCAAACAGCTCTGAAGAGTCGTCCACCTGTGGTTCCCTATAGTCAGTTGGGTGGTTGTAGAGTTGTGATGTGGGGAGAAACAATGGTATTTGGGGTGCCACTTATGAGGACTGTACTATGTGTGATGTTAAGGCGGAGGAGGAGGAGAAGAGGCCACTTGATTCAGAGCTTGCCATCAACTGAAGCACATTCTGGCCTTCATCTACAAAGCCATAACCCTGTGCGGTTGCCAAAGAAAGGGAGTCGAGTAGCCTGTCCAGTAACAGAAATTGTCAAAATGCTGCTCAATTTCTCACTGCAGCAAAACAAACCTACTCTCATCACTCATATCATCCCTGTCTCACAACACTAAACAGACTATTCAGTATTTTCAATTCTCTCCTCGTCCCCCAGCTCCCTCCTCCCTATCTACTCATCTCAGCTGAAAACTTTACCTCATTCTTTAAGCAGAAGATTTACAACATAAGACAAAGCTTTTGCATAAAGTCCCCATAGCCCCTCCTCAGAACTACTCAACTCTCCTCCTCCAAAACTAACTTCATCATCACGGTAGTTCAACTTTACTTTTTCTCTCCAAATCACATCTCACCACCTTTAAACTTAATCCAATCCCACTCCACACTATTCCAAACCTTACAACAGTCTTCTTCCCCAAACTAACCCATCACTCCAACCTGTCACTAACAACTGTTGTCTTCCCCTCATGCTTCAGACATACCTCGATCACAACCATCCTCAAAAAATCCTCCCTTGACCCTTTCTTTGTGTATAGCTCACCCCATATCACTTATCCCCATGCGTCAAAACTAGTGGAACAACACTTACATTTTGAACTGTCCTCAAATCTATCCTCCTGCTCGCTCTTTGACTTCTTACAATCTGGCTTCCAACCGCACCATTGCACTGAAACTGCCCTGACCAAAGTCAACAACGACCCACTAACTGACAAGTCCAAGTGACACTACTTTGTCCTCGTTCTGGACCTGGATTTTTTCTTCTTACTACAGACTTTTTCATGTCTTGGCATCGCAGTCTTGGCCCTATCTTGGATCTCCTCATACCTTTTATTGTATACCCCTTTTCACATGTAAAGCACCATGGAACAAATAGCGCTATAATAATAATACCTAACAGACAGAACGTTCAGTATCTCCCACTCACACACCATCTCCTCATCTTGCCCCCCTCTGTCAGTGTCCCCCAAGGTTCAGTTTTAGGACCCCTGCTCTACTCCATCTACACCTTCAGTTAGGGACAGCTCATAGAGTCTCACAGCTTTCAGTATCACTTCTATGCTGATGACACTGGATCTTATATCACTTCCTTACTTACCAGAATCACACAATGTCAGTCCTCGATTTCATCTTTCTTCTTTGCTAGTTTTCTAAAACTTTACATGGATAAAACCGAATTCATCTTTACACCATCTCATTCAACCTCCCCAACTGACCTATCCATCAAAATCAATGGCTTGACTCTGATCTCTCCTTAAAATCTGAGATCCAAGCCCTTTCCCCTTCCTGCTTACTACAACTCAAAAATATCTCCCGATTCCACAAATTCCTCAACCATGAATCTGCAAAAACACTAGTGCATGCCCTCATCATCTCCCATCTTGACTACTGCAATCTATCCAAAACTCTGCTGCCCGACCAATCCACCTGCCACCACACTATTCTAAGGCTTCTCTCCTATGTTAATACCTGCACTGGCTCCCCATTGCCCAGAGACTCTGGTTCAGAACCCTAAGTTTGGCATACAAAGCGATTCAAAACCTGTCTCCTCCATACATCTGTGACTTAGCCTCCTGGTGCTTCCCTGCCCGCAACCTCCGATCGTTGAAAGATTTCCTTCTTTATGCATACCAGATTTCTCCCGTAGATCCCCTCTACTCTGGAACTGTGTCCCTCAACACATCATACTCTCGCCTACCATGGGAACCTTCAAAAGGAACCTGAAGAAATACCTCTTCCGTCAAGCCTACAACCTACGCTAACCATCGCTTCACCGTACCGCAGCGCGAACAGCTCTACCCTCACCTAATTTATCCTCACCCATCCTTTGTAGACTGTGACCCCTCATGGGCAGGGTCCTCTCTCCTCCAGTAACAGTCTGTGACTTGTATTATTTCAGATTATTGTACTTGTTTTTATTATGTATACCCTTTTCACATAAATGATGCTATAACAATAAATTATAATAACACCGCTCTGCGGCTGCCAAAGAAAGGGAGTTGAGTAGACCGTACAGTAACTGAAATTTTCCAAGAACTGCACAATTACAATATTTCTACTATGGGAAATTGACACTTTAGTGGTGTGTGTCAATAGTTTGGGGAAATGTTTGTACTCCAAGTTGTGTCTCTTTCATGTGTGTTGGCTGTAACAGTAGGGTTCCCAGACCGGCAGACCTGCAATTACTTTGTCAGCTACCTGTGTTACTATCCTTAAATGTTTCTAGCAATAGTAGTTGACGAAGCTGATATTTGTGCCACCTGAGTGTAGCTAATGAAAAATCACGTTTAAGATGTTGCATGAGGTATCAAGGCTCCCAGCACAGCAGGCTTACACTGATCCCTCACCCATCTTGTCTTAATTGAAACTTCAATTCCAAGCTGTAAATGCTGGGCCAGACCCTGATACCTCATGCATGGCTCATGGCTGACTGCTGCTGTGTCATTTGCAAAATTCTACAGTGGGTCAAGTGATGCCTGTTTTCATGGTGTCTACCCCTAATTTTAGCTGTTTGGGAAGTTTTTTGTCACCCTTTAAGGTGTTGTGTACAGTCATGGCCAAAAGTTTTGAGAATGACACAAATATTAATTTTTACAAAGTCTACTGATTCACTTTTTCTAATGATCACTAGGGGAAAGGGTGTGCACTCAGGTCTCAAGGTGAAAAAAAGTGCTGGTGAATTTGGACCCTATAGGACCAAATACTATCAAGATGTGAAATTCACCGCACACACTATTGTATTTTATTTTTGCAAAATTATTTATTGTGCTCCACAATGTTGGATAAAGTGCCGTGTAAATATAACAAAGATACCCCTACATTCACATATACCCGACGTTTCGACTCTTCCCGAGTCTTAGTCATGGGGTACTAAAGAGAAATGAAAGAAAACAATGGGGTGAGTATTTACAACACAATAACAAATGTATACATATTAAAAATAAAAATACACAATATACAATATATACAGGGATATGTACAATATATAAATATAAGTATAAAGAGAATACCAGAGATATGTCATTTATCAATAATATGCTATTATAGTTATCATATGACTGTGTAATATAATGATAGAAAACTGCTTCTAATGATAAAAATAAATATCTCATGCTCCGCAAGAGCAAGCTAGAAGAAAAGGGAGAGAGGAGATACCTGAATGGTGGGTAGTACAGAATATGGGCACTTGTCACAGATAATGAATCAGAGATTGTAGCAGTGGTTATGCAGCACTAGAACAAAAATGGGACATATGATATAAAATACACTGTGGCTGTTCCCAGTGGGACTGGTTTGAGGGTAAATGCCATGATTAGTTACCTGTATCGTCAGACTATATATGCATGACAGGAAGCTGATTGATAGAAAGAAAACACTTATTAGCCCACCCAAGAAGTTCCCACAGAGAAATTATATTACACAGTCATATGATAACTATAATAGCATATTATTGATAAATGACATATCTCTGGTATTCTCTTTATACTTATATTTATATATTGTACATATCCCTGTATATATTGTATATTGTGTATTTTTATTTTTAATATGTATACATTTGATATTGTGTTGTAAATACTCACCCCGTTGTTTTCTTTCATTTCTCTTTAGTACCCCATGACTAGTGTGAGCGATACTTTCCGATATCCAAAAGTATCGGTATCGTAATGGTATCGCCGATATCCAAAAAATATCGGCGATACCCGATACCGATACCGGAAATCCAATGTAAGTCTATGGGACAGAAATATTGTAACTAAAAAAAACCTCTTTCTTTCCTTGTAAACACTAAATAAACACACATAGAATACATATATATATATATATATATATATACATGTCATTGTGACATATATATATATACATATATTTATAGTTTATACACTTCTACATAGTAAAATAGCCTCTGATTCAATTGCCGGGTAAAGCCGGCTTTTGTGAAAAGACAGAAGCACCCGACATGAAATGACACTTGGTTTACATAGAGTTAACCATGTCTTTTCATGTAGTTTGATATCTGATTTGCACTAACAATTACATCAGTCTATGTGTGCAAAATTTCACACCTGTAGGGGTTAATTAAAGGTGTAAATTTGTTGTAAAAAAAACGGACTTTTTTGCTACGAATTTACACCTTTAATTAACCCCTACAGGTGTGAAATTTTGCACACATAGACTGATGTAATTGTTAGTGAAAACAATAGATCAAACAACTTGAAATGACATGGTTAACTCTATGTAAACCAAGTGTCATTTCATGTCGGGTTCTGCATTTTCACAAAAGCCGGCAATTGAATTAGCGGCTATTATACTATGTAGAAGTGTATGAACTATAAATATAAAATATATATATATATATATATATATATATATAGTGTCACAAATTCAATGACATGTATATATATATGAGGTGTAAAATTTTTGAAAAAAAATGCGTGGGCTCCCGGCCTATTTTCCCAACCAGACAGACAAAGCCAGCGAGTGGGGGCAGATAATAATAGCCCAGAAAGGGACCATTATTTTTGGCCCCCCCTGGCTACTAACATCTGCCCCCAGACACCCCAGAAAAGACAAATCTATAATTAGATTCGCCCTTTCTGGCACTTTGCCCGTCTATTCCCATTGCCCTGTAGCGGTGGAGAATGGGTTAATATGGGGTTAAAGCCACCTTGCTATTGAAAGGTGACCTTAAGCCAGGTTAATAATTGAGAGCTGTCAATTAGACAACTATCAATTATTAATCCTATTGCATGAAATAAAAATAAAACACACACACTTTAATTAAAAATCATTTTAATGAAATAAAGACACATGTTTTTGACCATCTTTTATTTTACTGCAAAAACCATTTCCTGCAATAAAAATAAAATAAAAAAGCAAAATTATTCTTACCTATCCCATGCACAGTCAGGTCCCATGGTGTAATCCTTCAGAAAGGGTTAATGTTTACTGCAGGGACCGCAGCTAATGCTGCAGCCTCACAGTAAACCCCCAAATGAATGAGCTCCTCTCCTGGCTGACAGGAGAGGAAGTGGAAAGCTTAATTGATTGCTTTCCACTTTCACTTCAGGTCAGCCAGGGACACAATCAGTGACGTCAGAGGGAACTGATTAACAAAAATAGGGGTTCCCTTCGAAAAAAAAATGGCGTGGGGTCCCCCCTATTTTTGTTAACCAGCCTGATGAAGCAGACTGCTGAGCAGTGGCGTACCGTGAATGAAGCAGACCATGCAGCTGCTATGGGGCCCGGACAGGTGAGGGGGCCCGCGACGGTCGGGTAGCTGTGCTGACACAGTACTACCAGGGGGTCGGCGGGGGAGGGGGAGCGCAGCTCTTCTATATACTCACCCCTCCTGTTGCGGTCTCTGCAGCCCCTGCTCTTCTCCCACGGTCTCCGACGCCTGTGTTCAGCGGTCAGGTGGTACCGCTCATTACAGTCATGAATATGCACATATTCATGACTTTAATGAGCGGTCCTGCGTGACCGCTGAACACTGGCGGCGGAGACCGCGGGAGAAGAGCAAGGGCTGCAGAGACCGCACCGGTGGAAGGGTGAGTATAAGGGATATTTACCTGTCCCGTTCCACCGTTGCTCGCGTCCTCTTGCTGCAATGTTCAGGTCAGAGGGCGCGATGACGTCGTTAGTGCGCGCCGCGCCCTCTGCCTGATCATTCACTGCTGGAGGACCCCAAAGACAGCGGCGCTCAGCAGTGGAGAGAGGACAGGTAAATATCTCAGGTGCCGGGGCCCTGAGCGAGCGGTGACATCGGCACCTGGTGTCACCACCTGCTCAAGACACGGGCACCTGGCCCCCAGCGACGAGAGCTGAGTATGTCTTTTTTTTTTTTGGTTTCAGCAGCTGCGGCAGCATAAGGGCCTATACTATGGAGCATCTATGGGGGCACAATCTATGGGGGCATGATCTATGGAGCAACTATGGGGGCACAATCTATGGGGCATAATACATTTTTTTGTTTAATGTGTCCCCTCACTGTGCTGGCACTTTACATTTACAATGGCTCTGGGTTTTTTTTTTTTTGGGGGGGGCCCATTCAGACTTTTGCTATGGGGCCCCATAATTTCTATGTACGCCCCTGCTGCTGAGGCATGGTATTTAAGGCTGTTAAGGAGCCAATATCCATGGACCTTGCCAGCAGCGTCGGACTGGAGTACCTTGGGCCCACCAGAGAAAAATTATTCTTGGGGCCCACCATCATACTTCCCAACCTTTGAAGAAGGGAAAGAGGGACAAAGGCTGTGGCACGCTGTGCCTGCTGCAGCAAATTTTAGGCCATGCCACGTTGCACCACAGACTGTCCAGGAGTTGGTGGATGCTTTAGTCCAGGTGTGGAGGAGATCCCTCAGGAGACCATCCGTCGCGCTCATCAGGAGCATGCCCAGAAGTTGTAGGGAGGTCATACAGCATACCTCCCAAATTTTGAAGACAGGAAAGAGGGTTAAAGGCTGCGGCGCGCATAGCGCGCCGCTGCAAATTTTAAGCCACGCCCCGACCACACCCATTTCACAGCTAATCACACCCATATCCTCACCCCAACCGTACCCATGCCGATACAGCTGACCCTCCGATGACGGTTGGGGGGCCCACTGCTGGCACCATAGCTTCCGGGCGGCAGAGCAGGGAGAGCGATTCTCCCTGCTCTGCCGCAGAATGTAACTGTATCGGCGTGCTGTGCACGCCGATACAGTTACTGTAGCGTAGCTCCGGGTGGGCCCCCTCAGAGCGCGGGGCCCGGGGCCACCGCCCCCTCTGCCCCGCGACCTATCCTTTCAAATCAGGGCCCACCACGTAGGTTTCTCCGGTGTCCCGGTGCCTCAGTCCGACCCTGCTTGCCAGCCTGATAATACCAGGCCACAGCAGTCTGCATATCTTGGCTGGTTAACAAAAATAGGGGATCCCCTCGAAAAAAATTTGGCGTGGGGTCCCCCCTATTTTTGTTAACCAGCCAGATGAAGCAGACTGCTGAGGCCTGGTTTTTCAGGCTGGTAAGGATCCAATATCCATGGACCTTGCCAGCCTGATAATACCAGGCCACAGCAGTCTGCTTAGCTTGGCTGGTTAACAAAAATAGGGGATCCCCTATTTTTGTTAACCAGCCAAGTAAAATGCAGACTGCTGCGGCCTGGTATTAAAAGACTGTCAAGGCCCATGGATTTTGGCCCTCAACAGCCTGATAATACCAGGCTGCAGCAGCCCCACATTTGGCGCATCAAAAGATGTGCCAATTGTGGCACTTTACCCGGCTCTTCCCACTTGCCCTGTAGCGGTGGCAAGTGGGGTAATAAGGGGTTAATGTCACCGTTGATTGCACGGTGACAATAAGCCCGGTTAATAATGGAGAGGCGTCAATAAGACACCGATCCATTATTAATCCCAAAGTTTTTAAATGTTTAAAAAAAAGACACAGCCAGAAAAAAGTATTTTAATGAAATAAAAGAGACAACACAGTTTTCATTAATTTTATTATACTCTCATTCCTGCGACGCCATCGATCTCCTGTAAAAAAAGAAAAAAAACAAACCAACAGTATACCACCTGTCCGACGCAGTCCATAGTAACGACAGTCCCACAACGATCCAGCTCTGCTACATCGGAATGCCAGGCAGACCTGACATCCCGGCGCAGCACAGCTGATTACCTGCTTTCCCGGCGTGACGTCATCGGACTGCTTTACGGCCGCGATTACCCGGCAGTCACTGCAGTTATCGCGAGAAACTGCATGTGACCGCCAGGGAGAAGAGGATGGCGGCCATCAAGCAGTCCAGGACGTGACCGCCAGAGATCTTCTGCCGGGTAAGTGCCGCTGACTCCTGACAGACCCGACAGACGGACACTGACAGTGACATTCCGATTCCGGTATCCGATATGACGAAAATATCGGAACTCGGAATCGGAATTCCGATACAGCCAATATCGGCCGATACCCGATATTTGCAGTATCGGAATGCTCAACCCTACCCATGACTAAGACTCGGGAAGAGTCGAAACGTCGGGTATATGTGAATGTAGGGGTATCTTTGTTATATTTACACGGCACTTTATCCAACATTGTGGAGCACAATAAATAATTTTGCAAAAATAAAATACAATAGTGTGTGCGGTGAATTTCATATCTTGATCACTTTTTCTAATGGTAATTTGCATATACTCCAGAATGTTATAAAGAGTGATCAGCTTAACAGTAATTACTTGCAAAGTCAATATTTGGCTAGAAAATGAACTTTATCCCCCAAAACACATTTCAACATCATTGCAGCCCTGCCTTAAAAGGACCAGCTATCCTCTTTTCAGTGATTGCTCCATTAACACAGGTGTGAGTGTTGATGAGGACATGGCTGGAGATCAATCTGTCATGATTAAGTAAGAATGAGACCACTGGACCACAGGAGGCTGGTGCTTGGCATCATTGTTTCTCTTCTGTTAACCATGTTATCTCTAAAGAAACACGTGCAGTCATCATTGCAATGCACAAAAATGGCCTAACAGGGAAGAGTATCGCAGCTAGAAAGATTGCACCTCAGTCAACAATCTATCGCATCATCAAGAACTTCAAGGAGAGAGGTTCCATTGTTGCCAAAAAGACTCCAGGGCACCCAAAAGAGACCAGCAAGCGCCAGGACCGTCTCTTAAAAGTGTTTCAGCTGCGGGATCGGGCTACCAGCAGTGCAGAGCTTGCTCAGGAATGGCAGCAGGCAGGTGTGAGTGCATCTGCACGCACTGAGGCGGAGACTCTTGGAGCAAGGCCTGGTCTCAAGGAAGGCAGCAAAGAAGCCACTTCTCTCCAGAAAAACATCATGGACAGACTGATATTCTGCAAAAGGTACAGGCAGTGGACTGCTGAGGACTGGGGTAAAGTTATTTTCTCTGATGAATCCCCTTTTCGATTGTTTGGGACATCAGGAAAATGCCTCATTCGGAGAAGACAAGGTGAGCGCTACCACCAGTCTTGTCTCATGCTAACTGTTAAGCATCCTGAAACCATTCATGTGTGGGGTTGCTTCTCAGCCAAGGGAATGGGCTCTCTCACAGTCTTGTCTAAAAACACAGCCATGAATAAAGAATGGTACCAGAATGTCCTCCAAGAGCAACTTCTCCCAACCCTCCAAGAGCAGTTTGGCGATCAACAATGCTTTTCCAGCATGATGGAGCACCTTGCCATAAAGCAAAGGTGATAACTAAATGGCTCAGGGAACAAAACATAGAGATTTTGGGTCCATGGCCTGGAAACTCCCCAGATCTTAATCCCATTGAGAACTTGTGGTCAATCATCAAGAGACGGGTGGACAAACAAAAACCTAAAAATTCTGACAAAATGAAAGCATTGATTGTGCAAGAATGGACTGCTATCAGTCAGGATTTGGTCCAGAAGTTGATTGAGAGCATGCCAGGGAGAATTGCAGAGGTCCTGAAGAAGAAGGGTCAACACTGCAAATATTGACTTGCTGCATTAACTCATTCTAACTGTCAATATAAGCTTTTGTTACTCATATGTTTGCAATTATATTTCTGTCTGTGATAAAAACATCTTTCAAACACACACATAAAAACCAGAGGGCAGCAGATCATGTGAAAATATAATATTTGTGTCATTCTCAAAACTTTTGGCCATGACTGTGTACATTTGGTTTGGCTTCCCAATGAATCTAATGGGGTGCGGGTAAATTCATCGAACATGTTCGGTGAATGAATCTAGCCGAACCAAACCTTGAAATGTTCGCTCATCTCTAGTTGGGACATAGCAAAATCTGTCAATTGTCTTTTACATTTCTGATCATATTAATCTACGTCTAAAATCACTAATGCCCAACCTTACCAGATAGGTGTGTTCTAATATTGCTAGTGGTTTGTTTGAATCGGTTTAAAATCTTCCTTTTCTTCATATGATAAATTAATGCTGGTGTTCTAGATTTATAATTTGCATAAATCAGTATTTAATATTTGAGGAATGCTAATAATTCTGTTCTAAACATTTGTCATGATGAATTTAAAGATTTTAATTTTAATTGAGTACCGGTATGTGTATAATCTGATTATTAATCCCATCATGACCTGAGCTTTTTTCGGTTTTGTGTTTTTGTTTTTTCCTACCCTTCTTCTCAGAGCCATAACTTTTTTATTTTTCTGTCAATATGGCCATGTGAGGGCTTGCTTTTTGCGGGACGAGTTGTACTTTTGAACAACACCATTAGTTTTACCATGTCATGTACTAGAAAATGGGGAAAAAAAATCCAAGTGGGGTGAAATTGCAAAAAAGCGCAATCCCACACTTGTTTTTTGTTTGGCTTTTTTACTACGCTCGCTAAATGTTAAAACTGACCTGCCATTATGGTTCTCCAGGTCATTACAAGTTCATAGACACCAAACATGACTAGGTTTTTTTTATCTAAGTGATGAAAATAAATTCCAAACTTCATTAAAAAAAAAAATTGCTTCATTTTCCAATACCTGTAGCATCTCCATTTTTCGTGATCTCAGATTGAGTGAGGGCCTATTTTTTGAGTGCTGAGCTGATGCTTTAAATGATACCATTTTGTGCAGATACAATCTTTTGATCGCCCGTTATTTCATTTTAATGCAATGTCACGGCGACCAAAAAAACGTAATTCTGGCGTTTTGACCTTTTTTTCTCTATGCCGTTTAGCAATCACGTTAATCCTTTTTTATTGATACATCGGATTCTGAAAGCATCAATACCAAACATATGTGTGTTTCATTTTTTTATTGTTTTATTTTGAATGGGACAAAAGGAAGGTGATTTGAACTTTAATATGTTTTTTATATTGTTTAAAACTTTTTTTTACTTTTGGCATGCTTCAATAGTCTCCTTGGGAGACCAGAAGCTGCCACAACCCCATCAGCTCTGCTACATAGAGGCGATGATCAGATCGCCTCTGTATAGCAGAATTACTCAATTGCTGTGAGCGCTGACCACTGGGTGGCGCTCACAGCAAGCTGGCACTGACAACCATAGAAGTCTCGAGGAGACCTCTGGCTGTCATGCCAATGAACTGGTGACCCGCAATTACGTGACGGGGGGTCACCAGAGGGCAGGTTTCCTGTCCCATGGCTGGAATCACGATTTAAATGCCCCTGTCAGCGGTATTTAACTAGTTAATAGCCGCGGGTGGATCAAAACCGCTAACATATCCCGATAAAGATGTGGGCTCAGCGCCAGAGCCCATATCAAAGGGAGGGAGTCTGACATCAGCAAACTATTATGTCTGACGTTGGAAAGGGGTTAAGGGGAAGAGTTGGTGCAAAGTTGAAACCTTTATTTAGTAAACTTAACTGTTCCTCACTTAATGTAACAGAACTAAGATTATTGAGAGATGATTTCCTTGTTAACATGTCCCTTTTTTGCTTCTTAGAGGTATTTGTTCTTTTAATTCTGCATGATCTTTCTTTTTGATTTGATGTATCTGTTTTGGTTGACTGTTGAATTTCTGTTCAATATGTGAGACAGAATCAACACTGGAGGAGTCACTAGAGACAGCGAAAAATATGGTATGTGAATCCTGAACTGAGAGTTTGAATGTGGATGACTGCTGGCTACCAAAGTTGGGCTGGGTGTATTATGATTATTTTTTTGTCAGCAACTTTCTTAATAGGGTGTTTAAACATAAGGGACCCATGTAGACACTTTTTTTTTCTGTATTTTAAGGTTTTGATGTTTTACTAATGCTGTTTTACTACTGTCGTTTTAATTGTTATGTCACATTCTAATTTTTTTTATTATTTGATAATATTTTGCAAGGATTCTTGAGTGTTGATAAATTGCTTTCTGCTCCTTGGGTTAATCAGTTAATTATGATGCAAGAATACGTAATATACAGCAAATAAAAATATAATATCAGACGATAACAGTAAAATAGCTTTTTGCCATCCTTATCCAGTACAAGTAATATAAACTAAACTCTATACTACGTGTACAAGAAATAAAATAAACTTGGTAAGCAAACAAAACTTGCAGTGTGTCAAACATAGAAAAAAATACTGCTTATTCAAAGGGTTAAGCTCGATTTCCTATTACAGAAGAACCCAACTCATCAATTTGAAATAACACATTGGACAGTTCATATTCATGGATATGGAAGTGTATGCTGCAATCTGAAAACTGTCTGTGACCTTTCAATTACAATATTGTTTAATCTTCTTTGCGGGTTAGCAGTAATCAATAGCTGATTTAGTATTTTGTTTTTCTTTCTTTCTAAATAATTGTGAATCCAAATGATAAACAACAGGATAGAGCAAAGTGCTATGCAGAGGATATGCTACATACATCTTTGAATTCATCTATATTAGTGTCCTATACTTCAAATTCTGTGATGGTTCTGGATGAGATGCTTTCGGTTATTTAGAATGTGTGTCATACTGGTGAAATATGACCGCCATCACTCTTTAAGCCAAGAGTCAAAAGAGAAAATGGATGCCTTTGTTTAATGCATAGAAAATACATTTCTCAGATATATGAGAGTATTGTGGATGGCAGAAAGAATTATCATACAAAAGGGATTTTTTTTACAAGTTGTATCAGTTCTTCTAAAGGATGGGATGTTTCCAGGAAGTTTTAGAATTGTGAAAGCTCGTGTCCAGTATGATGTCTGATGTCTGTATATTGTCGTGATAGTGTGTAGCCCAGCTGCGCTCTGGAGCCACATGTTACCCTGGAGGATGCATGAAAGGTAAATTCACAAATCACCCGATATTCATTCACACTTCACATTTCCCTGGTGCCACCAGAGGGAGCCCTTATAGAGTAGCAGGTATATAAGGGTGTGGAGAGACAGAGCAGTTGGAGATCTTGTCAGACAGATGGTGAGAGACGGACAAGCTAGTTACCTCAGACGAGCTGAGAGGGAAAGACTAGCTAAAGAGAGACTTATTTGAAAGCCTGAAGACTTCAGTATACACTCAGCTTACATCGTGGAGTCCAGTAGTAGTGGGACGGATTGCCACTTAGTCTGGTCAAAGTTGAGTCTACTGAGATACCTTCAGTGAGCGTTTCAGTAAGTAGGCGTGCCGACGTTTGGAGAGCGGTGAAGACAAAGAAAGCTGACATCTACTGCTGGTTGTGCTTATGTTAAAGGTGTGAGTAGGACGACAGGCAAGTGGAAAAAGAGAGAGAGAGTACAGAGGTCGACAGCATTGATAGCTTACCTCAGCTCTGCACCACCGGAAACCGGGTCCGAGCTTGCTAGCTTCTTCAGGACTAGTAAGAGAAACCGGAGACCCTGCTGGATTCCAAATCGCAGGGGCCCAACAGTGCTGATACGTAACCGGGGTCAGGAGAACAGGAGTCTAGCAGGGCCCTGCACATAGAGACTTAGTTCTGTTCAAAAGAAGGCTCCATCACAAGGTCAGCCCGGCGTAGCAAAGAAGACAGAGTTAGACTTAGTTCTATACGGGTCAGAAACTCACACACATAAAGAAGTAAGGAGGCCCTACACCTACTCAGTGGTTTACTGGACATGCATCCTCCACCCTGACAGCTTCCCGGGACGTGCCTGAATCTACCACCAGTAAAGGTACAGAAAGAGACTGTCTTGTGTGTGTCTGGATTATTGCTCCTGCACCCTTACACCGCCATATACCCTGAGGGATCAGTCTGGCCTGTGGGAGACTTAACATCTTGCTGCCCAGTAATAACCCCTCAGAGGATCTACCTTGCAGCGCTGGTCATCCTGTCAAGGAACCACAGGTGGCGTCACGAACATTTCTACAAACCTATAATCCCCTGTAAATATCCCCTTTTTAGTGAGCGCCCAGGGCAACGGACCGAGCTGCGCTACCTGTGACATCCCCCAGTGAAGTAAACAGGCTCGGTGCCTAGTACCCCACAGGCCCTGGCTATGTGCGACTCAATAGTCAAAAAGTAGCTTTTCATAACATGACATAGGAAGGGTATTGTTTATTAAGCATCAATTATTAAATGACATAACTCTGGTAAAAATGTGATATTGATGCAAAGAGTTGCAAAGCAATGAAAAACTGTGTAAATGTCCCAAGGTACTTAAGCAAAGGCATGATTAAAATATTGAGTTTTCTTCTGAAAAGACAATAATACTTTTCCCCAACCAAGTTAATTATAGATGTTATAAGAAAGAATAGAAAATATGTGAACATTAACCCCTTCCTGACATATGACGTACTGGTAGATTATATTTTGAAGGTACTTCCCACAAAATAGACTTACCAGTAGGTTATGGTCACTGTGAGGGCACAGGAGCTGGGGGATCGGCTGAACTGCTAGATGAGCTTCTGCTGTTACCTCTAGGGCTGGTGATGGCACAGGAGAAATTGCACAACAAGATAGGGTGACCATTTTCTGTTGTTACTTACCAGAAAGTGAGAAATTGTGTGCTAAAGCAGCAATTTTATGGAAAAAAATAAATTTTTCATATTCAGAGCCCAATGTTATAACATTTTACAAATCATCTGTGGGTTTAAATTGCTCACTACACTCACAAATAATTTGTGAATAGTGTTGTATTGTTGACACCTCAGGGGCTCTGCAAATGGGTCATGCTTTCCATAATCAGTTTCAGCAAAAGTTGCTCTCCAAAAGTGAAATGGTGCTACGTGTCTTCTAATCCATGCAGTGTGCCCAAACAGTAGTTTCTGACCACATTTGGAGTATTGCTGTACTCAGATGACAATGAGAAATTTGGGGCTAAAGCAACATTTTTGTGCAAAAAACAATATTTTATTCACACACACAATCCAATATTTCAAAATTCTGTGAAGAACCAGTAGGTTCAAGATTCTCATTATACAAGTAAATGAACCCCATGAGGGATGTAGTTTACATCATAGTGTCACATGTTGGGGGTTTCTGCCCCTTGGGAGTTCTGCATATGCAAACATATCCACAATCAATTCCAGCCAAATTTACAGTGGCATGAAAAAGTTTTGGCACCCCTTTTCAAAATTACTGTTATTGTGAACAGTTAAGCAAGTTGAAGATTAAATAATCTCTAAATGGGGTAAATCTTTTCTACCTTGTTCATCCACACCATTTATCTATATGATTTCCATTTTCCTTTTTTGTAATTTAGTTCTAACACTTCTAATAACAGTTCTAATTTCTTAGAGGAAACTGTTGTAACCCACATCAGCAGAAGGAATGCAAACTCAAGCCTTAGCCTTAAACATACCAAGGCTCAATATTGCTCAAGATGTTTTATATAACAACCATTTCTGCTCTGCCTCACATAACTTTAATGATCAATTGTTTATTCTAAAAAACCATGACTCACTTATTCTTTGCTGAGGCCAGAGATACTTGTACATGAAAATCACGACCCTGCAAGATTTTGACTAGATTGGAATAAAGAAAATCTATTCATTAAATTTACATGGGACAATGTGAGATAATATAGCTTCTCATAATTTCATCTAAAATATTCAGTAAAACAATACTGGCAATCTTATTTAGTACTGAACATTTTATTTATCCACATATCTTTCAACGTATTTGATACTCAATAATATCATGTTTCTGAAAATGTGATAAGTTGATATCATTCTTTAACACCAATGATTGTTGGAGTACAATGAAGCACATGCCACTTAATGATTCGGCATATCATCTCGGGGCGGGCTCCTGCTTTGCTAATTGATAGAAATGCTACTTCAGTCCGAGAATAGAGTAACATTTTTAGCATAAGAATTTCCATAAGTTTTACAAAATGTGACAGACAGGCGTAACCAAACACCTTTGTGCCCCGACTGCTTTTCAATCCAGCCCATTTTGTTTGTGCTGCTTTAAACTGGCTTGAAAAGCTCAAAAGCCACACCTCCGAGTTTAACCAAAATTTTGCGACTTTTCAAAGCATTTCACACTAGATTTTTGGTGCAAGAGCTTCCATTCATACACCCCATCCCTGTCTTTCTCCTACGTCATTAAAACTTTGTAGTACATGGTGGGCCATTTATATGGATACACCTAAATAAAATGGGAATGGTTGGCGATATCAACTTCCTGTTTGTGGCACATTAGTATATGGGAGGGGGAAAACTTTTCAAGATGTGGTGGCCATTTTGAAGTCGGCCATTTTGGATTCAACATTTTTCCAATGGGAAGAGGGTCATGTGACACATCAAACTTATTGAGAATTTCACAAGAAAAACAATGGAGTGCTTGGTTTTAACATAACTTTATTATTTCATGAGTTATTTACAAGTTTATGACCTCTTATAAAATGTGTTCAAAGTGCTGCCCATTGTGTTAGATTGTCAATGCAACCCTATGCTCCCACTCTTGACACACTGATAGCAACACTGCAGAAGAAATGCTAGCACAGGTTTCCAATATCCATTGTTTTAGATGTTGCACATCTCGTATCTTCACAGCATAGACAATTACCTTCAGATACGAGATGTGCAGCATCTGAAGCAAAGGATACTGGAAGCCTGTGCTTGCATTTCTTCTGTGGTGTTGCTATCAGTGTGTCAAGAGTGGGAGAAGAGGGTTGCATTGACAATCCAACACAATGGGCAGCACTTTAAACACATTTTTTATGTGGTCAAATAACTCATGAAAGAATAAAGTTATGTTAAAACCAAGCACACCATTGTTTTCCTTGTTAAATTCTAAATAAGTTTGATGTGTCACATGACCCTCTTCCATTGGAAAAAATAAAGCTGGATCCAAAATGGCAAACTTCAAAATGGCTACTATGGTCACCACCCATCTTGAAAAGTTTTCCCCCTCCCGTATACTTATGTGCCACAAACAGGAAGTTGATATCACCAACCATTCCCATTTTATTTAGGTGTATCCATATAAATGGCCCACCCTGTACATTATGGCTTATAAGTGAAACAAATAAAAAAGAAAGTTATATAATAGTATATAATCAATTCATAAATTGACAGTTACCATAGTATGTGCAATAGTTATTATCAGTACTGACAGTGATCCTATGCCTTTTGCTATTTCTGAGTTTCACCAATACACTCATCTTGGTAGTTGCTCTTAGTTTACAACAGGAAAATCACTTTTAAAAGTAAATAATTTTATTATTATTGGTTATTTCAATTATTTTAATATTAAAGTAAGAGTTTACTGTCTTTATTATTTATGGCAGCATTTTGTGTTACTTTTTTTTTATATGTGTATCTACAAATAAGCAGCAGATGAGGCGGGATGTGAATATTTTGAGAAAGTGATTATTTTCTGAAAATATAATTTTATCCATTTAAAGTCAGTAAATCTAATGTTTTCATAGATCCAAAATGTGCAGCATATTATTGTTCATATCTTTTTCATGCTGAATATTAAGAAACTTTTCTTCTCACAGCTTGATCCAATTGAATGGTTTAGGTTATATGGATTGCTTTGACTCTAGACTTTTTGCTGTGCATAACATGTGGGTACACGATAAAATAACTAAATAGCTAAATAATTCTCATTTTGAACCAAGCACAATGTTAAGATAAAAATCTCACAAGAAATGTTTTCAGCATGATATGGAAATTTTTAGCATATTTAATCCTTTAAAATCACCAATATATCTTTTTGAGCCAATTTGGGGCTTGATTATAAAGATGTATTTTAGCTCTAAAGAAAAGTGAAGCAATGAAAAAAATGACACATGTTGAATCTAATTTTTATTCTTAGTAGTAGATGATTCCATGCTTCAAGGTGAAAATATGCATATAAATAATATCTATTAAGCTCTTAAATGAGATAACAAAATATTCGAAGTAAACAATTCTCCTTAACTGAGATTATTGACATTTCTGCCAATGCTAAAAAATCTAAATCATGCTCTGAAGAATAAGCAAATAAACTGACCTTTTGTAAGTAAACAAGAGCAAGTGAATAAACTCATTGTAAACTCAGTTTAATGAAAGTCAGCCACACAAGCTACTATTCTATGGATTCTGCAGTTTTGTGCTTCATTTCATTCAATCGGCACATTTTAAGTTCACTGTGTAACAAAGGTTTTGTCCCTCGTACAATTTTGAGTGTTCCTGATAGAATTTTTCATGTTGATTTCAGAAATGACTTCAGATTTTTCCTATCACGTAAGGTTTTGAGAAATGATACGAAACATTATAATATTCTGTTATAATTCTAAAAAACTCATATATGATCTTTTCCTGAAAGAGTATATTCTGAATTTTCCACTGAAATAACATAAATCACTAATCTACACATATGCAAGCACTTATTATGCAAATTCTGGGCAGGCGCAATGAATCATTCGGCTGACCGTGTACGGAGCACACCACATCTCCTGGGCAGGGGAGGAATCAAAGACAATACTGACATACTTAGAGCATGGCTGAATGGATCACGACCTTCAATGCCGTTTGCTGTCCCAAAGATATGAGAGAGAGTAGAGAGATCATGCAACAGATTGCTACTTCTACCTTACAAATGTAACAGGATATTCAGCGAAGAACAAGAAATCAATAGAATATCCTAATCTTCCTTCAGCCATAAGACCAGTGCCACACGATGAAAGTCTTGATGTCCCAAATCCGCCCAAAGTATGGACAATGGAGGACAACGAAGATGAACTAACAATGTCAGTGGAAAATGAAACTGCTGCAGACCCAAGCTTTGAGCCTTCTACGTCTAATCCACATCTGTTCAGTCAAGCTGATCTGAGTGACTTGTTCAGAGATTTGAAATTGTCAAAGAGGCAGGCAGAATTATTGGGATCAAGGCTACAAGAATGGAATCTCTTATTACCAGGAAAAAGAGTTTCTGTTTTTCGCAGTTGTAAAGAAGACCTTAATCAATTTTTCAAACATATTGACAGTTTAACAATTTTTTTAACAGTTTTTGCAACAACGTCTTGGGGTTGTTTGGTGCTCTTGGATGCGAACATGACCTGAATGAATGGCGACTGTTCATTGACTCGTCAGTTTTAAGTCTGAAGGCTGTTTTACTACACAGTGGAAATATCTATCCTTCTATACCTATTGAACATGCTGTACACATGATAGAAACGTATGAGAATATGGAGTTACTGTTGACCCACATTAATTATAGAAATTATAACTGGAACATATGTGGTCATCTAAAAGTTGTTGCACTTCTTTTTGGATTGCAGCTTGGATATACCAAGTATTGTTGTTTTATTTGTGAGTGGGACAGTCATGCACGAGAAATGCACTATTTTCCTAGCACCCATGACAGCACCCTAACGAGAGAGAGGATCCGCCCCACAAGGACAGGGAACCTTTAAGATAAAAAGGGCGGCTCCTCTCTCCACATCAGTGGTTTCCTGTCCTTGTAGGGCAGAACCTGTTACCTGACAGCAGCAGCAAGTGTTGCGGAAGACAGAAGAGATGGATCCCAGCGGCAGGGCACCGTCTCTGCTTCGGCCGGCACCGGTGTCCTGGGAGCCCTGCAGGGGGCCCGATAGGGTTCCAGCTGTGAGTGGGCAGGTGTTCGCGGCGCCAGCACCGCTTGGTGGGCAGCAGCCCTGCATCCTGGTGCGTGGTCAGAGCGCAGCCGGAAACCGGAAGTCACGCTCTGATGACTCGGCCGGGACCTTTTTGGCACCAGAAAGTCAGGCGCAGTACCGGAAGTGCGGGAAGGGCCAGCCAGTGGATCCACGGTGCATGGAAATACTTAAACGAGGATGACCAGGCCAGGCAGGGGCATATGCGCAAGATGGAAGCGCAGCAGCCCTCTCCACAGCGGAGCCCGCAGCAGCACCATAGAGGTCTTTCAAAGGAGCAGTCACAGCATCGAGAAAGTACAGAGAGGTCCAGTGGCACACAGAGGTCCAAGGATTCCAAGCAGCGCAGCTCCTCCAGGATAGAGTTCCAGGGCCCCTAAAGGAGACCTTTTGGGCAGCATCCAGCCTCCTGTTCCGGTACCCTTTATTTATGGGGAGTGGTGAGTGAGCTTTGAGAATGCCATTTGTTAATGCAGGCCTCTCTCTTCTCTCTCCCTGTTTCTATATGGCCTTATGGTAGAAGTCATCCAGGAAACATAGAGAAACTAAAACATATGGAGCGTGCCTTATGTGGGCAGGGTCTGGACAGTTCATGGCCCAAGAAGCTATGTCAGCCATACATTAATGACACTGTAGCTAATCAGACCCTGGAGTTTTGCAGCTCCCTGAGGACTCTTATCAGAGTCGAGGTGGAAAATTCCTTTAGTTCCTGGTCCCGGGCAGGGGAGCCATCGAACAGGGAAAGGGCTGAGGTATCCCCTTGACCACCGGAATCCACAGATGAGGGGAAAGTTACAGGACACTGCAAGTTCTTCCTCAGAGAGCAACTCGGGTTGGGGTATTGCTTTCCGCTAGAAGACATGGATAAAATTAGTTAAAGCAGTAAGGTCCACGATGGGGATGGTGGACCAGAAGCCTAAAAAATCTGTTCAGGACATTAGTTTGGTTCCTTGGAAAGAAGAAAGTATAGAACCTTTTCCTAATGAACAGCTTCAGAGTCTCATTTTTAAGGAGTGGGAAAAGCCAGACAAAAGAGGTCCCCTGCCATCCTTCTTCAAGGGGGAAATACCCTTTTGAGAGGAAAGCGTCCTATTCTGGAGCAAGGCACCAGGTTAGGTGTCGCCATATCGAAAGCCTTGAAAGATTCGTCTCTTCCTTTTGAGGACTCGGGATTGCGTGAAGACCCCCTGGATAGAAGGTGGGATACCTTCCTCAAAGCTACGTGGGACTCATCAGCAGGAGCATCAAGACCGGCTATTGCAGCAACTGCATGGCCGATCCTTATGGTGTGGCTCAGCATGTTAGAGCACCAGCTACAGGAAGATCCATCTGCTTTAGGCTGTTTAGACCATGTTGTCAATGATTAAGGGGGCAGCGCTTTTCTGGCAGATGCATCTGCCAATTCAGGTAGGCTGGCTGCAAGATCAACGGCACATTCTAACGCAAGCCGCAGGGCAGTTTGTTTAAAAAAGTTTGCCCCAGGGATGCGCAGGCGAGAGGAGATTATGTTCCCTTCCTGCGAAGGACAATATTTATTTGGACCTGCTCTGGATGACCTTTTGGAAAAGACGGCTGACAAAAAGAAGAGATTCCCAAAAATCCCCATTCTTCCTTTAAACAGTCCTTTCAGAGAAGAAAATATGCAATAAAAGGGGATCATGGACCAAAGAAACCGATAGGATAGTCAGAAGAGATCCAAGGGGTTCCTGTTTGGCTCTTCCTCCCGAAGAGATTGGAAGTCCTCCAAATAACTCTGTCTCCCAGGTGGGAGGAAGGCTCTCCCGCTTCCTTCCAGCCTGGGAAGAAATATCATCGAGCCCCCCGGATCTCGATCGAGTGGGGGCAGGTTTGAAGCTGGATTTCGAAAGGTATCCCCGGACAAGTTTATCATCACGGCCCCAGGGACATCCATTCAGAACAGAAGGCCCTAGAGACAGAGGGTTGTAGGCCTCTTTGAGAAAAAAGGGCTCCAGTATGTGCCAGCAAAAGAACAGGGGAAAGGGGTTCTATTCTCCTTTGTTCCTTATAAAAAGCTGGATGGCTCTTGCAGGGGCCATCTCAACTTAAGAAGCCTGAACAATACATAAGGGTTCCAAAAATTCAAGCTGGAATCGATAAGGTCGGCCTTTCAGTTACTTTCCCCGGCTGCTATATGGCCGTCCTGGACTTCAAGGACGCGATTATCACGTACCAATAGAGTTGAGCGAAACAGGTCAGTCAGATTCATAAGTTTCGTCGAGCGAAACCCGACCATAGCGTGAAGTTGGCCTGCGGTCGTCGACCCGAGCGCCAAAGTCGGTTTTCCCATAATGCTTGCAGGCGCCTTTTTCAGCCAATGAGTAAGGGGCGTACATTGTGGGCAACGAGATGACATGGGCAGCGTCCCCACCATCTTAGAGAAGGGCATTGCAGTGATTGGCTTGCTTTGGGGGCGTCATAATGTCTATAAAAGCCCTGACACCAACCGCCATTTTACTTCTGCCGATCTTAACAGTAGGGAGAGGTTGCTGACGCTGATTATCAGTAGGGAGAGCGTTAGGGCTGGAAAGAGAAGTTCTTCTGTGCTTGTGCTGATAGCAATTGTGCTGTACAGTTAGTGTGCAGTGACAGGGGAGGATTTTTCTGTGTGCAGCAGCGCTGGTTATTAGGCTGCCTGCCAGTGCAGGGAGGATTTTCTTGTGTGCAGCAGTGCTGGTTATTAGGCTGCTGTAGCTGTATTGCTGTGTGTACACTGCTGTGCAGGACTGCTTTTTACACAGCACTAATACTTTTATTCTTTTTTCTGCAGTTACCGACCGTTCATTTTTTCCCACACTGTATAAAACTGTACGCTCCTCACACACTACCGTGTACCGGCTGGTATCACGACAAATACATGCTGACTCTCTGTGTGTGACTCCGGAAATATATCGAAGATTGAAATTTTCCCCTACACTATATACACCTGGTATCTTCTGATACAGTACCTTTTTTCAGCCTTTTGTGTTATGTCAAATCCATACTGAGAGAGCGTCTGTGTGTGAATCCGGAAATATTACGGAGATTTCAATTTCCCTATACTATATACACCTGGTTCTTGTGATACAGTACCCTTTTTCTGCTTTTTATATTCTGGTCTAATCCATACTGGGCCTGTGAGCGTCTGTGTGTGACTCCGGAAATATATACGGAGATTGAAATTTTCCCCTATACTATATACACCTGTATCTTGTGATACAGTACCCTTTTTCTGCTTTTTATATTCTGGTCTAATCCATACTGAGCCTGAGAGCGTCTGTCTTTTGACTCTGGAAAATTTATATGGGATTTACAATTTTCCACTATCTATATACACCTGGTATCTTCGATACATGTACCTTTTTCTGCTTTTTATATTCTGGTCTAATACAATACTGGCCTGAGAGGTCTGTGGTGACTCCGCAAATATATATGGAGATTACAATTTTCCCCTATATATATACACCTGGTATCTTGTGATACAGTACCCTATTTCTGCTTTTTATATTCTGGTCTAATCCATACTGGCCTGTGAGCGTCTGGTGTGTGACTCTGGAAATATATAGGAGATTGAAATTTCCCTATACTATAAACACCTGGTATTTGTGATACAGTACCCTTTTTCTGCTTTTTATTATTCTGGTCTAATCCATACTGAGCCTGAGGTGTCTGTCTTTGACTCCGGAAATATATACGGAGATTGAAATTTTCCCCTATACTATATACACCTGGTATCTTGTGATACAGTACCCTTTTTCTGCTTTTTATATTCTGGTCTAATACATACTGAGCCGTGAGCGTCTTTGTGTGAGTCCGCAAATATAAACGGAGATTTACAAATTTTCCCCGATACTATATACACCTGGTATCTTATGATACAGTACCCTTTTTATATTCTGTCAATCCATACTGAGCCTGTGAGCGTCTTGTGTGTGACTCTGGAAATATATGGGATTGAAATTTTCCCCTATACTATAAACACCTGGTATCTTGTGATTACAGTACCTTTTTCTGCTTTTTAATTCTGTTTTAATTCCATACTGAGCTGAGGCGTCTGTCTGTGACTCCGGAAATATATACGGAGATTTAAATTGTCACTTTCACCGTATACAGCTGTACACTCTGATACAGTACCACTTATCTGCTGGTATTTTGGTACATTTTGCCAACAGAGGAAGTATGGGGAAGAGGCCACGGACATTGGCGGGGGGGCCAGTGGTACTGAGGTGGGGTGTGCTGCATCTGCTGGTAGTGCCAAAAGCACAATAGCACCTAAGGCAGGAGTTTTGAGCCTGTGTCATCGTTCTGGCTCCAGAAGGCCTGGATGCTCTCTTTTCTGGGAGTAGGTAAAACGCTTTTAAAGCGGAGCATCAGGAACAGGTTTTGGCTTACATGCCAAAACGCCTTCAGCTCTATCGCCTCCTCTTCTGAAGTTTCAAAAAATGCAGTCGAGTCATCAGTGTAGGCTCCTGATCAGGAACAGCACCTTTCCTTGTGTCCTTCACCCCCACACAAAAAGTGAAAGGATGCCGCAGGCCACACTTCAGATTACTCCATGAGCTCTTTTCACATACCTGCCTGGGTTATCAAGTCAAATCTGATCGCCGTCCATGATGAATCTGACATGGAGTGCACTGATGCACAGCCAATGCTAATTTGATTCTGCAGGTACATTCACCCAGAGCACTATATTGCCCTCAAGTCTACTGAGCCAGAATCTGACCCCGAGAAACTCAGTTGCCCCTTCCCGCATACTATACCACCTTACAAGGTGACACAGAGGAAGTTGCAGATGAAATTGAAGAGGAGGTGATGGATGACCAGTTGTTGACCCGGATTGGCATCCATTGGGGGAAGGAGGTGCCGTGGCAATAGCCAGAAGAGGAGGAGGATCCGCAGAAAAGCATCGACATCGTGGTTATCGGCAGGCCAGTAAACAGTCCAAAAATGTGTTAAAACAACAAAAAAGAGTTGCAGGGACAGCTGCCAGACGGTCAAATTAGCACAGCGTGCAAGCCCTGAAATTTATCCCATAGTAGGAAGAGTGCAGTGTGGCACTTTTTTGACCAAAATCCTACTGATGAGGCAAATGTTTCCTGTAAGAAGTGCGAAGGACCTTTAGCCTAGGGAAAAATCTCCGAAATTTGAATACCAGTTGCATGCTTAGACATTTAAAACACCATGCACTTGCAAGCGTGAACGGACTACAAAACTCAGGTAGCACATCTGCACCTGCTCCAACTGAAGGTAGCCAGCAACGCTACATTGCTTCCCCCACTGTAGCCCACTGGTTAGCACACCACCAGCAAACAAATGTTGATGTGTCGTCGCAAGGCCAAATCACTCAGGGAATCACAATGTTTTTGCAACAAAATACTGAATCTAGGCCATCACCACCACCACCATCACCAACCCCCTCTCAGTCCGCCATGTCCACTGCTAGTTCCCCCATATGCAGCTCTCAAGTCCAGCTCACCCTAGCAGACACACTGAAATAGACAAGAAAGGACTCATCCTCTCATTCGTGTACCTGGATTTTGAACGCCTACATTGCCAAACTGATCTCATTAGAGATGATGCCCTTCCATTTGGTTGAAAGGGCAGCATTCGAGAGCTCATGGCCTACGCTTTCCCACGCTATGACCTACCCAGTAGGCTCTTCTTTGCTAGAAAAGCCATCCCTTCCCTCCACCTTCATGTGAAAGACCGCATTGTCAATGCACTCAAACAATCAGTGAGTAGAAAGCTGCGCCTCACAACAGATGTATGGGCCAGTAGGCATGGCCAGGACCGTTACGTGTCCATCACTGCGCACTAGTTTAATGTGGTGGATGCAGGCTCCACAGGGGACAGCGGCGGTGGGACAGTTGCTGCCTAGCCCACGGTATAGGCAACAGTTGTCTGTAGGTGTTCGAGCCTCCCTCCTCCAGAAGCAAAAGCTCGTTGACAGAGCACAGTCACACGAGCACTCCATCCGCAGCTGCCAGTGTTGCACACGAGGTGTCCCACTATCGAACAGCTAGTGGTAAGCGTCAGCAGGCTGTTTTTAAAAATGTGTTTTTGGGTGACAACAGACACACCGCAACGTACTGGTCGACTACCTGCAGTGAGAATCTGAGTTATGGCTGGGCAGTCTACATCTTGAGCCAGGCAATGTAGTAAGTGAAACGCTGTAATTTTGTGGCGGCCTAGCCCTGGCAAGACTCAGACACATACCTTGCCGGCTCACAACCTTGAACCTGGTGGTGAAGTGCTTCTTAAATAATTATCCGGAGTTAGCAGCCCTGTCCCATAAGGTGTGAGGACTGTGCTCACACATCTGTGCTCGCCTGTAGACTCCAGTCGTATGCAGAGCTGCAGCGATCGCTCCACCTTCCCAATGCACCGCCTAATCATAGACGTTGCAACAAGTGGAATTCCACCATGCACATGGTGAGAGGCTGTGCGAACAGAGGCAGGCTGTAAAGCATTGTTAAGAGGATACACGGGCAGGCAGTTTGAGGGCAGACATCGAGTTATCGGTGTGTGCAGTGTCAAAGCTGAAAGAACTCTGTAAAGTCCTTCAGTGTTTTGAGGAATGCACACGGCTGGTAAGCGCAGACGACGCCATCATAAGCATGAGCATCCCACTTATGCGTCTGCTCATGCAAACTTTGACGCACATTAAGGATCAAGCGTCTGCAGTGTAGGAGAAAGAGGAGGAGGAGGGAAGCCTTGATGACAGTCAGTCATTGTCTGCTCAGGGAAACTGTCCTGGATGAGGTGGAGATGAAGAGGAAGAGGAGGAGGATGAGGGGATGATTATTTTGGAGGAGGATGCTTCTCAGGGGGCAAGAGAAAATGTTGGCTTGCCTTGGTCAGTACATGGTTTGTGCGTGGCTGGAGGATGTGGATTTTCCAGAAAGTGCTCTTCCACCCACCACTGGCAGTGCTCATTGACACCTGGAACATTGGCCCACATGTGTAATTATGTCTTGCGATCCTAAAAAGGGGACCCCCGCATGGCCAAAAATTATGAAGGATGACGATAGGTTGGGCCAGCATCCTCGATCACGCTATAAAGTCAAATACAGAACATCATGCCAACAGGAGAACCCAGAGCTAATATTGGTGACCAAACAAGCAACTCTGGTAAACCGTTTGTTAGAGGCATTCCCAGCACACAGCAGCGGAGCAGGTTCTACCACGAGCCGTACTGGGCCAAATGGAATAGGTGTTCGTTGGTGCACACAGCCGAAGTGGCATTGGAGACAGGGGTTTCATGACCATGTTGGGACTGATTTCTCGGTACCGCTCACACGACTGGTAATACTGAATCGATTGCAATAGACAGGAGACAGCAGTTGTCAAACTATGGTTCAAAATTACCTCTCCTCCCCTATCGATGTTCTCCTCACAGTTCATTCCCCTTTGACTACTGGCCTGTAAACTGGACACCTGGCCTGAATTGGCACAATATGCCTTACAGGAGCTCGCATGCCCTGCTGGTAGTGTGCTATCAGAAAGAGTCTTTGTGCTGCTGGATCAATCCGACAGAAAGAAGGACCCGGCTGTCGACCCAAAGTGTTGCTGATTCTACCTTCAATAAAATGAACCATGCCTGGGTTTCAAAGGATTTTGTCCCACCTTCCCCTGATAAACACATAGGTTGCCCCCAAAATGGCCCGCTTTCTCCTCTTCTTCCTCCGACTTCTCCAATTCCTCCATTTTCAGCTGCTGAACATCCAGCCTCCCTCAACATATGCCAGTTTTTGCACTCTCTTAACTGGGGCTGGTACCCCCCCAGGGCCAACGTCAGCACCTGGCGCACCCACAAAAGTGCTGGGGCCCTGAGCAGGTGGGGGGCCCACTCGCCGTCAGAGACACCGGCGTACTATGAGGGGGCCCTGTGCCAGTGCCTGCACCCATGAGGGGGCCCCCCATAAAAACAAATGTTGGATGAGCGCCTGAGGTGTTTTCTCATGTAGGCAATAACATCAGTATTACTTTGTTTATAATTTTAAAAGAAGAAGGTACCTACACTAAGACTTAGGTCTACAAAGAAAAGAGATACAGAAGAAACAAGGGGAAAGAGGGAAAAGAAAAAAAGAAGAAAGGGGGGGGGGGAGGATTTTAAGGAGTGGGGTAGGAAATGTGGCTACATCCAGTAGGTAAAACTCATATGACCCATCATCTATGGGTCTATCAACCAAGAGTCAATTCCGATGATTCTCTAAACAAACCCAGGGGCCAAAGTGTTATATACCTTTCTGTGGTACCATTCAGTTGTCCTATCAGCTGTTCCATTCTATATACAGTATGTAGTTGAGTTCCATCACCAAATCAGAAATGAGGGAACCTTTTCCTGTTTCCAAAATACTAGGAATCATGTTCCTGGTACCAGGAGAATATGTCTAAGAAGACCTTTCTTAAATCTAGAAATCGAGGAGTTACACAAGGACAGCAAGCCACCTCCATTGTGGTGTAATTTTGGTTTAGACAACTTGTTGCAGAGATCAAAGGATGCTAAACCCACAGTTTCTGTATGAGTGGGCAGTTTCACCAAATGTGTACAAATGAACCTCTATCTTTTAAGCATCTCCAGCACGTATCTGGTGTTGTTGGATAAATTAAGTTTAAATCTGATGGGCATCTGTACCACCTCGACAAGATTTTGTAGCTCCCTCCTGTTGATATCGAAAGAGCGATGACCTGAATGTGCATAAGAGAATCTTTGTTCTTTCTTCAACTGATAAGGGTCTACCTAAAATCAATCTCCCATTTTGAAAAAAAATGCTGGAAATCTCTTGATGAGGTCTGCCCTTCTGGAAGGTTTTGTATAATAAAGAGGTAGTCTGATCTATAGAGTTTGTTTATAAACAAAGAGTCTCAAATGGAGATAATATTCTGTATGGATTGGATTGTTTGTCTTATTTAATAACAAAACTCTTTCATTTGTTCATAAAAGAACCATGCACCTGTTGGCTGCTCTTTGCCCTGAAAAATGTCCTGGAGAGACCTCATCCCTGTCCTTGTAACAAATCATGGAATATAGGGAATGAAGCTCTATTTTTATGTAGATAAGTGTCTCTTTTTAATCCTGCAGGAAAGGATGGGATTGTCATATATAGAGTTAGGGGGCCAGGAGACGAAGAGACTCCCAGCTCTCAACTCCATCTTTTGATAAATAATATCATGTTTTTGGTGAGGAAGGGTAAAGGTATATCCCTTCTTCCGTCGGAGACCAAATAACTATATGGAGTCACGTCCATTAAGATCATTTTCTAATGTAACCCATTTTTGTTGTTTTTATTATGAAGCAGATCTAAAATACATTTACCAATTGCTGCTTGACTATACATAGCAAAATCTGGCAGACCTATTCCCCCTTCTTGCTTCGATATACTTAACAAAAAGTATGAAATACGTGTTCGTTTTTGTGACAATAAACGAGTAATCGCTTTTTTAAGATGTGAGAAAAAGGAGGCAGGTAAATACAGGGGATTGTTTGGAAATAATATAGGAGAATTGGGTAATGATCCATTTTAATAGCACTCACTCTTCCAACCAAGATAAAGGTAGTTTATGCCATTTTTCTAAGTCTCACTCAGCTTTATGTAAAGCTGTCTTAAAGTTTGCTTCATAAGGATTAGATACTTTGGTGGTGATTTTTATTCCTAGATAGGTAAGGGAATCTGGATACAACTTAAAGGGAAATGAAGCTGCAAACCTCTCCACCTCACTTGGTTGGATTGAGATATGAGAATCTCCGATTTGTGGTTATTAATTTGAAAATTGCTCGACGACAAATCTATGTAATTCTGAGATAATATTTGGAAGACTTATAGTTGGGGAAGAGACATAAATTAGGACATCATCTGCAAAAAAGTGCCAGTTTGTGCTCTTCTGATTGGGCTTTTATGCTCTAATGGAGGGATTATTCCATATGCTGTTGCTGGATGTTCCAAGTGAGTATATAAAGCAAGGGTGAATGAGGACAGCCTTGCCTCGTGCCGTTCCGAATTAAAAAATGTGTTTGAAAGTGTGCCATTAATTTTAACTTGAGCACTGGGAGATGAGTACAGGGCAGAATTCAATGGGCATTGTTTTATTTTAAGCCAATTCCTTCTAACGTTGAAATGTAAAATCCCAGTGCACCCTGTCGAAAGCCTTTTTCTGCGTCAGTCGACAGAATGCAATGGGTTCCTCTTTCTTGACCATCCCATCATCAAAGAAATAGTTTGGATGGTGGTATTTCATTTTTTTCAAATGTTTGGAGCAATATATGGGTAGCATTATACACTGGAGAATTATATATGGGGACCATCATACACTTGAGCATCATAGATAGGTTACCATTATAAACTGTAGCATTATATATGGGGCCCATCATACATTGTAACATTACAAATGGGGCCATCATACACTGGAGCATCATCCATGGGCCCATCATATACTGGAGCATCATATGGGGCCCATTATATATGAAGCATTATATAGGCCCATCATACTCTGAAGCATCATCATGGGGCCCATCATACACTGGAGCATTTATAAATGGGGCCATACATACACTGGAGCATCATATACAGGGCCCATTATACACTGGAGCATCATATGGGGCCCATTATATATGGAGCATTATATAGGCCCATCATACACTGGAGCATCATCCATGGGCCCATCATACACCTGGAGCATTGTAAATGGGGCCGATCATACATGGAGCATCATATTATGGGGCCCAATTATACTCTGGGCATCATATGGGGCCCATTATATATGAAGCATTATATAGGCCCGTCATACACTGGAGAATCAACCAATGGGGCCCATATATACTGGAGCATAATATGGGGCCCATATATATTTAGCATTATATAGGCCCATATACACTGCAGCATCATCCATGGGGCCCATCATATACTAGAGCAATCATATGGGGTTCATTATTTATGGGGCATCATATAGGGTATGGAGCATCATATGGAGCACATATGGGACCTATTCTGCATGGAGCAATTATATGGAGCCCATTCTGTATGGAGCAATATATGGGGCCCATCATATACTGTATGGAGCTTTATATGCGACCATTATACTGTATGGAGCAATATGTGGGCTCATTTACTCTATGGGGACCGTCCTATACTGTATGGCACATTATATGGGGACCATCATAACTGTAGCATTATGTGGAGCCATCATATACTGTATGGAACATTATATGGGACCAATTATGTATGGAGCATTATATGGGACTCATTATTCTGTATGGCACCTATGTGGTGGCCATAATACTGTATGGAGGAGTATACTGTCCGGTTTTTGAGCTATTGTAGAATTAAAATAGATATCAGTCATGTAATGTAAGAAGTGAAGTATTGGCATTGTACTATACCTATATTTCTGTGCCGATCGGAGCATAACATTGAATTGTGGATGTGTTAAAGGGGCCCTGAGACTCTTAGGCTGGGGCCCACGAAAACCTGGAGCCAGCCCTGCCCGCCCACAACTTAAGCCAAATAACCCCCATGTTTTCAAAGCGTTACAATTATTAAAATAAATTACGTTTGACAAGCTTAATTAAATAAGAATTGATGTTGTTGGCATTGAAATGGGCACTGTAGTTGTGTTTACTGTCCTCCACTCCCTGCCGACTTGGCTTCCCATTGACTTGCATTGGGTTTCGTGTTTCAGACGGACCTTCGACTTTTGCCGATAGTCGTCCGATTTCGTTTTACTCGACTTTTTGAAAAGTCGGGTGGTCCGAAACCCGACTCGACCCTCCCGGAGGCAAAAGTCGTGCCAATTCATTCAGCGTTCAAAAAATTTCTCAGGTGGCGGTACCGGTGTGCGGCGCAGTGAAGCATCTTCAGTAGAGTTGAGCGATACTTTCCGCATATCCAAAAGTATCGGGAATCGGAATGGTATCGCCGATACACAAAAAATATCGGCGATACCAGATACCGATACCGGAAGTCCCCATGTAAGTCTATGGGAACAAAAATATCGAAATAAAAAAAACCCATTCTTGCCTGTAGGTTAATTGTACATGAAGGAAAACAACAACAGAGTAATGTAGAATGATTGGGGGAGGTTGAGGAGACATTAAAGCATAGATGTTTAACCCAATCCAATGGAATAGCATTAATTTTTTTTTTTAGGAAATACGTTTCGGATTGACGAAAGAAATTCACAAGTTGTTAACCTTTTTTCTATTTTGTCAAATATGTCTGTTTCAAACTTCCAATGGTCTTCACTTTTTAACTTTTCACAAACATTTCTCCTTCATAATACTTCAGCAGCATCATCTTTCTCATCAAATTATTCTTATCTTCACCTTCTTAATCTTCTAAAACTTCTTGCTATTCACTCTTTTTGTTAACATTACTTATTTGTTCTTATTAAACAGTTATTATTTCTTCATATTCTATTCTTCATCTTCTTCCTATTCATCCTTTTCATCATATTCTTATTTGTGACAGACATTCCTGTACTTGTAATCTGTAAAACCTGAATTTTCATCCTTCCGTTCTTGCTGTCACGAAAGATTTTTAATTACAACAGTATTTGTCCGCGTTAGTTTAGCCTGCAGCAGCATCAGGCATTTTCCAGGGCACCACGAGGTGGAACGGACTCACCCCCATACACTGCTTAGTCTTCTTCTGCTTAGAATTTAGAGCATATATTTTGCTCTTCATTTTGGTCTTATACTTAATGTTCTTCTGCTTTTTGATCTTCTGCTTATTTTGTTCTTCTGTCTCTTGTTCTGTATCTTGTAGTTTGTCTTAACCTTCTTTGTCCTGTTGGTGATGGTACAAAAAGCCAATGGAAGATAAACGAGGACCAGTGACTGTGCTGGAACCCGGAGGGTCGCAGAAGGAAAAAGAGCCCAATGGCACAACCGAGGACCAGCTGACGTTACTGGGACACGGTTACATAACCAGGAGGTACCTGTGCTCCAAAGCATCCAAGGACAGCAGACGTTGCTGGAACTCGGATACCGCATGGAGGCACCTAGGCCAAAGGCACTGCGGAGAACCAGCTGACGTTACTGGAACCGGATGGGTAGCAGAAGGTACAAGAGCCAATGAAAGTAACCGAGGACCAGCTGACTGTGCTGGAACCCGGAGGGTCAGCAGAAGGAAAAGAGCCAATGGCACAACCGAGGACCAGCTGACGTTACTGGGACAGGGTACTAAGCGGAGGTACCTGTGTCCAAAGCACTACCAAGGACCAGCAGACGTTGCTGGAACTCGGATACCGACATGGAGGCACCTAGGCCAAAGGCACTGCGGAGAACCAGCTGACGGTACTGGAACCCGATGGGTAGCAGAGGTACAAGAGCCAATAAAGTAACGAGGACCAGTGACTGTGCTGGAACCCGGAGGGTCAGCAGAAGGAAAAGAGCCAATGGCACAACCGAGGACCAGCTGACGTTACTGGGACACGGTTACTAAGCAGGAGGTACCTGTGCCCAAGCAATACCAAGGACAGCAGACGTTGCTGGAACTCGGATACCGACATGGAGGCACCTAGGCCAAAGGCACTGCGGAGAACAGCTGACGGTACTGGAACCCGGATGGGTAGCAGAAGGTACAAGAGCCAATGAAAGTAACGAGGACCAGCTGACTGTGCTGGAACCCGGAGGGTCAGCAGAAGGAAAAGAGCCAATGGCACAACCGAGGACCAGCTGACGTTACTGGGACAGGGTTACAAGCAGGAGGTACCTGTGCTCCAAAGCACTACCAAGGACCAGCAGACGTTGTGGAACTCGGGATAACCGACATGGAGGCACCTAGGCAAAGGCACTGCGGAGAACCAGCCTGACGGTACTGGAACCCGGATGGGTAGCAGAAGGTAACCCAAGGAAATTAATGTTGGGCAGCAGGACTGTTTGCGTTCACACAGCAGGGGAACAGCTACATTACTGAACCCCAGTAACACAGGAGCAAGTGTAGACTGTGCAACAGCACTCCGAGAAACAACTGGCGGTGTTGTTTGCCCAGGATGAGAAGAGAAATGGTGGAGGCAGCAGGGACTGTTTTGCCGTTCACACAGCAGGGGAACAGCTGACATACTGAAACCCCAGTACATGGGAGCAAGTGTAGACTGTGCTAACAGCCACTTCGAGAAAAACTGGCGGTGTTGTAGCCAGGGATGAGAAGAGGAACATGGTGGAGCAGCAGGATGTTTGCCGTTCACACAGCAGGGGAACAGCTGACATTACTGAACCCAGTAACACGGGAGCAAGTGTAGACTGTGCTAACAGCACTTCCGAGAAACAACTGGCGGTGTTGTAGCCAGGGATGAGAAGAGAACATGGTGGAGGCAGCAGGACTGTTTGCCGTTCACACAGCAGGGGAACAAGCTGACATTACTGAACCCCAGTAACACGGGAGCAAGTGTAGACTGTGCTAACAGCAACTTCCGAGAAACAATGGCGGTGTTGTAGCCCAGGGATGAGAAGAGAACATGTGGAGGCAGCAGGACTGTTTTCCGTTCACACGCAGGGGAACAGCTGACATTACTGAACCCCAGTAACACAGGAGCAGTGTAGACTGTGCTAACAGCACTTCCGAGAAACAACGGCGGTGTTGTAGCCCAGGGGATGAGAAGAGAACATTGGTGGAGGCAGCAGGACTGTTTGCCGTTCACACAGCAGGGGACAGCTGACTTACTGAACCCCAGTAACACGGGAGCAAGTTTATGACTGTGCTAACAGCACTTCCGAGAAACAATGGCGGTGTTGTAGCCCAGGGATGAGAAGAGAACTGTCACGCTGTTATAGCAGATATATATATGTGATGACAATATCTATATCAAAAGGGCAACAAACTAATTATAAACATGCGCATAGCTATATGATAACATAGATTTACCTGACAGAAAGTCCAGTGGGTCAAAACGGAATCCGTTATACGCTGTCTCCGGCTAGAGGGTGACCGGGGTCTAAGCGGACCCTAACTGGGGGTCCTAACAATCCCTCAACCTGGAGGTACTGTTAAAGGTACAGAGGTCCAGGCCACCAGCGTAAACCCTGTCTCCTATCAATCCCTGCCAACTGTATTTAGTCCTAAGAAGGACCCTGAATACCACCAAAGGGAATGACGGGTAACGGTTAAATGAACAGAAAAGACATACAAGAAAGATAAAGAAATAAAGAAATAAAGTCTTACATACAACACTCAAACAGTAGGAACACCTTAGGTCTCAGAGAATAAACTATAAGCGTAAGAGTAAAAACAACTAAGGAGCTCTTAGCTTAAAGTATTCCCAGAAACCGATCCAGTCTGCCCTAAAATATATGAATGCTTTCACCGGCAACTAACACCCAGACTGGCAGAAATAAAAGGAAACTAATTAGAACATAATCAAAAGCAGCCGGCGAGGCTGCACCTAGCCTTAGCAAAGAGCTAGAAAAATTAACTCTTCATTACCAAAAAACAAAGAAACAGCAGCTCAGCTGTGAGAAGTCAGAATGTGCAATCGCGACGATCTTCATGGCGATGCACCCATGACGTACCCCCCCTTCTACGAGGGGCCTCCGGACCCTCATGACCAGGTCTGTCCGGGTGAGTTGTGTGAAAGGTCCGAACCAATCGATCTGCGTTAACATCAGACGCAGGGACCCACGTCCTCTCCTCAGGACCAACCCCCTCCATGAACTCCACGTTATCATTGACTACCACTGAAGGAGGAGGTAGAGGTGACGGTATGATGGTGCCACATACTTTTTAAGTATGACTTGTGAAACACATTATGAATTTTAAACGTAGGAGGGAGGTCCAGACGAATGCCACGGATTAATTTTGAACTGATCCTGTTATGGCCCGATGAATCTGGGACCCAACCTCCAGGAGGGAACTTTAAGTTTTATATTCCTTGGTAGACAACCACACCGATCTTTTCACCTTCAGATCTAGACCAGAAACTCTCCTCCTATCAGCCAATCCGTTTGTAAGGGTTCTCCGTACCTTCAGTCTTAAGCGATCTGGAACTATCAGCTCCCTGGAAGTCCACCAGGGCGTCCCCCTGAGCCCCCAATACCTCCCCCTCAAGCTCGAGCATACAGCTGACACTACAACTCCCTCCTGAGGAATAGGAACCGGATCATCCGTCTCCCGACCTCTGGGAATAACGAGATAAGGCATCAGGAAGCAACTTTATTGAGCAGTCATATGTGCGATGAGGAGTAACTCCTTATCACCCCTCCTCTGAGAAACTTCTCCCAAAAGTCCTCCCAGAAAAGGAGGCAAAGTCCTAGGCACAACCGCACCGATGACCGTGCTCATACAGTTATTCTTGCAAAATTCACCCCACTGGCTTATCTTTCTGGATTGCCAATCAATCACTGGGTTATGTTTAGCCAAACCAAGGAAGTCCCCAAACAATAGGAGCAGAGAACCTCCAACACATAACAAGAACAAATGCTCTTTATGTATGCCCCTACTCGAAGATCTATGTTATGAACAGCTTGTACCAAGCTACCTTGACCAAGAGGTCTAGAATCAATAGAGTGTATAGGGACCCCGTTTGGCCAATACACTCAGTTGCATCCATGCCACCTGGGCAACCGAGTGTCCACCAGATTAGCCCGGACCCACTATCAAGAAAAACAGGAAATCCTCTCAGTTCTAGTACCAATCACCACCTCCGCAGGCACGAGAAACTGAGAGGGATTGGGGACGAAATACAACACTCCCAGGTTAACTCCTTGGTTCAAAGAGGTTCCGGGATGGACACCCCCCAACAAAATGTCCCTCTCTCCCGCAAAAAAGAAACACCTTCTAGTCTTGCGGCTCACCGCTGATTCCCTCCTACAAAATGATGTCCCTCCCAACTGCATGGGTTCCTCAGAACAGACAGGGGAACTCAGTATAAGGGACTTTAGTAGTAGGTGGAGTCATCACAGGGGGCGGGTTACTCGCGTTTCCCCGAAGACGTCTATCAATGCGAATAGCGAGGGCCATAGCAGCCTCCAGTGATGGAGGAGAATCATACTGAGCCAACACATCTTTTAATTTGTCAGACAACCCTTGACAAAACTGGCTCCTAAGAGCTGGGTCATTCCACTGAGATCTGTTGCCCATCTACGGAACTCAGAAGAATATTCCTCCGCTGGACGATTTCCTTGCCGTTATTTTACGTAACCTTGTTTCAGCAAGGGAGACTCGATCCGGATCATCATATACCAGACCCAGGGCAGTAAAAAATCGATCCACTGACTGGAGATCTGGGGAGCCTGGAGGAATAGAGAACGCCCAAGATTGAGGGTCCCCTTGTAAGAGCGAGATAAACAATTCCCACCCTCTGCTCTTCACTCCCAGATGACGAGCCGCAGCCGAAAGTACAATTTACATGCCTCCCGGAAAGTAAAAATTTGTCCCGCCCACCAGTGAACCTGTCCGGTAGAGCAACCTTAGGTTCAGATCTGGTTTGCTCCGGGGGGGACAAAACTTGGGACTTAATGTCTGCCAACTCCATGGACAATCCCTGCAACTGCCGGGCCAGCTGGGCTACGGATCCATGATAGCTGGGGAGAATCTTTAGTTTGGCCGGTGAAAATGTCACGCTGTATAGCAGATATATATATGTGATGACAATAATCTATTATCAAAAGGGCAACATACTATATAAATGCGCATAGCTATATGATAAATAGATTACCTGACAGAAAGTCAGGGGGGTCAAAACGGAATCCGTTATACGCTGTCTCCGGCTAGAGGGTGACCGGGGTCTAAGCGACCCTAACTGGGGTCCTAACTAACCCTCAACCTGGAGGTCTGTTAAAGGTACAGAGGTCCAGGCCACCAGCGTAAACCCTGTCTCCTATCAAATCCCGCAACTGTATTCTAGTCCTAAGAAGGACCTGAATACACCAAAGGGAATGACCGGGTAACGGTTAATGAACAGAAAGACATACAAGAAAGATAAGAAATAAAAGTAAATAAGTCTTACATACAACACTCACACACAGTGGAACACCTTAGGTCTCAGAGATAAACTATAAGCTGTAAGAGTAAAAAACAACTAAGGAGCTCTTAGCTTAAGTATTCCCAGAACCGATCCAGTCTGCTAAACTATATGAATGCTTTCACCGGCATCTAACACCCAGATGGCAGAAATATAAAGGAAACTAATTAGAACATAATCAAAAGCAGGCGGGCGAGCTGCACCTAGCCTTAGCAAAGAGCTAGGAAAAATTAACTCTCTCATTACCAAAAAAAAAAGAAACAGCAGCTAGCTGTGAGAAGTCAGAATGTGCAATCGCGACGATCTTCATGGCGATGCACCCATGACAAGAAAATGGGTGGAGGCAGCAGGACTGTTTGCCGTTCACACAGCAGGGGAACAGCTGACATTATGAACCCCAGTAAACACGGGAGCAAGTGTAGACTGTGCTAACAGCACTTCCGAGAAACAACTGGCGGTGTTGTAAGCCCAGGGATGAGAAGAGAACATGGTGGAGGCAGCAGGACTTTTTGCCATTCACACAGCAGGGGAACAGCTGACTTACTGAACCCAGTAACACAGGAGCAAGTTGGACTGTGCTAAACAGCACTTCCGAGAAACAACTGGCGGTGTTGTAGCCCAGGGATGAGAAGAGAACATGGTGGAGGCAGCAGGACTGTTTGCCGTTACACGCAGGGGAACAAGCTGACATTACTGAACCCCAGTAACACGGGAGCAAGTGTAGACTGTGCTCACAGCACTTCCGAGAAACAACTGGCGGTGTTGTAGCCCAGGGATGAGAAGAGAAACATGGTGGAGGGAGCAGGACTGTTTGCCGTTCCACAGCAGGGGAACAGCTGACATTACTGACCCAGTAACACGGAGCAAGTGTAGACTGTGCTAACACACTTCCGAGAAAAAACTGGCGGTGTTGTAGCCCAGGGAGAGAAGAGAACATGGTGGAGGCAGCAGGACTGTTTTGCCGTTCACACAGCAGGGGAACAGCTGACTTACTGAACCCCAGTAACACGGGAGCAAGTGTAGACTGTGCTAACAGCACTTCCGAGAAAACAACTGGCGGTGTTGTAGCCCAGGGATGAGAAGAGAACATGGTGGAGGCAGCAGGACTGTTTGCCGTTCACCAGCAGGGGAACAGCTGACATTACTGAACCCCAGTAACACGGGAGCAAGTGTAGACTTGCTAACAGCACTTCCGAGAAAACAACGGCGGTGTTGTAGCCCAGGGATGAGAAGAGAACATGGTGGAGGCAGCAGGACTGTTTTGCCGTTCACACAGCAGGGAACAGCTGAATTACTGACCCCAGTAAACACAGGAGCAAGTGTAGACTGTGCTAACAGCACTTCCGAGAAACAACTGGCGGTGTTTGTAACCCAGGATGAGAAGAGACAGGGTGGAGGCAGCAGGACTTTTTTTTGCCGTTCACACAGCAGGGGAACAGTGACATTACTGAA
>JARQOD010000001.1:856522887-856674283 GCA_033576555.1 Oophaga sylvatica | reverse complement strand
GACATTAGGCTCATCGTACAATAACCTCAAGGCCTGAAAAAATGCATCAACATCACTCAAAACAGGATCCCCAGGTGTCAGGGAAAAAGCCCAATACTGAGGATCGCCGCGCAGGAGAGAGATGACAATTTGAACCTGCTGCGCAGCGTTCCCTGAGGACTTAGATTTTAAGGCAAAAAACAATTTACAATTATTTTTGAAATTCAGAAACTTGGCTCGATCCCCCAAAAACAAATCTGGCATGGGAATCCTAGGTTCCACAACAGGCAACCTAGCAAGATAGGCAGCAATACTCCGAACCTCAGTAGCAAGCTGATCCACACGGCCAGACAACTGTGCAAACTCCATTGAGAGAAAAAATCCTCCCCAGCACCCAGAGATACAGAGGGAAAAAAAAAATGCAACAAACAGAAAAATATCTCTGACAACTCTGACAACCTTTTTTCTTTCACAATATTTTTCCCTTCTGTGAGTACCATACAATTTTCAATTTATTAGGCCGGTGATACTGTTATGTTTCGGTAGCTGAGGAGTGCAGGTAAAAAAGGCAATACACCAGAGCAGTTGGAATCTATGAGATTGCAGTACCCTGACTAACCACCACAACTAGAGGCAGCCATGGAGCGTTCCTACGTTGGTCCTAGACGCCTCGTTACAGCCTGAGAAACTAACTACACCAAAAGATAGAAAGAGGAAAGCTATCTGCCCCGGAGCAGATCCCCAAAGAACATAGAAAGCCCCCAAACATGTAATGGCGGTTAGACAAGAAGAAATACTGACACAGACAGAAAATAGTATGAGCAAACGCTGGGGCCCAAAACTACCTAAATAGAAAAGGATAGGAAGGGCACTTACTGCAATCCCAAAAAACCCTGAAAAGCACCAACTCTACTAATTTCAAAAACACCTGAGATCACGCGGCCTCTACCACCTAAATTAGTTCTCTGGTGTAACAAAATCAAAACAGCAGCCACTGAAAAAACTGGAAAAAGCAAATGTACAAACATCAGTGGCTGAACTAAACTGAGAGGGCAAAAGCCCCCGGAGGGGACCCTGAAGGCCCCATAGAAGTGCAGGACAAAATGCAAAAATCAAGCACAAAAACAAAAAGAAGAAAATGTCTTATCTGTTAGCAGGAGATGCAGACACGACACAGCAGGCTACAAAGGAAACAGGAATCAAGGATTGAGACCAGAACAATTGATCACCGGCAACCCTGATGGGAAGGCGACTCCCTTATATAAGACCAGTCAGTAACACCTGATTCCCAATCCTCACAATCTTCACTGGACAGTCCAGTACCGCTTGTAACCACCAGAGGGAGCCTCTGCTCAGAACTCATTTCAAGTCCATTCACAACAGGACGAGACCAGGGTCTAGCATTTAGCACATTAAAGGTTTAAGTGTCGCATTGGGGGCACTCCATAACTACAACTTAGCGGGTAACCGGTGAGTAGTTAGATTTATCAAGACCTGCACTAGATCCAGACCAGCCCCGATAGCCAGATTCCCTTCATGGGACTTAAATCTAGTCCTAAATGTCCTCACCGAACCCCCGTTTGAGCTACTAGAATAGGCATCCATAAATCTAGTAACATTTAAGACTATACTCCAGGTGACCCTTAAGTCAGCACGCAGGATTGGAGACATACAGGCCCTCTCAGCAGATCCTCCCTTTACAGTCATAATGGATGATAGGATAGTATTAAAGCCCGATGCAGCTTATTTACCCAAAGAAGTTTCGAGGTTCCATAGATCGCAGGACATATCCCTACCTTCCTTCTGCCCTGACCCTAAAAATGATAAGGAAAATAAATTTCATACCCTAGATGTCAGGCAATGGAATCTTGTATGAAGGATAGGGCTCTGTTTCTCTCCTTCCAGGGTTCTAGAAAGGTGATGGGAGCCTCGAAGGGTACTCTGTCCAGATGGATAAGTGAAGCGATCAAGTTGACCTATGTGTATGCGGGAAGATCAATTCCCAATGATTTGGCTGCCCACACTACAAGAGCAATGGCAGTCTCCTGGGTAGAGAAGGCAGACGTGTCTATCGAGCAAATCTGTAAGGCGGCTACGTGGTCATCACACTCCACCTTCTATAGCCACTATAGGCTAGACCTGTCTGCCACTTCTAATTTGAAATTTGGGAGAAGGGTTCAACAAGCTGTGGTCCCTCCCAGATAGAGTAATTCTCTGTAATTCTCTTGTTAGGGTGCTGTCATGGGTGCTAGGAAAACAGGGGTATTACTTACCGGTAATGTGTTTTTACGAAGCCCATGACAGCACCCGTATATTCCCTCCCGTTGCTGATCTTTTCACCCTTTGGTTGGTGGGTTATTGTGTATAGACTTTTCACTTAAAGTGAGTTTAATAATAAGTGACTTTAATTGATATTAATTAATATAGTTACTGTTAGCAAATTGTATAAATGTATATATGTGTGTGCACTAACCGGAGGTCTTTTAAACTCTGTAAACCACTGATGCAGAGAGAGGAGCCACATTTTTTATCTTAAAGGTTCCCTGTCCTTGTGGGGTGGATCCCCTCTCTCGTTAAGGTCCTGTCATGGGCTTTGTAAAAACACATTACTAGTAAGTAATACCAGTGTTTCAGAAAGGACTGGCCACTCCACGAAAACCTAGTTGCTGGACAGAAGAGTGTTAAACATAATCCTCTTGTTGATCCAGCAAAGATATTTCTCCCTCCTTTGTATATTAAACTTGGGCTTATAAAGAATTTTGTTAAAGCAATGAACATAGAATCGAAAGCCATTTCTTATTTGCGACAGAAATTTCCAAGAATAACTGATGCAAAGATTAAAGAAGGTATTTTTATTGGCCCACAGATCAGAGATATAATGAATGACAATAGCTTTGATGGTCTTTTGCAAGGTGCTGAACAAGTGGCATGGAGAGCCTTTAAAGATGTGACCTTCAACTTCCTTGGCAACAGCAGGGCACCGAACTTTGAACAACTTGTTGACAACATGCTCACAGCATATCATTTGATGAAATGCAATATGTCACAAAAATGCATTTTCTACATTCTCACTTAGACTTTTTTCCAGCCAATATTGGTACCGTTAGCGATGAACACGGTGAAAGATTTTACCAAGACAATGCGCTGATGGAGAAAAGGTACCAGGGAAAGTGGAGTACGTCAATTCTGGCTGACTATTGCTGGAATATTATTTGAGAAGCATCTGACACGGATTATAAACGAAAGACGTCTGCAAAAGACTTTTTAACAATTGATTTGCTACTGTCATCGATGCACATGTATGTAGTGTCTCGGACGTCATAATGTAGACTATAAACTGTTGTTTCTTAACCCCTTACTGCCAGCTGACGGAAAAGTATGTCAGCTGGCAGAATCCCCCTCGTTGAGGTGGGCTCCGGCGATGAGCCTACCTCTTAGCTGCGACATGTGCCCGCAATAGGCGCGAGTGGAATCGTGATCCACCAGTGCTTATTAAGTAGTTAAATGCCACTGTCAAACTTTGACAGCGGGCATTTAAATGTACTTCCGGATACCGGTCCAGAAATCCGTGCAGCGACATCCCGTACCCTCGAGACCTCTATAGTTGTTGATGGCAGATTGCTATGAGTGCCACCCTGTACTCGGCTCTCATAGCAAGCCTGTAATTCTGCTGCATAGAGGTGATCTGAGCACCACCTCTATGTAGCAGAGGCGATTGCGCTATGGCAGCTTCTAGCCTCCCGTGGAGGCTATTGTTGCATGCCAAAGGTAAAAAAAATGTGTTTAAAAATATAAAAAATAAAAAAACATAAAAGTTCAAATTACCACCCTTTCGCCCCAATCAAAATAAAACAATAAAAAAAATCAAATCTACACATATTTGGTATCGTCACATTCAGAATCGCCCAGTCTATCAATAAAAAGAGAATTAACCTGATCGCTAAACGGCGTAGCGATAAAAAAAATCGAAACGCCAGAATTACTTTTTTTGGTCGACACGACATTGCATTAAAATGCAATAATGGGTCAATCAAAAAAAATAATCTGCACAATCTTGATATCATTAAAAACATCAGCTCGGCACACAAAAAATAATCCTGCACCCAACCCGAGGTCACAACAAATGGAGACGCTACAGGCCTCGAATAATTGAACAATTTTTTTTTTTTTTAGAAAACTTTGGATTTTTTTTCACCACTTAGATAAAAGAGAACCTAGACATGTTTAGTGTCTATGAACTCGTAATGACCTGGAGAATCATAATGGCAGGTCAGTTTTAGCATTTAGTGAACCTACAAACAAACAGCAAATGTGGGATTGCTCTTTTTTTGCAATTTCACAGCACTTGGAATTTTTTTTCCGTTTTCGAGTACACGACATGGTAAAACCCATGGTGTCGTTCAAATGTACAACTCGTCCCACAAAAAAATAAGCCCTCCCACGGCCATATTGATGGAAAAATAAAAAAGTTATGGCTCTGGAAAGAAGGGGAACGAAAAACGAAAACGAACAATTGAAAAAAGCTCCTGTCATGAAGAGATTAAAAACCTTACGTGATACAGACTTTTGGAACACATATTCATGTTCAGCATATCAAAATCTATAGGATGCAATAAAATTTCCTCAGGGGACAAGAACTTCCCTGAAATTTGTTGCGCAGTGTATCAGTGATTGACAAGACAGGCTTTATTAAAAAATTTAAACTCTTACCATTATTCAGCTAAAGAAAAAAAACAACTATCCAATCTTTTTAAATAGTAAAATCTGAAAGTTAATCTTGTTTTCACTCAAAAGGGGTGAGTCTTTTTTCTTTGAGGGCTACTTTTATAGCAGCATTATGCAGAGCTGTACCGAGATTCAAAATTTTCTTATTGTTCGCTTTACCCAGTGGGGTCTAAAATATAATTTACCGTATATATTCATGTATAAGCCGAGTTTTTCAGCACATTATTTTTGTGCTGAAAATGCCCCCCCTCAGCTTATACACGAGTTATTGTCCTGAAAGCTAGCGGGGAGAGGGAGCTGCAGAGCAGCGGCAGGAGCCGGTGGCTGCGGCTATAACTGTGCCGCTGCTAAAGAGAAATGAATATTCATTTCTCTTATAGCAGTGACAGCTGCAGCTGCCGACTTCCAGAATACATAATACTTACCCTCCTCCACACCGTCGCTTCATCTCTGTTAGTCCTGGCGCCAGCAGCGTGGCACCGATCATTAAGGAATATGCACAAGTCTCCACTCTCATAGGCGTGGAGCACTTTACCTTAATGAGCAGGGCCACGTGATCGCTCAGGGCAGGAAGAGCTGCAGGAAGCCATCACCAACGGAGATGCTGCAAGGGCAAACTGGAGCAGGGTGAGTAGGATGTTTTTTTTCTTTTGTAATAGGAAGCATGCATACCAGGACGGGAGGGGGTGAGCCATGCATATAACCACGGTACCGGCGGAGCCATGCATACAACGACAGGAAAGGGAGAGCCATGCATACAACGATGAGACGGGGGAGCCACGCATACCAGGACAGCGACGAGGGAGCCATGCATAGCAGGGCAGGATGGGGAAGCCATACATAGCAGGACAGTGATGGGGGGACCCACGCATGGCAGGAAAGGATGGTGGAAGCCATGGATACCAGGACAGCAATGGGGGGAACCACGCATAGCAGGACAGGGATGAGGAGACAATGCATACCCAGCTTATACTCGAGTCAATAAGCTTACCCAGTTTTCCGTGGCAAAATTAGGTGCCTCAGCTTATACTCGGGTTGGCTTATACTCGAGTATATTTTGTACTTATATCAGAAATACACACTAGGATCAGTTTTTATAAGAACTAAACATATTAGCTTTTGGAGCGTAGGAGAAAAAAATAAATCATGATATAAACTCACAGAGACATGGACAGAACATAGAAATTAATATGGAAAAACACACTAGCGTCACACTTTGACCAACATATCAAAAAGATGAGAAATCACGACAATGAACGAACATACAAAAAACATACGAACATACTTCTGTTATATTTTAATGTGAGTGGCAGGCCATGACATAAAAATCCTCATATGCAAATCTCAACCAAAGACTAAAATGCACCAATACTGACCAAAAGAAGATACAAAATAGTATATGAAAATACTCAAAGTAATTTTGCTACCCTAACCCTTTTTATTTAGATTAAGCCACATATTGCATACGACAGAGATTGTTGTGGGTGGTCAATCCAATTTATTGGTAACACCCCTTGTTCACTTTTAGTACATGCTTTCTGTAATCATATCCATTTTTCAAAATTGTCTCTTGTGGAAGTATGTGGCATTGCTCTTGTGAATAGTGCACACCACACACTACTTCTGCTAGAGCAGTGATGCCACTTTCTGATAGCAGGGATGCCATGAACTGTAGGCCAAAAACTAACTATGCATTTCAGAAACTGTGGCTTCCTCACTTAAGGAATTGGCAACACATCAGTAAGAATCTAATTTATAACTTTCCCGAGATACATGAATGGATCTGTTTTGGACTTGATTAAACAAACTTTCTTCCATCAACATAATCCTTCCTTTCTCAGTGTAAATAAAATATCTACCTTGTTGTACTCTACAGTAAATTTTAGTCACATGAGTATGGAGCCCATTTCCACCTAAAACCTTTTCAAATACTTTATTAATTTATTTTTTTTAAAATAGGTTATGTGTATATAGTATTTGTTTTGTACATATCTATACATATTTTTATATATATATATATATATATATATATATATATATATATATATATATATATATATATAAAAGATGTGTATGTGTGTATTTACACAAATATATATATATAAATATATATACACACAGAGGGTGAATTACCGTATTTTTCGGACTATAAGACGCACCAGACAATCAGACGCACCTAGGTTTTAGAGGATTCATGGAGGAAATTAGGAAAAAATAAACTGAAGCAAAAAATGTAGTCAATTCTATACTTAATATCACCTATCCTGGTAATTATGGTCCCCTCATCCCCATCCTGATACACATGGGCCCTCATTCCTATCCTGGTATGCATGGTCTCCTTATCCCTATCCTGATATGCATGGCCCTCATCCCTAGCCTGGTATGCATGGCCCACTCATCCCTTTCCTGGTAGGAATAGTCCCCATCATCCTTATCCTGGCAGGAATTATTGCCCTCATCCCTATACTGGTATGCAGGGTCCCCATCTCGTTCAAGTATGCATGGCCCCATCCCTATCCTGGTATGAAGTGCCCCATCCTTAACCTGGTAAGATTGTCCCCATCCCAGTCCGGGTATGCATGGCCCCATCCTTATCCTGTCATGATTGGCCCTATCCCAGTCCTGGTATGCACAGCCCCATCCTTATCCTGGCATGATTGGCCCCATCCCAGTCATAGAATTATAGAATCATAAAATGCTAGAATTGTAACAGACCTCCTGGGCCATCTGGTCCAACCCCCTGCTCAACGCAGGATTCACTAAATCAACCCAGACAGATGTCTGTCCAGCCTCTGTTTGAAGACCTAATATGCATGGCCCCATCCTTATCCTGGTATGAATGGCCCCATCCCAGTCCTGGTTTGATTGGTCCCATCCTTATTCAGGTATGATTGCCCCATCCCATTCTTGGAATGATTGGGCCCATCCTTATTCTGGTATGCATGGCCCCATCCCAGTCCTGGTTTGATTGTTCCTATCCTTATTCTGGTATGATTGTCCCAATCCTGTTGCTGCTTTGATTGGTCCCATCCTTATACTGGTATAATTGGCCCCATCCCGTTGCTGCTTTGATTGGTCCCATCCTTATTCTGGTATGCTTGTCTTTATCCTTATTTTGGTATGATTGGCCCCATCCCCTTGCTGGTATGATTGGTCCCATTCTTATTGTGGTAGAGTGGCCCCATCGCATTGCTGGTATGATTGGTGCCATCCTTATTCTGGTATGATTGGTCCCATCTTTATTCTGGTATGATTGGTCCCATCCAGTTCCTGGAATGCATGGCCCCATCAGAAAAGATTAAAAAAACAAACCATTACACTTACCTTCCTCCGCTCCCTTGCAGTGTCCTGCTCTGGTGCCAGCAGCTGATTAATGCTTGTAAGCAGTGCATGGTAGGGACGTCATGCGCTGCTCTCAAGCTGGGCACAGCTGCTGGAATACTCACCGGGACTGTTCATCGGAGATCGCAGTGAGCATTCATTCCTCTTCAGTATTGTGCAGTGTCAGCCACCGGCTTCCTGCTGCCACGGCGGTCACGTGTGCTGATACTTAAGAGAAATGAATATTCAGAATATTCAATTCTCTTAAGTATCTGCACACATGACCACCGTGGCAGCAAGAAGCCGGTGGCTGACACTGCGCGCTATTGAAGACGAATGAATACTCATCGTGATCTCTGATGAACAGTCCAGGTGAGTATTCAGGCAGCTGTGCTCAAAATGTGAGCAGTATGTCCCTGCCATGCGCTGCTTACAAGCATTAAGCAGTTGCTGGCACTAAAGCAGGACGCTGCCACTGCAAGGGAGCGGAGGAAGGTAAGTGTACTGGTTTGGTTTTTATTAACTTTTCTGATGGGGCCATGCATGCAAGAACGGGATGGGGCCAATCATACAAGAATAAAGATGGGACCAATCATTCAAGGAACAGGATGGGCAAATCATACCAGAATAATGGGCTGTTAACCTGGATGCTGTGCATTTCCATTGTGTGAAAAGCCCCACATAAACATCTTTTTTGTGCAGTAATATACCAAGCAGCCACCCCCTCCATTGGGATTGGTAGGTTGTGAGTGGTTGCCTCATCGGTATTTCTGCATCTGTGTTGCCACCATCTTAACTACATGGGTCCACTACATCCTGATAGTGCATTTGTTTGGAGGCCTGGGCAAGTCAGCATCTCTGCCTTTTGCTAGTATTTTTAGGACAAAAGTGCACCTTATAGTCCAAAAATTATGGTATGTATTGAACACATCACCAATTTTCTAAGTAAATATATTTCTAAGGGTGCTATTGACATGAAATTCCCGCCATATGTCGGTCACAACTCATCCAATCTACATAGACAAAAAAATCAAACTGTAGATGGTAGTAAATTAAGTCAATAAATTACAACAGGGAAAAGTATTGAACACATGAAGAAAAAGAGGCACCAAAAGCCATGGAAAGTCATGACAACAGCTGAAATCTAGTAATTAAAAAGTAATCCTGCCATTTAATGAAAAGTAATATCAGCTTGATCAACTGATGGCTTATAAAAAGATGTCTCATTACCAAGGTGCCACACAAGAAACATCTCTTGATAAGTAAAAGCAGTGAGTTGTCTCAAGACCTTTGCAACCTTATTGGTGCTAATTGTACTGATGGTATTGGTTATAGAAGAACTTCTAAACTACTAAAGGCTCCATTGAGCACTGTTGGGGACATAATCCGAAAGTGTAAAAAACATAATTTCATTATAAACTGTCCATAACCAGGTGCTCCCCACAAGATTTCAGATAGAGAAGTGAAAATAATTATCGCAAGACTTGTCCAAGAGCCAAGAACCACCTGTGGAGAGCAGCAGAAAAACCTGGAATCAACAGTACAATTGTTTCAAAGAAAACTGGCCTGTATGCACAAACAAGAGTCTATTGCTGAACAAAAAGTATGTTCAAGTGTGTTTACCCCCTTTCCGACATCAGGCATAATAGTATGCTGATGTCAGACTTCCCCTGTTTGGTCCGGGCTCCGGCGCTCAGCTGGCACCTTTCCGGGCACATGTCGGACACTTTATTCAGCTTCCTATTACCTACATGCCCTTACAGATGGCTTGGGAGGGCTGATCCTACTAATTCCCTTTAATGACTCACATTTTAAATTACTAACAGCAGATGTCGCTGAACCCTCTAAAGCTGATGGAACAGTAACTCAGAGTGGTGGACCTCATCAGGAAGTAACTAACACTTTGATAAACAGTTTTCCAGGCCATGTATGACATTATCATAAAAAAAGAAGTAACAGCTCATTCAAAACACTTTGAGGAGGCATGTTCTGGAATATAAAATTCTAAATGACTGAAGTTTATATTTAATTTTTCTTTACACCTTTCACGAATATTACTTTATATAGAAAGAGGATTGATGAAATATATAGCAAACATCTTCTTCTCTGATGGGGGAGCACATGTGACAGGAAACAGGAAGTGGGGACAGACTTGCCGTGTGATGAGTTACTGAAGGATGAAGGTTTAAATATAAAAGTTCTAAGAAAAGAAAGTTGCTGTTGGATTTAGTTTTCAAGTGAAGTGCGTGCATTGTATACAATTATTGTAAACCTTTTTAAGGCATTATGGAAAAGTTTAGCCATTTACTGTAGGTTATGTGACTAAAGACTGGCTGGGATTTCAAAGAGAACCTGTAGTTTTATGCCAAAATAGATTCTCATTCAGGGGTGAATTAAGAGTAGATCCATGGCTTGATCCATGGCAGTTATTGTACTATGTTTTTCTCTGAAACTCAGCAACGGTTCAGAGTTAAACATAGATGTCTAGAATCCTGCAGCCACTGTATGTGGATTGAGCTGAATGTATCATCTGTCAGGTTCCATTTAAAGGCAAGTGATCCTAAAAGATAAAGATTTATTTGAGGGTTTCATCATGTTGTATGTACTTTGCCAAGCATTCCATAAACTGTTTTAAAGGACAACTCCTTAAAACAATGCAAATTTGGGTTTTCCTAATTAGTAAAAGTAATTTGATTAAAATACAAAAAGATTGACAGGTTGTATAAAAATAATAAATTAACATGAAACATGTAGTTGGTAATTTACAGTTATAATTATTACCTGCTTTAAACATCCAGTCTTTTCTTTTAGAACTTTATTAAAAATGTTAAATATTCTGGTGGGCTGAAATATATTTTTTAGGACTGTTGTATTTTACTTAGTGATAGCCATTGTGTAGATCTGTTGTTAATGTTTCATAATGGTTTCATTGACTGTAATGGGTGTACGTGTCAGGAAGATTGAATCTATTCATTCAGAGTTATGACAGAGCATTGGATTTTTGAGTAGATTGTTATCAAATAATTATAGAAAATTACTTACAGAATAGTACTTTGTTCTTTTGTCCATAGTAATTTGTCATCTTAAATAGTGTCATTTTATATAAGTGTTATATATGCAGTTGACATTGTGACCCCTTACTAAATGTCATGCTTAACCACAATACATAAGACTTACTGACACACACTTTTCTTTATTCAGTTACATGTATTACTGTGAAATTCAGAAAGCGGCAAAGATGGTTAACACTTTTATGCTCAAAGAGAGGTTGAAAAGTTGCACAAATATTACAATAGTTTGCATCAAACAGAAAGAAAAAATATTTATAATTGAATTGTTAATAAAAGGATGAGCAAACCCGGACTGTAAAGGTTCCAAATCCCGAACGTGGACTTTTAACTGGATGCTCAGTTGCACAGGATGGGTTTGGATGCCTAATAAAGCTTGTTGAAAGGCTTCAGCACAAACAAGCAACAAGCTTTTAGGATGTGGGCACTTCCGGAGCCATCACAGCCAGGTTAAAGAGGAGGTAGTGGTGGTGGTGTAGGTTGAAGAGGCTGTTTCATCCTCCTCCTATTCCTCCTCCACCTACACCACTACCTCTACCTCCTCCTCAACCTCAACTCCACTTGGACCTCTGCCTCCTGGTTCAAAGCTCAAATTCACAACCTTATTATTCTTCTAGGGTAAGAACAAACAACCATCTCATAAAACTGAACTAATTATAAACTACAAATGTATCCAATAGGGCTTTAAGATTTTCAATTTATAGATTCACTCAAATTCTTTCCATTTTAAAACCAAGACACTATCCAGGGCCGGCGTCAGCACCCGGCACACCCGGGCAAGTGCTGGGGCCCTGGTGAGACGGGGGGGCCCACTCACACTCACGGCAGCAGACGTTCAGGATTGGTGGAGTCCAGTAGAGCTCCCCCCTGTCTCTTCTCACTGGTGCCGCAGCCAGGGAGGAAGTGAGGAGGCGGAGACTGGAAGAGGCGGGCGGCACAGGACAGAAGCTGTGTGTGCAGGCTGCAAGCAACTTTGAGAGAGATGGTCCCAGCACTGCACAACTTCCCGGCGCTCACTGAGGCTCCTCCGACTAGTGATGGCTCCTGAGTAGAGTTGAGCGATACTTTCCGATATCCTAAAGTATCGGAATCGTAATGGTATCGCCGATATCACTAAAATATCGGTGATACCCGATACCGATACCGGAAGTCCCATGTAAGTCTATGGAACAAAATATCGAAATTAAAAAAAACCCATTCTTGCCTTGTTGGTTAATTGTACATGAAGGAAAACAAGAAAGAGTAATGTAGAATGTATTGGGGGAGGTTGAGGAGACATTAAAGGCATAGATGTTTGACCCAATCCAATGGAATAGCATTAATTTTTTTTTTTAGGAAATACGTTCGGATTGACGAACAAATTGACAATGTTGTTAACCTTTTTTCTATTTTGTCAAATATGTCTGTTTCACAACTTCCATGGTCTTCACCTTTTTAACTTTTCACACACTTTCTCCTTCATAATTTTCAGCAGCATCATCTTTCTCATCAAATTATTCTTCATCTTCACCTTATTAATCTTCTAAAACTTCTTGCTATTCATCTTTTTGTTAACATTACTTATATTGTTCTTATTAAACAGTTATTATTCTTCATATTCTACTTCTTCATCTTCTTCCTATTCATCCTTTTCATCATATTCTTATTTGTGACAGACATTCCTGTACTTGTAATCTGTAAAACTCTGAATTTTCATCCTTCCGTTCTTGCTGTCACGAAAGATTTTAATTACAACAGTATTTGTCCGCGTTCAGTTTAGCCTGCAGCAGCATCAGGCATTTTCCAGGGGCACCACGAGGAGGAACGGACTCACCCCCATACACTGCTTAGTCTTCTTCTGCTTAGAATTTAGAGCATATATTTTGCTCTTCATTTTGGTCTTATACTTAATGTTCTTCTGCTTTTTGATCTTCTGCTTATTGTTCTTCTGTCTCTTGTTCTGTATCTTGTAGTTTGTCTTAACCTTCTTTGTCCTGTTGGTGATGGTACAAAAGCCAATGGAAGTAACGAGGACCAGCTGACTGTGCTGGAACCCGGAGGGTCAGCAGAAGGAAAAGAGCCAATGGCACAACCGAGGACCAGCTGACGTTACTGGGACAGGGTTACTAAGCAGGAGGTACCTGTGCTCCAAAGCACTACCAAGGACCAGCAGACGTTGCTGGAACTCGGATACCGACATGGAGGCACCTAGGCCAAAGGCACTGCGGAGAACCAGCTGACGGTACTGGAACCCGGATGGGTAGCAGAAGGTACAAGAACCAATGAAAGTAACGAGGACCAGCTGACTGTGCTGGAACCCGGAGGGTCAGCAGAAGGAAAAGAGCCAATGGCACAACCGAGGACCAGCTGACGTTACTGGGACAGGGTTACTAAGCAGGAGGTACCTGTGCTCCAAAGCACTACCAAGGACCAGAAGACGTTGCTGGAACTCGGATACCGACATGGAGGCACCTAGGCCAAAGGCACTGCGGAGAACCAGCTGACGGTACTGGAACCCGGATGGGTAGCAGAAGGTACCCATGGAAATTAAAGTTGAGGCAGCAGGACTGTTTGCCGTTCACACAGCAGGGGAACAGCTGACATTACTGAACCCCAGTAACACAGGAGCAAGTGTAGACTGTGCTAACAGCACTTCCGAGAAACAACTGGCGGTGTTGTAACCCAGGGATGAGAAGAGAACATGGTGGAGGCAGCAGGACTATTTGCCGTTCACACAGCAGGGGAACAGCTGACATTACTGAACCCCAGTAACACGGGAGCAAGTGTAGACTGTGCTAACAGCACTTCCGAGAAACAACTGGCGGTGTTGTAACCCAGGGATGAGAAGAGAACATGGTGGAGGCAGCAGGACTATTTGCCGTTCACACAGCAGGGGAACAGCTGACATTACTGAACCCCAGTAACACGGGAGCAAGTGTAGACTGTGCTAACAGCACTTCCGAGAAACAACTGGCGGTGTTTGTAACCCAGGGATGAGAAGAGAACATGGTGGAGGCAGCAGGACTATTTGCCGTTCACACAGCAGGGGAACAGCTGACATTACTGAACCCCAGTAACACGGAGCAAGTGTAGACTGTGCTAACAGCACTTCCGAGAAACAACTGGCGGTGTTGTAACCCAGGGATGAGAAGAGAACATGGTGGAGGCAGCAGGACTATTTGCCGTTCACACAGCAGGGAACAGCTGACATTACTGAACCCCAGTAACACGGGAGCAAGTGTAGACTGTGCTAACAGCACTTCCGAGAAACAACTGGCGGTGTTTGTAACCCAGGGATGAGAAGAGAACATGGTGGAGGCAGCAGGACTATTTGCCGTTCACACAGCGGGGAACAGCTGACATTACTGAACCCCAGTAACACGGGAGCAAGTGTAGACTGTGCTAACAGCACTTCCGAGAAACAACTGGCGGTGTTGTAACCCAGGGATGAGAAGAGAACATGGTGGAGGCAGCAGGACTATTTGCCGTTCACACAGCAGGGGAACAGCTGACATTACTGAACCCCAGTAACACGGAGCAAGTGTAGACTGTGCTAACAGCACTTCCGAGAAACAACTGGCGGTGTTGTAACCCAGGGATGAGAAGAGAACATGGTGGAGGCAGCAGGACTATTTGCCGTTCACACAGCAGGGAACAGCTGACATTACTGAACCCCAGTAACACAGGAGCAAGTGTAGACTGTGCTAACAGCACTTCCGAGAAACAACTGGCGGTGTTGTAACCCAGGGATGAGAAGAGAACATGGTGGAGGCAGCAGGACTATTTGCCGTTCACACAGCAGGGAACAGCTGACATTACTGAACCCCAGTAACACGGGAGCAAGTGTAGACTGTGCTAACAGCACTTCCGAGAAACAACTGGCGGTGTTGTAACCCAGGGATGAGAAGAGAACATGGTGGAGGCAGCAGGACTATTTGCCGTTCACACAGCAGGGGAACAGCTGACATTACTGAACCCCAGTAACACGGGAGCAAGTGTAGACTGTGCTAACAGCACTTCCGAGAAACAACTGGCGGTGTTGTAACCCAGGGATGAGAAGAGAACAGGGTGAGGCAGCAGGACTGTTTGCCGTTCACACAGCAGGGGAACAGCTGACATTACTGAACCCCAGTAACACGGGAGCAAGTGTAGACTGTGCTAACAACGCTTCCAAGCAACAACTGGCGGTGTTGGAGCCCGGGGTCAAGGAGGGTGTAGGCAGAGGCCTAGTATGAGACGTTTGAAGTTGAAGTTGTAGTTAGCAGCAGTAATTTTTGCCAGACACACAGCAGGGAACAGCAGGCGTTACTGAACCCCACAAACACATCAGCGATTGTTTTCATCTGTGCATCTAACACTTCTGAGCAGCAACTGGCGCTGTTGAAGCCCAGGGTCAAGGAGGGTGTAGGCATAAAATATAGAGTTATTGCCTTGTTACGTGGCCATTGCAAATGTATGTACTTCAAACAAGAATAAATGAAGTTTTACTACAACAATAAAATGATAAATTTCAATTACAAGAATAAAAAATATTTATACTTGACAGTCCTCTGTGGTTGATAACGTTTAATGGCTAACTGAAAATATGGTAACAATTCAAAGCTTTCGAGACTACTCAGGTGTCTTCATCAGGCTAAGAGTAAAGCCAAAAATGAAGAATCACATATTTCTACACACAACAGGACACAGGAATAGCTAAGACAAGTGAGGGAGGGACAAGTGAGGGGAGACCGGCAACAAAAAGGAGAACAAGGATGAATTATCAGCGCCACACAATCACAGATAAATTAATGAATTTAGCTGTGGCAAAAGACTTTTGTATGCCCGGTCATAGCATCATGGATATGGAATTACTGTTATTAAAATATAACTTCAAATATGAGAAACGTACAAAGGTTTCAGAATATAAGCTCATCATGACCTTTGACACTGTTAGTGATGGAATGAATAATCACATGGATTTATGTCATTCTATATCAATTAAGGAATCTGCGTCTATTGCCCTTCCAGGGTCATGAAAACCCAAAAAATACGCCAATGAGAGGGCAATCAAACTTTCTATCCTTATCTAGGAACTGTTCGAATATTTATGTTCATCCCTGTGAGATAATGACAGTTCTGATACACGTCACTTACTTGTCTTACCTATTGCACTATTCCTGTGTCCTGTTGTGTATAGAAATATGTGATGCTTAATTTTTTTAGTTAGTCTTTCCCTGATGAAGAGACGTGAGTAGCCTTGAAAGCTTGCAATTTGTTTCCATCTTTTCAGTTATCCATAAAAAGGTATCAACCACTGCTGACTCTGAAGTCTAAATATTTTTTCTATCTACTGGCTAACACGGTACAAAGATACACATGTTTTCTAATTTCAAGAAGGAAAAATAAAGAAAATACAAATATAAACGCATATATGCACATGCCAAAAATAAATGGAACAACACAACACCCAAAAAATTGGTAACAAAATATAGTGTTGTAAATTTAAGAATAAAAGTAAATTTTTTTTTTTATGAATAATGCTTAAGGAACGCAATGTTAAACCATAACATAGTGAAGACAATGGATTTTGTAATAGTCACTCATCATCATCATCGCAAATTTTATGTGACAGTCACAGACAATTCAATTATTTAAGTTCATAAAATCGTAACTTTCTATAGCATGTATGACATGTCCAGCATGGACTCATCAATGTGATTGATGACACAATAATTACAATAAAAAATAAGCATTTAAAAAAAACATTAGGCATTGTTTGTCACAATTTAAGTGTGTGCCTGCAAGTGTAGGTGAAACAAAGGCTACGGATAGCAAAGGTATATTCTATGTCTGTATCACACAGTGGACAGCCTCTGATGGGTAATGCCGATGTTATACTGTACGTCAATAAAGTCTGCGGCTGAAATCATGCATTTTTTGCTTGTAGAGTGTTGAAGAGGGTAAAAGAATGTCTGGTTGCGCAAAGCTTTATCCGTCAACACTACCTTCCTACTGTCACGCGTAGGGTAGGGTAGCGTGTGGCAATTAGCTGACTATCAAATGTGAGGTTAGGCTGCGTTATTGCGCACTAGGGACGCCAAAAAAAAGTACAGCAGTAATAATTTAATGTGTAATACTACACCTATGACAAACCAAAAAATTACGTTCCCTCTTAACAATGTACAAGACTAACAAGCCTAATGGTTGACACTGACTTAATTTGAGATACAGTATTACATCAACATTGTCCATGAGTAACTATGCACTGTGATACCTATATACCAGTATTAATTTATATCTCTTGTGGTTGTTTCAACAGCACTTGCAGGTATAAGTACCTATTGTCAGTATGCATGATGCACTTTCTAGATGTAATAATTTATTATTGGACATTATTACCATGTTTACATGCTGGCCATTTCATATATGGTGTTTGAAGTTACAGTTGGCATCAGTATGTGTATTTTATAATGTCTGTCATAAATAAAACTCGTGATGATGATGATGAGGATGTAATGATTCGTACATCCATTGAGTGCATTATCTTACAGGTACAGATAAGTTCCTTAAAAAGCATTAATTCATAAGTCTGAAATGTACTTTTATGCATTAATTTAAAAATGTGAAGAGTAGACTATGTTTTATTTTTTGTTACCATTTCTAATAGACATGTGCAGATATGCGCTGTGATGACAAATTATTATTTGTCCATATTTGTCATAAAAATTTATCATTCTAGGCCTGCAAAACTTCACAATTTCATGTTTTCAGCATAACAAGCAGGGTGACGGCTCTTCCCTATTTGGAGCATGTTGGTCATGTGTTTTTCTGTCCATGTGTCGGGAACAGGAGACTTCTTGCCGTTGACACAGCAGGGGAACAGCTGGCGTTACTGAACCCCACTAACAGTAGAGCTTGTGTTTTGTTCTGTGGACACGACACTTCTGAGCAGCAACTGGCAGTGTTGGAGCCCAGGGAGTAGAGTTCAGGTGGTAGAAAGATGAACATAACAGGAGACATGGATAACGTTGCGAACCAGTTATTTAATCTGAAAACGGACAGACAAATTCTGCCGAGATCCATGCCTTGTTCATTTTCAGAAAAGTAAGCCGGTCTACATTATCGGAGGATAGTCGCATGCGACGGTCTGTTAGTACACCACCTGCAGCACTAAAGACGCGCTCCGATAATACACTGGCAGCAGGGCAAGCCAGCACCTCCAATGCATACTGGCTAAGCTCTGGCCATGTATCCAGCTTAGAGACCCAAAACTTGAATGGGGAAGAGCCATCTGGGAGTACACTGAGAGGCAAAGCCAAGTAGTCTGTCACCATCTGACGGATACGTTGCCTCCCGCTGACTGGAGCCCTCTCGGATGGTGTAGACATTTGTGGCGCTGCCACAAAACTTTGCCACATTTTGAACATACTGGTCTTTCCCTGTGCAGAGGCACTGCGTGTGCTCCCTCTTGTTGCAGAGCTCTCTACACTGCCTCGACGCACAGAGCTGCTTTGTAAAGCAGTAGCAGCAGCAGTGCTCTCGGCAGTAAGGTAGAACATTAGGGATTGCACCAGTGTGTCTTGGTACTGCCGCATTTTACGCTCCCGGTTCAACGGTGTGATGAGGCTTTTGACGTTGTCCCGGTAGCGAGGGTCTAGGAGGGTGTACACCCAATAATCAGACGTCGTGAGAATGTGGGCGATGCGGCGGTCGTTTCTTAGGCACTGCAGCATGAAATCAACCATGTGCTGCAGACTCCCAACTGGCAAAGAAACGCTGTCCTCTGCAAGAGGCGTTATCTCTGCCTGCTCTGCATCACCCCACCCTCGCTCTACATACTGACTAGAGCGTTGTGTACCTCCCTCTGGAGCGATGTCTTCCTCCTCCATTGACTCCTCCTCCTCATCCTCCTCACAAAGTGAGCCCTGCCCAGCCCTTTGTGAGGAACCACGTTGCGCTGACTTTCCAGAAGGTGATGGAATTTGTGACTCCTCATCCTCCACCTCTTCCAAAACCTCATCCCTTATTGCTTGCAGTGTTTTTTGAAGCAGGCAGATAAGGGGGACAGTCAGGCTGACTAGTGCATCATCTGCACTCGCCATCCGCGTTGACTCATCAAACGCACGCAAAACGTGGCACATGTCCTTCATAGTGGCCCACTCATTAATGGTGAAGTGTGGACGGCGCAAATTGCGTGTTGATTGCGCCTGATGCAGCTGATACTCCATAACTGCTGGCTGCTGCTCACACAACCGCTCCAACATATGTAACGTTGAATTCCACCTGGTGGATACGTCACATATGATGCGATGTTCAGGAAGGCGCAATCTGCGTTGCAGAGCTGCAATGCACGATCTGGCCATGCTGGAACGTCGCAAGTGAGCGCACTCTAGGCGGACCTTGTGCAGCAGTGCATCAAGATCCGGATAGTCCCTCAAAAAACTCTGCACGACCAAGTTGAGCACATGTGCCAGACATGGTATGTGAGTGAGGTTGCCAAGGCCCAGAGCTGCCACCAGATTTCGGCCATTGTCACACACTACCAAGCCTGGCTGGAGATTCGCTGGCAAAAAACCACACGTCGCTCTCCTGCTTGATGGCATTCCAGACCTCCTGCGCTGTGTGGCTTCGATTCCCCATGGGAATTAATTTCAGAACGGCCTGTTGCCGTTTGGCCACGGCTGTGCTCATATCGGTCGCATCAGGTAAGCGTCCACGGGTCCATGTGGAGGTAGACCGTGACGGCTCCTGCAGCGATGATTCTGAGGAACTGGAGTAGGAGGAGGAGTCAATGTGGACAGACTTGATTCCGGCAATCCTTGGAGTTGGCAGAACACGTACAGCGCCACTCGCAAGATCTGTACCCGGCTCCACAACATTCACCCAATGGGCAGTGAGTGAAAGGTATCGTCCCTGGCCATGGGTACTGGTCCACGCATCGGTGGTCAGGTGGACCTTGCTACTGACGGCGTTTAGTAGCGCATGTTTAATTTTTGCCTCAACATGCTTTTGCAGACCAGGGACGGCTTGCCTGCTGAAATAAAATCGGCTGGGCACATTGTATTGTGGGACTGCCAATGCCATTAATTCACGGAAACTGTCAGTCTCCACCAGCCTGAATGACAGCATTTCAAGGGACAGGAGTTTTGCAATGACAGCATTCAGAGCCTGTGCTCGTGGATGGTTTGCCGAGTATGGCCGTCTTTTATCCCATGCCTGTGCTACCGATGGCTGTTTTGTGGCCTGGGTGTGTGAGGATGACAGGGAACTTGCACCTGTGGGTGGAATAACACTGTGTCTCTGGACAACAGTGACAGAGGTTCTTCCATGGCGATCCTTTGAGGAAGCCTTACCAGCTGTGTGTGAACTGGAGGAAGAGGCTCCAACAGGAGCTGAAGATGTAGGTGCTGCTGTAGGTTGGCCTACATCTCCAGTGTGTCTTTGTAACTCAACAAAGTGCTTTGACCGCACATGTTTCCACATATTTGTTGTATTAAGGTTACTGACACTTTTACCTCTTTTAATTTTTTGATTACACAGCTTGCATTTGACATAGCAAATATCATCTGCAACTGTATCAAAAAAGGACCACGCAGAGCAAGTCCTGGGAGCGCCCGGTTTGGCTGTTGTAAGAGAACTGCTCCGAACGGGTGCCAAACTGGAGGCTACAGGCAAGCGAGTCTGCAGCCTACCTCTCCCTACTGTTTGGACCGTTGGTGCAATCTCTTCCTCAGAGCTGCTCCCACCACCTTCCTGTTCCTCACGCCATGTTGGGTCTTGGACCTCATCATCTCCACCACTACCCTCTTCCAACACCTGCTGTTGTTGGGTGGTCTGGCCAGCACCATGCTCAACAGAAACTGGCAACTGAGTCTCATCATCATCAGATGCGTTCTGCGGTGTGCTGACCATCGGCACTGGCTCACCCGCCTCTTCAGATTCAGAGAGACCAGCTGTTGCGCATCACTGCATACTGCCTCTTCTTCACATTCCAGAATGCTGCTTGGCTGGGCCCCTGTTTCCAAGCCAACAGATTCTGAGAACAGAAGCAGAGACTCAGCTGGCTCCTGTACAGAGCTCTCTGACTGCCTGGGCAATTTGGCAGGCGGTGAAGAGACTGATGGTTGTTCAACAGTGCTGTGGTCCTGAGAGGAGGTGGAAGGTATTGAAGTCGATGCATTGGCTGCCATCCAACCAACAACGGCTTCAATTTGTTCTTCACGCAGCAGGGGGGTACGCTGAGCTCCTACAAAAGTGCGCATAAAGGAACGCTCACGGGGAAAACTGGTGGATGCTGTGTCACTGGGTGCGGCAGCAGCCACAGAATCCCCACGTCCTCTCCCTGCTGCAAATCCATGGCCTCGACCACGACCACGTGCCTTACTCACTGACTTCTTCATCTTGGTAGATTGATAAAGAAAGTCAGAAAAGTTAAGGCCTAAGTGTGGTTATTCCTCACAGACTACAGTGAACCCTGCAGACAACTGTTCAGTATCTGTGAAAGGCCCCTTTGTGTACTTCTATAGTGTTTGCAACCAATGTATTGTATACGGATGGAAGCGCGTCACACTAATAGATTAGATTTTTTTCCACTAAAATGGAGCAGCACCAATTTGAGAAAAATGTGAAGGATGAGGCAGTGACACACGCTCAGCAGACTACAACCGGCAGTGGTTGAAGTACAAACTGGAGCGTAATCTGCACTCACAAAATGAAAAGCTCACAGACTACAGTGAACACTGAAACACAACTATTCACTATCTGTGAAAAGCTCCTTTGTGTACTTCTATAGTGTTTGCAACCAATGTATTGTATACGGATGGAAGCGCGTCACACTAATAGATTAGATTTTTTTCCACTAAAATGGAGCAGCACCAATTAGAGAAAAATGTGAAGGATGAGGCAGTGACACACGCTCAGCAGACTACAACCGGCAGTGGTTGAAGTACAAACTGGAGCGTAATCTGCACTCACAAAATGAAAAGCTCACAGACTACAGTGAACACTGAAACACAACTATTCACTATCTGTGAAAAGCTCCTTTGTGTACTTCTATAGTGTTTGCAACCAATGTATTGTATACGGATGGAAGCGCGTCACACTAATAGATTAGATTTTTTTCCACTAAAATGGAGCAGCACCAATTAGAGAAAAATGTGAAGGATGAGGCAGTGACACACGCTCAGCAGACTACAACCGGCAGTGGTTGAAGTACAAACTGGAGCGTAATCTGCACTCACAAAATGAAAAGCTCACAGACTACAGTGAACACTGAAACACAACTATTCACTATCTGTGAAAAGCTCCTTTGTGTACTTCTATAGTGTTTGCAACCAATGTATTGTATACGGATGGAAGCGCGTCACACTAATAGATTAGATTTTTTTCCACTAAAATGGAGCAGCACCAATTAGAGAAAAATGTGAAGGATGAGGCAGTGACACACGCTCAGCAGACTACAACCGGCAGTGGTTGAAGTACAAACTGGAGCGTAATCTGCACTCACAAAATGAAAAGCTCACAGACTACAGTGAACACTGAAACACAACTATTCACTATCTGTGAAAAGCTCCTTTGTGTACTTCTATAGTGTTTGCAACCAATGTATTGTATACGGATGGAAGCGCGTCACACTAATAGATTAGATTTTTTTCCACTAAAATGGAGCAGCACCAATTAGAGAAAAATGTGAAGGATGAGGCAGTGACACACGCTCAGCAGACTACAACCGGCAGTGGTTGAAGTACAAACTGGAGCGTAATCTGCACTCACAAAATGAAAAGCTCACAGACTACAGTGAACACTGAAACACAACTATTCACTATCTGTGAAAAGCTCCTTTGTGTACTTCTATAGTGTTTGCAACCAATGTATTGTATACGGATGGAAGCGCGTCACACTAATAGATTAGATTTTTTTCTAATATAATGGAGCTGCACCAATTCCACTAAATAAAATAAAAAAAAAAAGAGTCAGTGACACGTGCAGATGCCTACAAACAGCGGTGGATGCAGAGCAAACTGCAGCGTCACCTGCACTGTCACACACACACCTTGCACAGAGCTGTTAAAACAACACTGGCAAAATGAAGCTTTACACAGCGGTTGGTAAACTAGCCTGCCTCAAGCACAGTATACACAAAATCGCAATATCTAACTGTCCCTCAGAGTGAGCAGAGTAGCGTTCTGTCCCTTACTGAGTTCACAGCACAGTGACGCTAAAATGGCGGCGGCGCCTTTTATAGTGCATTCTGACATCATTTCAGCAGCCAATCACAGCCATGCCATTAGTTAAGATGACCGCAGCATTACAGGATGTGCCCACACTTCGTAGGATTCCTCATTGGCTGACTAAAATCACATTGCCTCTCAAAGAATTATGGGAACTTCCGATTCCGGTATACGATATGGAAAAAGTATCGGAATTAAGTATCGGAATTCCGATAACGCGAATATCGGCCGATACCCGATACTTGCGGTATCGGAATGCTCAACACTACTCCTGAGTCCTGCGGCAGTGTCAGTGGCTAGACAGTGAGTACAGACTCCGTGAACGAGCTGATGCAAAGCCAGCTCCCTGCTGTGAATGCAATGAGCCGGCTCTGCAGTGAGAACAGCCGAGTTTTTTTTTGTTCTGGCGCCAGCAGCTGTTATCAGATTCATCTTATTGAAGGTTGACTGTAACTACTTAAGTCCCAAGTGATATACTACTAGCTTCATGCATAGTGACAAGGTTATGCCACACTAAGCGTGATCGCTAGCGAGATCGCTACTGCGTCACCATTTATGATGCAGTAGCGATCTCGTTAGCAACTTAGCTGTGTGATTCCAAACACATCTCATCAGCGATCTGTGATTCCAAACACAACTCATTAGCGATCTGTGATTCCAAACACAACTCATCAGCGATCTGTGATTCCAAACACAACTCATCAGCGATCTGTATAGCGACCTCTGCGGTCGGGAAAAACTAGTCCCACCTGCGACGCTGGTGAAGTTGTTCATAAAGGGTGTCACACTCAGCGACTCAGGATCACCAGCGGGACACCAACAACCAAAAAGCGGCTCAGAACGTTCATGAGATCTGACATCATGACATCTCAGCAGGGGCCACATCGCTGCTACATGTCACACACAGTTAAGTCACTAACGAGATCGCTACTGTGTCATAAATGGTGACGCAGTAGCGATCTCGCTAGAGATCTCGCTTAGTATGGCATACCCTTCAGTCACACTTCAAGATGAATCTGATAACAGCTGCCGGCGCCAGAAAAAAAAATAAAAATTTGGCTTGTGTGAGTCTGTAGGAAGTGAAATCTAGCATTGTACTATACCTATATCTCTCTGCTGTATCTGTGCATCATGAATCGTGGTATGTGTTAGGCTATGTGCACACGTATCAGAATTGTCGCAGAAATTTCCGCGGCAATCCCGCACCTCCCTGCCGCGGGAAATACGCATTTTATAGGTATGCGTATTCCCACCAGAAAGTAGCGTTTTGCAAGCGATCTGTAGCATCGCTTGGAAAACTGATTGACAGGTTGGTCACACTTGTCAAACAAGTGTTTAACAAGTGTGAGCAACTTTTTACTATTGATGCCGCCTATGCCGCATCAATAGTAAAAAGATCTAATGTTAAAAATAATAAAAAAAATAAAAATCGTGATATTCTCACCTTCAGGAGGCCCCTGCAGCCTTCTCGGTCCTCATGATGCTCCCGGCAACTCCCGTTCCCAGTGATGCCTGGCGACAATGACCCCAGATGACGTAGCATCACGTGAGACCGCTACATCATCTGGGGTCATTGTCACTATGCATCACTGGGAACGGGAGTTGCCAGGAGTGTCAATGATGACCAGGAAGGCTGCGGGGGCTGCCGGAAGGTGAGAATATCCCGATTTTTTATTTTAAATATTGTTTTACAGGGATATGGTACCCAGGGCAGAGTCTCCTCTCCTCCAGACCCTGGGTACCAACCGCACATGAACCGCTCACTTTGCGCATGGTGGGCAGACCACATGTGGAAAGTAAGCGGTTCAATGCATTCCTATGGCGGCAGAATCGCCGTGAATCCGGAAAAAGAATGAACATGCTGCGTTTTTTCCCGCGATGCATTTTTTCTGCGGAAAAAAACGCAGCATATGCACAAAAATTGCGGAATGCATTGTAACAATAGGATGGTTAATGCATGTGTATTTTCAGCATTTTTGCGGCGGAAAACCACCACAAAAATGCTAAAAAAAACGCAAAAAATCCTGAACGTGTGCACATAGCCTTAAAGTGGAGGGGGGCCCACTGAGACTCTTTCGCCCGGGCCCTCAAAATCCTGGAGCCGGCCCTGACACTATCCCCTCCTCTCAGCTGGGGGAAAACAGTCAATTATCCAAAATCTTAATTGTTTCTCCTTGTGGACACATTCAACAAAGTGTTTGTAGTCTGGTAAACCCCGTCTATTTTTCCTTAAGGTATTTGGTGATGATTGACGCAGTTTTTGTAGTCCCATGTTATCGAACTGATATACCTCAAAGAACAAGGACACAGCAGCAAATAATCAATAAATTCAAAATTGTGTGTTAAATAATGGTTAATGAACAGAAAAGAAGTATTCGAGCATGACAACAAAATAAAAAGCATTAAAATAATGAATGTAAATATAAATAAATTAAACATGAATGCTTTATTGGACAAATATGGCTGCAATAAAAAAAAAATTATCACATAAGGCAATTAAAACAAGGTGACGGGGGAATAGTTACATCATAATTATTGGGTCACAGTAGTACAATATTTTGTAGACCTAAAACTAAATACTAATCAATGTTGACGATACGATGACTAAATGTATTATTTAATGATAAACAATCCAGGATCAATTTAAGAATAACAGTATTACACTGCCACAAGACAGAATGAATAAAAAAAGCTCAACAGATATGCAACTAAGTAAAAGCAGCTGTAATATTGCACTGGCACAGTTGTAAAAGTTAATGAGATGTAAATATGAAATATAATTATCCTAAGAGCTAAAAAAGTTTAATAATACAGACCGGCTGCTTCAGTGTTGTTCCCCCTCCAATTACTCCAATGTGCATTTCATATAGGCTTCCCTATAGGGAATATAATGGTGATGGTGATGTAACGAATGGTTCTTATATACAACAAAAACCTGTATTAATTAGTCATAGAAGGCATTATCTTTCCCAGAGCATGGATGCTGCCATGAAACCACCAGCATAACAATGTGTGACCTAGATCGCAGTTCATAATGCAAGATCACTCTTGCCTGCCAGAGGTAGTGGCTCAGACATACAAAAAGCAACTATATTAGAAACAGCAAGAAAGTGCCCACTGTGGCAAGATAAAGTGCAAGTATTTAATTAAATTAATAAATAATATTACAGGATAAAAAAGAAATATGTAAAAATCATGTTAAAACATATACTCATGAAAAACATTTTTTCTTTTTTCTTCCTGTAACATATGTATTCAAGAAAAGAGAAGACAGACTATCAAAATATACAATATGAAGGATATTGTTTACATGCAGTAAGAAAATTAGCAAATACTAGGGAAATTAACATATATAGTAGCAAATTAAACCTGAACTTTTATAGATGATTGTTTAACGCTGATAGGCAAAGTAAATTTTTTAATATTTGTGATAGAGATTTAGGACCTCACTCGTTGGTACATTATAACATCCAATGTAGCTTATGTGCCTTTATGTATAAGATATTTTGTATGGTGTTCTAGTGTACATTCTACACTTTAGATAAAATCACTGTTTTATCTACCAGTTCTCTTGATACTGAGCTCTGTAGAAACCTGCAAACACCAGTGACTGGAGGCTTTCTGTGAACAAAGAGCTGCAAATGATTAATAGGTGAGTTACACAGAACTTATGAATATGCAAGTCCACATAGCAGCAGATTTACTAGTCCCTTAATAAACTCTTGCTGATAAAACAGGGATTTTATCAAAATGACAGCAATCAGCCCAGTAAGTGACACACAGCAGTAATCTGTCTCCACATTAGGCAGATTCCCTTTAACAGTTATTTATACTGCTTATCTTTTCACATGGGTCAAAAGAAACTCTGAAGCCCCAATATTTATACCTCTTGGGCAATGTCTACTTCTGCACTCCTTACAGTAAGGCTAAGTGCAGACGTTCAGGATTATTTGCGTTTTTTTGGCGGGAAAAAAACGCGTCAAAAACGCATAAATTAAGCATCCTATCATTTACAATGAATTCCGCAATTTTTGTTCACATGGTGCGTTTTTTTTCTGCGAAAAAAACGCATCACGGAAAATCTAGCAACATGTTCATTAATTTTGCGGATTTCTAGCGTTTTTCCCGCTATATTATTGACCTAGAAAGTTCAGGGAAAAATCGCGGTAAAACGCGTCAAATCCGCGCAAAAAAAAACCACACCAAAAACGCGCAAAATCCGTGCAAAAAAACGCGCGTTTTTGCCACGAAAAAAGTCCGGTTTTACTCAGGAATATTCTGCAAACATTCCTGAACGTGTGCACTTAGCCTTATACTTAATTCTGCACTTCTGATGTGAATAACAGCTGTACACTTGCTGAGACAAAATGTATAGAAGGGTTTTCAAATTCCTTTTTTTTAAGCAAATTTCATAAATACAGCTAAGGTTAGATTGCAGAGTATTGCTACTAATAATTGGAAAAGAAAGTCGCTGTCCAGATGCAATTAATTAATTCAGAGTCCTTGACACATTTTTGAAGTGTCACTAAAGGGTATGCCACACTAAACAACATCGCTAACGGGATCGCTAAAAAACGTCACTATTTAGCGATCCCGTTAGCGATGTTGTTGTGTGCGGCATCTGCCAGCGACGAGCTTCCTGCTGTGATCTCGCTCGTCGCTGGAATCGTTCCGGACCCTATTTTATCGTCGGCGCTCCCGCTGGGTAAGTATTATCGCTGAGTGTGGCACCTTATTTAGCGATTTAGCGGTACTTTTGTACCGCTAAAGTCATTAAGGAGATCGCTAACCGCGATAGCGTCCTAACGACATCGCTAAATAAAGCCGCTACTAGCGATATTAAAACGATCCCGCTAGCGATCGCAATTAGTATGCGCCTTTATCGTGATCGCTAGCGGGATAGTTTAGTGTGGCAGTACCTTAAAGCTGTTACTGGTGCTTTTTAAATATTTTTAATTTGATAATTTTCCTCAAGGATGTCCTTAAATTTGGTGTGAATTTATTTACATTTTTCTCCATTCAATATGGGATAGATTACATTTATTGCATAGGTTAACTTTTAGTGCTTCTTTCTGTCTCACTTTATTACCGCAATGTTGCAGGTTTGATAAATACCCCAAAATATTGAATTTCAATAGAGTGGATTGTCTTAAAGTATTTTTACTGAGATGCCTACCTGTCAAAGCCCACTTTTTTACCTTATCTAAGTGACTGGCATTTGACACATTGTATAATATGCTAAAAATATTACTGCTCTTTAAAAACGACGATATCTGTTAAATACTCAGGGAAAGTTACTTTTATAATCTATGCAGTGAATAATATTTCATGTGCTGAAAAAATGCTGGAACTCAAAACTTTATTCTTTTCCCTCTAACAAAAATATGAGAATTCAAATTAGAGTTTAATGGACCTTGGCATCTAGAATACACGTTAAAGTGAATTACAAGCCAACAAGCAGATAAATAATGCAAATTATAATAATTACTCTTATATTGTTAGTTATTGAAATGAAATCAATAAAAAATGATTCCTATTAACTTTATGTCACAGGGATACCGCAACAAAGAGGGGCCAGAAGAAAGTGATGTCTAGTTTTATGCACTCCTCCACTGTTTAGAAGTACTTCACCATCGTATTAAACAGTGCAGGTTTTTTCCTTGCTAGCAGTGCAAGGGTTAATCTGTTCAGCTCCTGGAGCTTTCCTACTTGGATTCTCTCAGCAGTTCAGTGTTGGTCACTCCCCTCTGTTATATATGTTCGCCTCTGGCACTTAGGGATTGCCAGTGTTAATTTTACTGCCTGGTTGTGAAGTTGGAGGTGCAGTTCGTGGTTGGAGTTGGTGTTTGGAGATTTTTCAGGAGATTGTTGCTTGGAGTTCTGTCTGTGTGCCCATCCTCATCCTCTCCTATTTAGTTTCTTCTTCCTTTAACTGCCCTGTGTTTCACTCTGGTTATTTGATGTGTGCCAGGGGCGGACACATCATTGGTGCAACCTGTGCAGCTGCGCAGGGGCCCAAGAGGTGAGGGGGCCCATTAATACCTCCAAAGCAGATGCAATTTTGCATTTTTAGTAGATTTTGGGATGTTAAGGGCCCATGTATTGTTCTTGCACAGGGGCCCTTTTCTGACTTTGTCCACCAGTGGTGTGTGCATTTTGTAAGGTTGGTATTTTCATTTATTCATGTCCATCGTCTCTTGTTTGTTTTGTTAGTGTTATCCTATACACTTCAGATTCCCACTACCCTGGGTGGGGGAGGGGACAGATCAGTGTAGATATAAGAGCATAGCAAGGCCTACAGGAGTAATCCAGGGGACAGCAATAGACCAGGGCGTCCCTAGTTCTAGGGACCTGGATACCGCCCAAAGTCTCAATACCTTTGTGACACTATACTTCAGGAAACCACTATTACAAACTTCACCTGTATACCGTTTATTAAAGGTGTGTCAAAGCTTCAGTAAATAGATCCATATAGGGGATACATTAAAATAGTCCTTTTAAACCATTTTTTCTTACCTTATAAGTTTAACACTTATTTCTTCAGAAGTTGTAACAATTAAGGTATGCTACGCATATAGGTATAATGATGTATAGGTGAACATGGTACTGCATTCAACTGGAATACAAAAAAGGAAGGAAGACAGGTCAGGGGTTAGGTACTCTTGGACTAAAAAAAAAATGTCAATATAATATGCATAACTAAATACTTTAAATTAGCATATCAAAATAGTTTTTGTGTTGGGTAATTTCTGTAAATTTAAAAAGGCAGCTACCTTGTTAAACTGAAAGAAACCTACAGTAGAATGTTAATGTAACAGGTGCATGTGAGAATGTGTAGTAGGATGCTAGGGAGTTCCATTGCTTGGAAATAAACTGTATCATGTATTGGCATTCAGAAACACAAGTGTAATAGCTGTGATCCTAGTTTCCTCTCACGGATAAGCCGTGAAGCTGGGTATTCAAGACGAGGTCTGAGATCAGCAGCTAGGAGAGTACGTCATAGACAGAGGCGTCAGCCAAAAGCATAGTCAGGAAACAGTCTGAGGTCAATATTCCAAGAAAGTAGCAGGTCATGACAAAAGGGCTAGGCAAACAGAGGGTCAAGACAAAGCATCAAAGATTAGGATACCAGAAAAGGAGCACAGAGCAAGCACACATCTCATGAGAAAAGCTACAATTGGCAGTAATCAAAGGCAGAGAGAGTGGGTTGAATTGCCAGGTAATTACATTGGACAAGAGACACATGGATGAAGCTCCGGCACACCCTGGACCTGATTTGATGGCTAAACTGTTACTCCAGACACTGACAGCTCAGAATTCCCCAGCATTTGTTTGGATGTCTGAGCTGTCTATCACCATACTGACAGCTCAGCAGTCCCCATTCCAAGATTTGACAGCAGAACTGTCATTCACTGCATCCAGACACTCGGATAGGAGGAATCGTGACAATTTCATTCTGCATGCCGAAGATTGGCAGCTCTCAATAGAGCCCCAATGGACAGGCTATGCACAAGCTACCCCACTCAGTAGGCCCCAATGAAACCCTGGCCTTCACTTTTTAACCCTTGTATAGGAATTTTGACTTAGGCTGGACCACCTGGGTTACATTGATGGAGCAGCTGCCAGATGGGGTAAAAAACAGAAGAGAAGAGTCGCGATGCCAGGATAGAATCAGTTGGTGAAGGACAAGGACAGAATGAAGAGATAGTAAAGTCGTCAGAAATTCAGAGTCAAGGCCAAGACCTAATAACCAGGATATTCAAGATAATGGGCTAGGCAAAGCAACAGAACAGAGCAAGTAATAATAACCTATAACTGGCTGCTTGGAGCAAGATATTGTGGGTTTAAATTGGATATGGCCCCACTTCAGGTGATTATAACTGATAACCAGATCACTTCAGTAAGACTTGGATTTACTGTCTGTCTGGCTGGCATCCTATTCTCTGTCACACTTAATTGCAAACTGAACCATGCCTACCTCCCCAAGTTCCATAAACAGTGCAAGTATTTCCTCAACTAGCAACAGAGGTATGAGTCATAGGAGAGGGGTTAAGAAACAAATGGAGAAGTCAGTACTCTTATTAAGAGGAGCTCTTGGACACATAGGACCATGTCCCTTAGGGAACAACTGATGGAATGTGCAGACTAATTTTTCAGAAGAGATATTAACAACCAGGATCTCTCCTTTGGGCTATCAGCAGTGTACTAAATAGTTTAAGTATCCTCTCACTATATGGGTATCTTAATATGCAAATTGCCTCTTCAAACAAAGAGGACTTGTACTCTATAGTGCCACCTATATGGGTATCTAGAATTTTCTGCATTTCATATTCTAGTCTGTCCCTGACTAGCACAGGGGGAGGAGATACATTAAGAGTGTAAACTTGTGTTTGATAAAATCTAGGAGGGATTTGTGAAACATATTTAGTATCCAAGAGGAGGGAAGAAGTTTCAAGAAGAAAGCTACTAGGTTAATGACTTCAGCTATTACAAAAGTACCAATAAATTTGGGTCCAAGCTTAGCAGTAGAAAAGTTTTTTAATGTTTATAGTAGATAACCACACCTTGTCCCCAACACAAAAGCTGGGATCACTCGTTTGCAACTTATTAGCAGAGAGGTAAGTCTACTCTGTACCCGCCACAGGTTTACTCTGACTTAATATTAGATAAGCTTCAGCCTATCCATGGTTTTATTTGCCACTGGAATATTTTTAAAGGCCAAAATCCATGACGTTACAGTACCCTTCCATGTCTGCATTGTGTTTAATGCAACAATGTCCTTAAAGGCAGCAAGATCTAAAGTCCTGCAAATCGTTATTGGCACCTCAGTTTAAGTATATAATGTGGAATATCTCCTGAAGAAAATTAATCAAGTGAAATAGTTTTTTGTATAGAGCACTCGTGTTAAATACTAAAAATGATAAACAATAATTTAAAACATAAAACAATGGGAGTGAAAAATAGAAAAACCTAAAGCTTGCTGTGACACTGGTATTAGCACCCTTTACATTAAATTAGTATGGAAACACATTTTGACTTGCCTGTGGTAAATCACAAATGAGAATCACCTGTGAATAATTGTTGGTGCTCATGTTAGATTAATTAGCCAATGAATGATGACTTTAGGGTTTTAAAAAGCCACATGATAGGCCATGTTCCTTTGTCACAATGGCTAAGAATAAAGAGCTGTCTGAGGACATCAGAACTGCTATTATTAGCAAGTACAAGACCTCCAAAGGGTATAAGGTCATCTCCAATGTTATTAGGAAGTTTGCCAAGCATGGAACAGTCAAGAACCTCCCTGGATGTGGGGGAAAGAGGAAAATTGACAAGAGATGTCTTCGAAGTTTGGTGCAAATGGTGGAGAAAACACCACGTCAAACATCTAAAGACCTGAAGGCCAACCTGGAACAATCTGGGGTCATGGTTTCAACAAGTACCATATGCCAAGGAAGAAACCATTGCTGAAGAAAAGACATAGGAAGGAATGACTGATCTTTGACAAATAGTATCTTGACAAACCACATTCCTTCTGGGAAAATGTTCTGTGGACAGATTAAACAAAAATGGAGCTTTTGGACAATGTAAAACAACAGTTTGTTTACCGATGGCACAATGAAGCTTATAAGAAAACGAACACACTAACAAAAGTTAAGCATAGTGGAGGATCTATAGTGCTATGAAAATATATCCTATGATAACTAGCCTAGATAGATGGCACTTCCCATCATATAAATAAATCCAAAAAGACCTTGGAAGCATAATGCCATAAAAGTACAAACTTTATTTAGAAAACAGAAACATGAAAGACAGAAAACACAATAAAAAATGCGATGCCCATCCAATATGCTCCCATAGGTACGTGCATGTTACTATCCAGTTATCTCCAATATATCATAAGCATACCAGGCTATGTGTACAGGCAGAAAATAGTCCGGACATTAATAAGGTAAGTTGTGGTGATTCATACCACTGTGTGGTTTAAATATACACTAAATTCCCAGACAAAAATACAAATATCTAAACACACTTAGTGCCGGGCAAGCAATAGGCTAATATAGTATATTATAAAGTATATTTTTATATCGATAGAGGCCAAGGGCTAAAGTAATGTATTATTCAATATGGCAATGCATGTTTCAGTGTTCTCAATGCACAATGCAATAACATTAGTATAGAGGACATGATAAACATGCATGTATGCCCTGAATGCCCAAAGAAGCCAATGAGATGTATATAGCTAGGAATAATCTCAAATGCCCTGAGCAGAAGCGCTGACAAAGTACATAGTGTATAAATGCCACAAAGGACTGCACGGAAAAACATGAGCAGTCACAACATAGCTGTAAGGTTCAAAGTATAATAGGAGTAATACACGACCTGGAAATGGGAGCAAGGGTTCCCCGACGCGCGTTTTGCGTTAGCTTCGTCCTGGGGATGTGTATGTGTGGAAAAATAGGTAATATGCCCATATATATATATACAAAGTGAAGTCACCTGTTGGATTGCCATGTGTAAGCAAGTGTTACCGCCTCCGGTGTGTGACGCACCCGGGATCGCACCCACCAGAAATTGTGTCATCCTCCCCCCCAATCCGGACATGTGTCAGAAAGGGGAGGAGGCGGCAACAAAACCGGCCTGGCACGTTCCCTGGTAACGCTCCACATCGCGTAAATCCGTCCCCCGTCATCCGGCCACGCCTCCACTCCACGCGTCAGAGCAGAGGGGCGGAACCAGACATCGGGAGGAACGTGAAACAGCGATGGTGTGCCAGGGGCTGTAAGTAATAACTGCATCAAACAAAGATGGAAAAAAGAAGGGAAAAGTAATGGATGCACAAATATACCAGTCCCATGAGCCAGGTGATCAGCATATATATATATAAAAGGGCAGTTATCACAATAATTGATATACAAGAACCTGTCAAAGAGTGAGCTATTCAATGTATCAAATGTCGCATATAAAATACTAAAACATAGCATACTTGTGACAACACACCAATTTAACATATAAGTCAATAGAATTGCTATTAGTGCAAATATGCATTTGAACATATGTTGAACACATTATGGAGAGAAGAGAGGTTGTTGAAGAGAACAATATGGATCATATTCTATACATCATTCGTCTTCCTGGTAAGTCATAACAGCCGGACATAAGGGGATATGTCCATTTCTTCCATATTCGTTCCATAATAAGCAATTGTCCTCTTCAAAATTCAAATAGGGGATTCCATTTATGTAGGTGCGACTTCTCCCAAGAAAACATTTTTTCACATTGCAGAGATACATATATACTGAAATATAATGACACAAAATTAAAACAAACTCAGAAACAACAAGTCACTAGTCTAAAACCACATATAACAAATTACAAGAAGGGGGCAAAGCTCAGAACCTCATTAAGGCCCTCAGGCTGTAAGGACCCTATTCGATATATCCATTGAGTTTCTATCTGTGCTAGTTTCTTCCTCCAGTCACCTCCTCTGATATCCACATGGACTTTGTCTATCCCCATAACCCGCAATAATCCTGGATTACAGCCGTGGAACACTTTGAAATGCCTAGGTACAGGTTTCAAAGTTGTAAGATCCTCAATTTCCTGGGCATTCTTAATATCCCTATAATGTTCCCTGACCCGCACCTTAAGGGTCTGGAGGTCATACCCACATATATTTTTGTGCAAGGGCAAGTGGCGTAGTATATAACTCCTGAAGAATTGCAGGTAATATGTTGAGTAACATCAAATTTGATCTTGCCATCACTAGATAGAAATGTGGAGGCACGTTTCATATTGGGACACGAAATACATCCATTACAAGGAAAAAATCCCCATTTAGGGCCCGTAGATCCAAACGCTTTTTCTGGTTTCTGACCCCCATGGTAACTATGTACCAATGTGTCTCTTATATTGCTAGATCTTCTATAAGTAATGGAGGGTGCTCTTGGGACAAATTTCTCCAAAGTTTTATCAGTTATTCACAATTCCCAATATTTACTTAGAGCTTTTTTGATGTCCCACCATTTGTCATTATACGTGGATATAAATCTCACTTTTTGTTCTACTCTTCTATTCTTATTCCTGGGGATCAGTAGATCAGTGCGTACAGCTCGTTTGGCCTTATTAAAGCCTCTCTTAATGCTACGTTTTGAATATCCCCTTGCCAGGAATCTAGAAGATAGATCCCTGGCTTGTTCCTCAAAAGCCTCCTCATTAGAGCAGATCCGTCTAGCCCTCAAAAATTGGCCTGTTGGTATACCTTCTATCAGTGTCTTGGGGTGAGAAGAAGTAGCATGTAGGACAGAATTTACCGCCGTTTCTTTGCGGTGCACGTTGGTCTGTAAATCACCATTATTCCCTTTGGATATGAGGATGTCCAGAAAGTCGATGCACGTCTGGCTGTATTTGCATGTCAGCTTAATATTAAGGGAATTGTCGTTCAAGATAGACAAAAACTCGAGAAGGTCCTGTTCCGTCCCCTGCCAGATCATCAGTACATCATCGATATACCGGATCCACAGAAGGACCTTCTCGATGAATGCAATGGGTTTAGTGAGAAAAATCTCACATTCTCACATTCCCAAAAAAAGGTTGGCGTATGAGGGGGCAAAGGCAGCCCCCATCTCCGTACCCTGCTTTTGTAGGTAGATGGTTTCCTTGAATGCAAAATAATTGTGCTCAAGGGAAAATTTTAGCAATGTCAGCAGCAAGTCAGCCAGACCTGCATCAAGTCCAGACATCATTAGGAACATTCTTGTGGCCTTCAGACCATCTTTATGATATATGGATGTGTATAAGGATTCGACGTCAAAGCTTACTAACCACATATCTGCATCCATTGATATCCCCTCAATTTTTTGAAGACATCTCCAGTATCCCTCACATACGAGGGAAGATCCATAACCATAGGTTTCAAATAAAAATCTAGATACTTAGAGATGACCTCACACAAACTTCCATTCCCCGACACGATAGGCCGCCCAGGGGATTTGTTTTATTTTTGTGCACTTTAGGCAGAAAGTAGATGCAAGCTACCTTAGGATACTTAGGGACTAAATTGTCTCGTAATTCCCTAGTAATTGTACCCCCTCTGAATGCTTCCTCCAAGATTTCACCAATTTCATTTTGATATTTGAGAGTTGGATTAAACGTCATTCGTTGGTAGCATGTGTTATCTCGCAATTGCCTGAAGGCTTCTTTTTCATATAGTTTTTCAGGCCATACTACCACATTACCTCCTTTGTCCGCAGGTTTTATGATCACCCCCTTGAGTTTTCGTAATTCCTCAAGAGCTTTCCTGCGGGCAAAGGACAGATTTCCTCGACTGATATATGGTGAGATTTTCTCAAATTCATTGGAGACCAATTTAACAAATAATTCTATGTTGGGAAAAATATTCAGAGGGGGGAATTTTTTAGGGATAGGAGGTTTAAACTTACCCGTAGAATCAGGTGTTACACCCTCCTCATCTAATTCCTCCAAAACTGAGATGGCTTCAAGTTCTCTGGCACTCCACTCATCCCCATGTTTATTTTTTTCATGAAGTTTTTTAAGGATTAGTTTACGTGCAAATAAATGCAGGTCTGTCACTGCTGCAAAAGAATTAAATGAGGCTGTGGGTGAGAAGGAGAGTCCTAAACTAAGAACCTCCATTTGAGGTTCTGTTAGTGTGACATCAGATAAATTTATTACCTGTAGTTTAGAAGAGGTACTGTCATTTTTCCTCTCCTTTCTCTTATAATGGTCATATCGCCTTCTATTACCATTCCTTCTTAGATTATATGTACGATGACCTCCAGTGTTCTCCTCCTCTCTGGATGAGACTGAGGACATAGATGAGGATCTGATGCTGACATTACCATTTCTTTTAGTGGTTTGCCATCTGTAGATGCTTCCACTCTTGAAATCATTAAGGTCCCTCTGAAACTTCCTAGCCTTAGTATCCTTGATTTCTCTTTCCCACGTGTTCAACTGGGTGTCCATATCTTTATAAAAAGTCTCTACCTCCAATCCTGAAAGTGTTTCAAGTAACTTAGTTTTGGTTTGTTCAATATCTGCATCCAGTTGGTCCAGACTCTTTTTATTATTTCCGATCAGTAGTTCAATTAGTGATCTGGAGCAAATATTGCACACCTCTTCCCATCTGGTCTTAAATATAGAATCATCTACTGGGTAAGAGGGCATAATCCTTATTCTCAATCCACGAGGGATGAGATTCTTGGCTAAGTAATTCTCTAGTGAGGCCTTGGTCCACCACATTCTAGTCCTTTTTTTTAATAAATTTTTCATAGAGCCTTTGAGGTCTGATTTTTGCCCGCTTTCAACAGAACCATTGGATAAAGTATCGCCTTTAAAAACCGTGTCTATGCACGTAAGCCAGGTGTGATCCCTTGCTTTAATATCCATACTGGCAAATACTGTAACAAAGTACAGAAATACAATCAAAATATATCCTATGATAACTAGCCTAGATAGATGGCACTTCCCATCATATAAATAAATCCAAAAAGACCTTGGAAGCATAATGCCATAAAAGTACAAACTTTATTTAGAAAATAGAAACATGAAAGACAGAAAACACAATAAAAAATGCGATGCCCATCCAATATGCTCCCATAGGTACTGTGCATGTTACTATCCAGTTATCTCCAATATATCATAAGCATACCAGGCTATGTGTACAGGCAGAAAATAGTCCGGACATTAATAAGGTAAGTTGTGGTGATTCATACCACTGTGTGGTTTAAATATACACTAAATTCCCAGACAAAAATACAAATATCTAAACACACTTAGTGCCGGGCAAGCAATAGGCTAATATAGTATATTATAAAGTATATTTTTATATCGATAGAGGCCAAGGGTAAAGTAATGTATTATTCAATATGGCAATGCATGTTTCAGTGTTCTCAATGCACAATGCAATAACATTAGTATAGAGGACATGATAAACATGCATGTATGCCCTGAATGCCCAAAGAAGCCAATGAGATGTATATAGCTAGGAATAATCTCAAATGCCCTGAGCAGAAGTGCTGACAAAGTACATAGTGTATAAATGCCACAAAGGACTGCACGGAAAAACATGAGCAGTCACAACATAGCTGTAAGGTTCAAAGTATAATAGGAGTAATACACGACCTGGAAATGGGAGCAAGGGTTCCCCGACGCGCGTTTCGCGTTAGCTTCGTCCTGGGGATGTGTATGTGTGGAAAAATAGGTAATATGCCCATATATATATATACAAAGTGAAGTCACCTGTTGGATTGCCATGTGTAAGCAAGTGTTACCGCCTCCGGCGTGTGACGCACCCGGGGATCGCACCCACCGGAAATTGTGTCATCCTCCCCCCCAATCCGGACATGCGTCAGAAAGGGGAGGAGGCGGCAACAAAACCGGCCTGGCAAGTCTCCCTGGTAACGCTCCACATCGTGTAACTCCGTCCCCCGTCATCCGGCCACGCCTCCACTCCACGCGTCAGAGCAGAGGGGCGGAACCAGACATCGGGAGGAACGTGAAACAGCGATGGAGTGCCAGGGGCTGTAAGTAATAACTGCATCAAACAAAGAAGGAAAAAAGAAGGGAAAAGTAATGGATGCACAAATATACCAGTCCCATGAGCCAGGTGATCAGCATATATATATAAAAGGGCAGTTATCACAATAATTGATATACAAGAACCTGTCAAAGAGTGAGATATTCAATGTATCAAATGTCGCATATAAAATACTAAAACATAGCATACTTGTGACAACACACCAATTTAACATATAAGTCAATAGAATCGCTATTAGTGCAAATATGCATTTGAACATATGTTGAACACATTATGGAGAGAAGAGAGGTTGTTGAAGAGAACAATATGGATCATATTCTATACATCATTCGTCTTCCTGGTAAGTCATAACAGCCGGACATAAGGGGATATGTCCATTTCTTCCATATTCGTTCCATAATAAGCAATTGTCCTCTTCAAAATTCAAATAGGGGATTCCATTTATGTAGGTGCGACTTCTCCCAAGAAAACATTTTTCACATTGCAGAGATACATATATACTGAAATATAATGACACAAAATTAAAACAAACTCAGAAACAACAAGTCACTAGTCTAAAACCACATAAAACAAATTACAAGAAGGGGGCAAAGCTCAGAACCTCATTAAGGCCCTCAGGCTGTAAGGACCCTATTCGATATATCCATTGAGTTTCTATCTGTGCTAGTTTCTTCCTCCAGTCACCTCCTCTGACATCCACATGGACTATTATTAGCAAGTACAAGACCTCCAAAGGGTATAAGGTCATCTCCAATGTTATTAGGAAGTTTGCCAAGCATGGAACAGTCAAGAACCTCCCTGGATGTGGGGGAAAGAGGAAAATTGACAAGAGATGTCTTCGAAGTTTGGTGCAAATGGTGGAGAAAACACCACGTCAAACATCTAAAGACCTGAAGGCCAACCTGGAACAATCTGGGGTCATGGTTTCAACAAGTACCATATGCCAAGGAAGAAACCATTGCTGAAGAAAAGACATAGGAAGGAATGACTTATATTTGACAAATAGTATCTTGACAAACCACATTCCTTCTGGGAAAATGTTCTGTGGACAGATGAAACAAAAATGGAGCTTTTGGACAATGTAAAACAACAGTTTGTTTACCGATGGCACAATGAAGCTTATAAGAAAACGAACACACTAACAAAAGTTAAGCATAGTGGAGGATCTATAGTGCTATGAAGTTGCTTTGCTGCATCAGGTACTGGAGGCCTTGACCGTATCAGTGGAATCATGAAATCAGAGGATTATCAAGAGATTTTAGATATCAGGAGCAAAATATTTTACCCAGTGTAAGAAAACTTGGTTTGAGTCGAAGATCAAGGGTCCTCCTGCAAGACAATGACACAAGGCACAAATTCAAAGACAGGAATGGTTGAAAAAAGAAAAAATTGACTATTTTAAAATGACCATCAATGAGTCCTGAACTTGGTCCCATTGAAAATCTTCAGGATGAGCAGAAATCTGCCATTGGGAAAAAGAACCCTGCAAACATTCACGAGCTTGAGCAAACTGCAGAGGAAGAGTGGGAGAGAATACCAGCTGAGGAGTGCAAGAAACTTATAGATGGCTACAAGAAACATTTGGAGGTTGTCATCAATGCCAAAGGTATGAACCCGTCTGAGATATCCAATCACCAAAGAAAGTGATCTAGGGTGCCCAGAAAAAGCCCTACTATAGCCAAATAATAAAAATAATTGACAATTATTTTTTAATAATGATAAACGTACAAATATTGCATAAAGACTTGTTAAAAGGATGCCTCAAATGCGAGGGACGCCTATGGCTAAGGACCCTAACATGCATCAAAAGCCAAAATGTGAAAAGAACTATTGCAATTCATCATATAATAATTAACAAAGCACATCTTGCTTGACATACCAAATAAACTTATTATAAAGTGAATATGTGAAAAGGGAGGTGAATATGAAGTACTGCATATAATGCCCTATAAACAACATCAATTAGAAATAAGTATATGGGATATGCAGGTTTACAGCCCTCCACTATATAAGAAGTCAAAATAGATATAATCATTAATGGCAGTGAAGAAGCAATACACCTTAACAAAAGGCTAGTAAGATAAATTGAGCATGGAAAAAGATCTTCACTGTGGACGAAATGTGCTTCGGGGTGGAGGGACGTGGCATCGACCCGGCATTCCATTATGTAAGTTTCTCATTTAGGATCTTTTTGACCTCTTTCAGAGAACATATGTTGAGGTGTAGGCTGGACGTTCAGCAGCTGCAAATGGAGGAATTGGAGAAGTCAGAGGAAGAGGGGGACAAAGCGAGCCATTTTTATGGCAACCTATGTGTCATCAGGGGAAGGTGGTACAAAATCCTTTGAAACCCAGGCATGGTTCATTTTTATGAAGGTGAGATCACCAACATTTTGGGTTGACACGGCCCTGTCAGGATTGATCCAGCAGCACTGAAGACTCTTTCTGATAGCACACTAACAGCAGGGCAAGCGAGCCCCTGTAAGGCATATTGTGCCAATTCAGGCCAGGTGTCCAGTTTACAGGCCCAATAGTCAATGGGGAATGAACTGTGAACATCGATAGGGGAGGAGAGGTAATTTTGTACCATTGTTGACAATTGCTGTCTTCTGTTTGTTTTAATCGATTCAGTATTAACAGTCATTTGAGCGGTACTTGAAAAATCAGTCCACAACATGGTCATGAAACCCCTGTCTCCAATGCCACTTCGGCTGTGTGCACCACGAACACCTTTTCCATTTGGCCCACTATGGCTCATGGTAGAACCTGCACTGCTGCTGTGTGCTAGGAATGCCACTAACAAATGGTTTACAAGAGTTGCTTGTTTGTTTGCCAATATTAGCTCTAGGTTCTCCTGTGGCATGATGTTCTGTAATTTGCCTTTACAGCGTGGATCGAGGATGCTGGCCAACCAGTAGTCATCATCCTTCATCATCTTCATCATTTTGACAATGCGGGGTCCCATTTTAGGATCCGCAACACATAATCACACATGTGGGCCAATATTCCAGGTGTCAATGATGCACTGCCATTGAAGGGTGTCTGCCACCCTTTCTGCCAAATCCACATTCCTCCAGTCATGCAAAAACCCTGTACCTGAACTTGGCAAGCCAACATTTTCACTTGCCCCCTGAGAAGCATCCTCCTCCCCAAAATAATCATCCCCCTCATCCTCCTTCTCCTCTTCTATCTCCACATCGTCCACGACAGTCCTATGAGCAGACAATGGCTGACTGTAATCAAGGCTTCCCTCCTCCTCCTCTTCCTCCTCTGCTGCAGACGCCTGATCCTTAATGTGCATCAAAGTTTACATGAGCAGACCTTGGGCATAAGTGGGATGCTCCATGCTTTATGATTGTCGTCCGTCTGCGCTTACCACCGTGGTGCATTCCTCAAAACACTGAAGGACGCGATGAGAGGATGAGAGTACTTTCTTGTCCTACTCAGAGTGTCTGCTAGGGTGAGCTGGACTTGAGAGCTGCATATGGGGGATCTAGCGGAAGACATGACGGACTGAGAGGGGGTTGGTGATGCTGATGGTGGTGGTGATGGTGGTGAGGTCTAGATTCAGTCTTTCATTGCAAAAACATTGTGATTTCCTGACTGATTTGGCCTTGTGACGACACCTCAACATTTCTTGCCGGTGGTGTGCTAACCGGTGGGCTTACAGTGGGGGAAGCGATGGAGCGTTGCTGGCTACCTTCAGTTGGAGCAGGTGCACATGTGCTACCTGAGTTTTTGTGGTCCGTCCACGTTTGCAAGTGCATGGTCATTAAATGTCTAAGCATGCAACTGGTATTCAAATTTCGAGATTTTTCCCTCGGTTAAAGGTCCTTCCGCCCTTCTTACAGATAACCTTTGCCTCATCAATAGGATTTTGGTCAAAAAAGTGCCACACTGTACTCTTCCTACTATGGTATAAATTTTCAGGGCTTGCACGTTGTGCTAATTGGACCATGTGGCCAACCTGTCCTGCAAGTCTTTTTGCTGTTTTAACCAGTTTTTGGACAGCTACAGGCCTGCCAGATAACCACTGCTGCGATGTCGATGCCTGCTGTGGATCTTTCTCATCATTGGAGCTATTGCCAGTGGCACCCTCTTCCCCCAATGGATGCCAATCCGGGTCAACAACTGGGTCATCCATCACCTCCTCTTCAATTTCATCTGCACCTTCCTCTCTGTCACCGTGTAAGGTGGTATTGTATGTGGGGAGGGGCACCTGAGTTTCATCAAGGTCAGATTCTGGCTCAGTAGACCGCATATGCAATGTAGTTCTGTGTGTCAATGTACCAGCATAATCATCTAGCAGGGCACTCCATGTCAGATTCATCTTTGACTGGGAATTCAGGATTTGACTTGATAACCCAGGCATGTGAAAAGAGCTCCATTTAGTAATCTGAACTGTGGGCTGCCGCATCCTTCACTTTTGGTGGGGGGGAAGGACACAAGGAAAGGTGTTGTTCCTGACTAGGAGCCTGCACTGATGACTCAGTGCTTGCATTTTTTGAAACTTCAGAAGAGAAGGCGATAGAGCTGGAGGCTGTTTCAGCAATGTAAGACAAAACCTGTTCCTGATGCTCCGGCTTTAAAATCGGTTTACCAACTCCAGAAAAGGTAGCCTTCCAGGCCTTCTTGAGCCAGATGATGACGTTGGATCAACACCTCCTGCCTTAGGTGCTATTGTGCTTTTGGCACTTCCAGCAGATGCACCACCACCATCAGTACCAGGTGACCCCCCACTCCCACGTCCGTGGCCTCTTCCACCATACTTCCTCATTTTTGGGAAAATGTACCCAAAATACCAGCAGATATATGGTACTGTATCAGAAGCGTACAGCTGTATACAGTCTAGTGATAATTGTAAATCTCTGTATATATTTGAGGAGTTAGACACAGATGCTCACAGGCTCATTATGGATTAGACCAGAATATAAAAAGCTGAAAAAGGGTACTGTATCACCAGATACCAGATGTATATAGTATAGTGAAAATATTGTACATCTCCCTATATATTTCAGGAGTCAGACACAGACGCTCGCAGGCTCAGTATGGATTAGACAAGAATAGAAAAAGTGGAAAAAGGGTACTGTATCAGCAGATGCCAGGTATATAGTATAGTGAAAATATTGTAAATATCCGTATATATTTCAGGAGTCAGACACAGACGCTCTCAGGCTCAGTTTGAATTAGACAAGAATATAAAAAGCTGAAAAAGGGTACTGTATCACAAGCGTACAGCTGTATACAGTCTAGGGGTAATTGTAAATGTCCGTATATATTTCAGGAGTCAGACACAGACGCTCTCAAGCTCAGTATGGATTAGACCAGAATATAAAAATCAGATCCGCAAGACATAATCACACATGTGGGCCAATGTTCCAGGTGTCAATGATGCACTTACAGTGGTGGGTGGAGGAGGACTTTCTGCCAAAAAGGGTACTGTATCACAAGCGTACAGCTGTATACAGTCTAGGGGTAATTGTAGATCTCCGTATATATTTCAGGAGTCACACACAGGCGCTCACAGGCTCAGTATGGATTACACCAGAATATAAAAAGTAGAAAAAGGGTAATGTATTAGAAGCGTACAGCTGGATACAGGGTTGGATTGGTTGGGGTAATTTTAAATCTCTCTATATACTTCCAGAGTCAGACATTGACTCTCACAGGCTCAGTGTGGATCACACCAGAATATAAAAAGTAGAAAAAGGGTAATGTATCAGAAGTGTACAGCTGTATAAAGTCTAGGGGTAATTGTAAATCTCCGTATATATTTCCTGAGTCAGACACAGACGCTCTCTCAGTATGGATTTGACCGTAATACAGAAGGCAGAAAAACGGTACTGTATCAGAAGATACCAGTTGTATACGGTTTTGGGAAAAATTGAAATCTCCGTATATATTTCCGGAATCACACACAGATAGTCAGCATGTATTTGTCTGTGATACCAGCCGGTACACGGTAGTGTGTGAGGAGCGTACAGCTCTATACGGTGTGGGAAAAAATGAACGCTCGGTAACTGTGCAGAAATAAAATGAAAGTATTAGTGCTGTGTAGGTGCTATGTAAAAAGGAGTCTGCACAGCAGTGTACACACAGCAATACAGCTAGCAGGCAGCCTAATAATCAGCTCTGCTGTTGTACACAAGAAATTCCTCCCTGTCACTGGCAGGCAGCCTAATAATCAGCTCTGCTGCTGCACACAAGAAATTCCTCCTCTGTCACTGGCAGACAGCCTAATAATCAGCTCTGCTGCTGCACACGAGAAATTCCTCCCTGTCACTGGCAGGCAGCCTAATAACCAGTGCTGCTGCACACAACAAAATCCTCCCCTGTCACTGCACACTAACTGTACAGCACAATTGCTATCAGCACAAGCACAGAATAACTTTTTTTTTTGCTGCCTAACTCTCTCCCTACTGAGAAACAGCGGCAGCAACCTCTCCCTACGCTAAGATTGGCAGAAGTAAAATTGTGGTCAGCGGTCAGGGCTTTTATAGCCACTGTGACGCCACACAAAGCAAGCCAATCACTGCAATGCCCTTCTCTAAGATGGTGGTGGCCGCTGCCCATGTCATCTTGTTGCCCCCGTGTGTGTCCTTGCTCATTGGCTGAGAAAAGGCGCCTGCAAACATTATGGGAAAACCGACTTTGGCGCTCGGGTCGACGACCGCATGGCCGACCTCACGATATGGTCGGGTTTTGCTCGGCGAAATCCGACTTTGGCGAAAGTCGGTGATTTTTGAATCTGACCGACCTGTTTCGCTCAACTCTAGTTGCCATCAATGTCTGACATATCAGGACCCCAACACCAACCCCCTCACTTTTCTTGTCAAGCAAATTTTGCGCAAATGCAGAGGTAACTATGACTCCAGATTTGGTGGCCAAAGACACCTGTAAAAACCAACCGTAGTCTACATGTGAAACAGACCGTAGTCTGCATGTGAAACAGCCTCAAACCTAAAGAAATAGTGTTCTTGCATAGTATTTACTATTTTTCCTCCTTCTCCTTAGCTTTTAGAATCTCTTTATTGTATCTGAGACACTAAACCATTTTGTTATCCAGTTTCAACACAGTACAGACAGAAACAAGCAGGAATTTCAAGTTTTACTCCCTCCATGAAGTCTCTGCAGGACTCAATCTGCATCAATTCTTCAGTCTCAGTAGGAAGAAAGGGAGAAGTTGCAAAAACATCCTCAAATGTTTTCTTATCACTAAGACATCTGTCCAATCTTACTGCCAGTGGCATGGTCTCATGTAAAGACAACGAGAAGGGGCTATAAACCATCGTATCGCGTATTTGGCTGGAAAGACTCTGGCAAAATTGACTGCGGACAGCTGGAACATTCCAGGAGGTCTCCACAGCCTAGTGTCTGAACTGAGAGCAGTACTCCATCACACTACATTTTCCCTGAAACAACCTGCAGACCATTGATTCAGCAACTGCCACTTTAACGCAGCTGCGTAGTCAGAGAGTCCACTCCGTCCATGGTGACATCTCAGTACACAAAGAATGAAGTGGGCTGGTGATAATCTTACAATGTGCAGATCTGAAGTGAGGAAGAGGGTCTTAAATCTGGCCCCCAAACAGGGACCCTCACTATCCCTGTCCCAAGGGTACTCTTGATAGTAGAAAGGCCTGGTTCTCCAACCTTATTATGCTCATGAAAGCACACTGAGCTATGAGACAGACAGAAATGGATAGCACAAAACAGATAGACCAGGGAAACAGACTGGGATGAAAGGAAACTGCAATCACACAAAAACTCTCCTGACACAACAAAGTGGATGAATGGCAAAAGGGTAATCAGCACCTGGACAGCAACAGGATCTCCAGTGGCTCTCCGGATAAAGACGCTGACAGACAAACACAAGACTGCCAGATCAAATCCTGAGGCTTGATACCACTAGTCCCCAGAAAGCTTGTTAAACTATTCTTTTTAAATATTGTATCATTTTAGAGTAAAACTTACATGACTGATGTTTCCTATGGTTCAGGTAGCAAGCCTCTAATAACAGGTTCCCTTAAAGCAGATGGCCCACTAATTTTCATGCAACTCAAGGAAAATATGAAGCCTTTGGCTGCTACCTTCAGTGATAAATTTTTATTTCTCTATTAAACCTTTATTTCTCTTTACAGTGATGTGAGCTTTTTAATTTAATTCTTTCAAGTGTTTCTTTATAATAAAATGCTATAGTACTGGCCGAATTTTACATGATTGTGATCACTGTTTTAATCTATTTTGATGCGTAAATGAGGTTTACAGATTAATGGACTTTTTACTTTTCCAACAACCACTACTTTAAAATTGATATGTGAAAGTTGAGCATAAAAGATTAAGTTCCGTTGTCACATAAAACTTGTCTTAATAAAAATTGGTTTGCCTTCATTCACAATAAGAGGTCAACTATGATAGTAAACTATTATTATCATAGAAGGAAATATTTCCATTTAAAGAAAAAAAAATCAATATTCTTTTGGAAAAGTTCTAGTATAATGTTTAATTTAATGCCTCATAAAGTCTGGAGGCAATACAGAGCTATGTATTTGCTTTATACAGTATAAACATGGGAAATACACTTTAAATAGCCTCAGATTATGACACATTAAAGATTTGTTAAGCCTTGTTTGAGCTGTGATGTCAAGTGTCATTTTGTGCCATCTCCAAATGCTTTGCTTTGTATTTTACATTATTTTGTACAATGTTTGTCCGTCCTATTGTTTATGTATATAATTTGAACAACTGCGCCTTTTTACAGCTATTCTCAGTTCTAATTCTTTTCTTATAAGTTCCTTTTTACAACCATTAAACCAACACCCGTGTAATAGTCTAGTAAAGATTTCCTTTGGAGACTCCTAAAGAGTGGAATTATTTAACACATGAAATATGTAGTGTGAAAGTATATGAGGTTCTAATATCCGTGTGTTGATTTCTATGACAATACAAATATCTTAGTGATACAGTGGATAAATACTAAGGAGATGTTTGGAGAAAATCAAGAATACTTTCTTCCAGGCAATGTTCCAAAGAACTGACAACACACAACTAAAAGAGTGAAACGACTTATTAAATAGTTTATATCATTGCTTTTCTAGTAATCTATCTACTCATACTGCAATAAGAAGAAGGAATAATCTAAAATTAAATACTGGTTATATGAACACTAAATAAGATAAGCTAACACTGGGAGATCAAAAGTTTTCTGTTTCATTTTCTTTTCCCTTTACATAGTTGTCTGCTACCAAATTAAACTTTTATACTAGATGGGAAGTGCTGTTATTTTTTCACCTGGATTTCACATATATTTCCCAGAACCTTTAGAATTGTACTCTGTTAAATGGCATGGACCCATATTCTTCTATGAGTGCTAAGTTATGGCTCTGTATAATTTCTACAGAATTGTGTATTATCGTTTGTATGAAATCTTTGGATGAGTTAATCCAGTAATGGATAAAATAAATGTTATGGTACTATCAAATCTTGGTGCCTACTTTTAATGTTGTGCATGGGTCACCCACACCCAATGGGATAACTTAAAGTCTGTGGGTCAAGATTTGCAAAATGTCCAGCTAACCCCTCAGCTATCACAGATCTTTAATGGTACACGACTTTTTATATAGCCAAAATGACCTTTGGCACTCCTTAGACTGAAGGACTTGAGTGTGACTGCAAAATTACACCCACAATAGTTATGCCCCTACCCACATCCTTAAATACACATTTGCAAAACATAAGGCTATGTGCAGACGGTGCGGAATGGGCTGAGGAATTTTCCGCGCAGATTTTGTGAAATCCGCAGGTAAAATGACCTGATTTTTACCTGCGGATTTACTGCGGATTTGATGCGGATTTGCCGCGGTTTTTGTGCGGATTTCCCCAGCGGTTTCAGACCTGCGGATTTCTATTTAGAGCAGGTCTGACACCACTGCGGAACTGCACAAAAGAAGTGACATGCTGCGGATTTAAATCTGCACCAAATCCGCGCGGAAAAATCCGCAGCATGTGCACTGCGGTTTTTTATTTTCATTGATTCTAATGCTACTGTATGTCACTTGCAATTCTGCCGCAGCGAACGTAATCCACAACGTGTGCACATACCCTAAATCAAGTTATGATGTTTTATTAAAAGAATCTCCACCATTTTTTGAAAACTGGCCAATAAAAAAAATCTGATTTTAGCAGAAACGACTGCATCAGCTGGTGTGAAGGGGGACTTAATGCTAAGAGCCACTCATTTGTTTTATGTTGAATGAAAGCCTTTTGACATACACATCTAGCTTTAGTTTTCTAAGTCACTGAAATGTATATGTTAAGATGTCTTCTACATATGTAGGTAAAACTTATACAGATGGAAATATTTATTTAACAGATGGAAAGAAAGTTCAGCATTTGGAAAGAAAGCGAAAGAAAGAAAGAAAGAATACATATTTACAGACACTTTGAGTATTCATAACAAATATTTCCTTTTATGAGATACAAAATAGCCTAAAACTTATTAATTGTTTTTTATATATTAAAGTCACAAATAAAAACACAGCAAAGTTCCAATAAAAAACTCACAGTAAAGTTATTGCAGAGCCATCATTTCTTCTGTAAACTGCTGCAGTAAGAGCTATATATCAGTAACAATTGTTTCTTATATTTACTCATATTTTGAAAGTCTGGTGATAGCAGGGTTGTAATAAATAATATGTCATATCTCAAGTCAAACTGTCGTGGTCAAGTTTTATGAATGCCTGCCAATAATTCAATAGATATTATTCAGAAAATCTTGACAGAAACTCGTTCTTCCCTAAGGATGAAAAGATCGGTGAGTGACAATGCAGTCATTCTGAAAATATGCACTAGAGAAGATTTTTATGGCATTAAGGGACCTCTAGGCAATCCAGTAGTGCATGTGTCATGATAGTTTTAGCTGGCTCTCCCACAAGGTTTTCAGCATAGTATAGGTTTTTTTTATTACTGGATTTTTGCTTAGGGATTCTGAACATGGGTAAATACATGCTTATAAATTATTAAATTAGAAGCATCTAGGAACATATGGTACTAAAATTGTAATAAACCTGTTTGATTCATCCATGGTGAAATATATTGTTTTTTTCAGTACATTTAAATTCATTCCTCTTGTTTAGAGATTAGAATAAAAGTTAAGGTTAGGCAAAAAAGGGACCTATAACTGCTATAGCTTGCGTATAGAATTTGACACTTAATGATTAAGGCCCCCTTGACATGTCTCTACCTCCGGTACATGTGGTGACAATTTTTACATGGACCGGAGGCACTTGCAATTGCACACCCATTGTGATCTATGGAGTAAGGCACATGTCCGTGTGTTACCTCAGACTGTGTATCCGTGTGACACCGGGGGTTGATGTCACTTTTTTTTTTCCAGCAGCACGGATATCAATACATCCCACACACATGCACACAGATGACATAAAGTGTGACATCTCTGTGCCTTCTGTGTGACAGGTACCAGAATAGAATGCTGAATAGAAGTGTTAAAGATGTGCAAATATAAGGTACTGTCACACTAAACGAGATCGCTAACGAGATCGCTAATGCGTCACCGATTTTATGACGCAGTAGTGATCTCGTTAGCGACGCAGCTGTGTGTGACATGTAGCAGCGATGTGGCCCCTGCTGAGATGTCGTTGATCGCTTATGAACGTTCTGAGCCGTTTTTTGGTCTTTGGTGTCCCGCTGGTGAGCCTGAATCGCTGACTGTGACACCCTTTATGAACGACTTCACCAGCGTCGCAGGTGGGACTAGGTTTTCCAAACGACCGCAGAGGTCGTTATACAGATCGCTGATGAGTTGTGTTTGGAATCTAACTAGCGATCACATAGCGATCGCACTAGCGATCTCGCCAGGTCGAGTCGTTGTCGTGATCGCTGGTGCGATCGCTAAGTGTGACAGTGCCTATAGAGATAGATAGATAAATAGATATATAGATAGATGGATAGCCAGATAGATAGATAGATAAATATGGAAATTAATATGCTAGATAGATATCTGTGAGATAAATAATTAGTGCCCTGCATGTGTAGTTTACTGTATTTGTATTAAGCTAATAGTTAAAAGAAAAAAATGACGTTGCCTTCTATTTTTGATAATCAACAGAGCTGAAGCAGACAGCTGCAAACTGATATTATCAGGCTGGTAAGTTCCATAGTTATTGGGGCCTTCCCAGCCTACAGCCACCCCAAAATTGTTGAATCCATTAGATTTGTCTTTTTTGGTGCTTTGCCCGACTCTTCCTGATTGCCCTGGTGTGGTGGCAATCAAGGGAATAGCAGTTGAGCTTAATATCAACTGTGATTTGTCAAAAATCACAGATGGCATCAAGCCCTGTGATTAGTAATGGAGAGATATCTATCAGACAACCCATTACTAAGCCCAGTAATAAAAAAAAAACACACAAATAAAAAACTTTATTTGAATAAAGACCCCTCCACACTATTCCTTGCTCAATTTATTGAAAAAAAAATCCCACGCAGGTCTGCCATAATCCACTGAATCCTATGTAGTCTAGAAATGGATACCTGGAAAACATAAAAAGAGAGAAATAAATACAAGAGACTGTCCCTCGTCCACCAATTTAGTAACAAAAATTTTACCACGCAGCTGTACTGACGACAATGCTAATCAGCGTCGCTAGCTAGGCATACATGTCAATACTGTGGAGCCATGCATACAACAGGGGGAGCCACACATAGCAGGACAGGTTGGGGGGGAGCCACACATAGCAGGACGGGGGAGCCACCATAGCAGGACAGGACGGGGGATCCACATACCAGGACAGGATGGGGGAAGCCACGCATGGTAGAACAGGGATGAGGGGACAATGCAGACCCAGCTTATACTCAAGTCAATAAGCTTATCCAGTTTTCCGTGGCAAAAATTATGTGCCTCGGCTTATACTCGGGTGGGCTTATACTCGAGTACGTACGGTATATAATCATCAACTGAATTATATCATAAGCAAGAACACATTCTTAAGAGGTGCATAATGAAATTAACAGTGAAAATTGGGCAATAAACATGTCACGTAATAAGATATAGACGCAGTGTAAAAGAAGGAAATTATTGTTGATATGACAAGGGACACCAAATATATAGACCACATGGACATACATCATGGTCAAAAAAGAGACCAAATTATGTCAAAAATACAAAAGTATTTTGGAGCCCAAATCTAATGTAAAGGAATCCTATTAAGGTAATGAATCCTATATATAGCGACTTGCCAAAATATTCACCCCCCTTGTCATTTTATGTTTTTATGCTACCTAACAACCTGAAATTTCAATGTTTTTATTAGAATTTGCATCAGTTCATGTAAAAAACATGTCTAAACTGTGAACATTTGCTTTATTGTGAAGCAAATAACAAACATGACAAAATTACTGAAAACTTCAGTGTCCATACTGTACCTTTCACCCACCTAAAGTCAGTGCTTCGTAGAGCATCCTTTTACGGCATTTACAGCTGCAAGTCACTTTGAATAAGTCTCTAGTAGAGATGAGCGAAAATTTCAATGCTCGGTTCAGATTATAATCTCTGACTCTGCAATATTCGCCAATTTATTAATCAAATATTCGCTGAACATAGCAGAATGCCATTCAAGTCAATGAGAGGCAAACACAAACGCATGCACACCTAACAGCCCCAAAAGCTACTAAAACACACCAAATGAGGGACAGACACCAGGAAAGTGACCCCAACTCACCCACAGTACAAATTGAAGCATGGCATGACAGCATTTACAGCTTTCAATTGAACGTCAAAATAAGACCAGGTGGGTGAGGGATTGGTGTAGGCCTGCTGTGCTGAGAGCCCTGATAACACATGCAACAACTCAATCTGCTTTCATGCTTAGCCACACTCAGGTGGCGCAAATATCTGTTTAGTAGACTTCTATTGTCAGAAAAATATAATGATAGCAGCACGGGTAGTTGACTCCAAGGAAGTGGAATCCTGACGGTCTCGGAGGCCTACTGCTACAGGCAACAAGCATGAAAGAGACCCAACCAGGAGTCTACACATTTACAAAAATTGCAATAGAGTAGAACTAGTATAGATGGGACTGACATCTCTTCCACTACAGCCAACCAAGCAGATGTAGACAGTAACGGGTGAGGTGGTGCAACCACTGTGCCGTATCCCTCTGAAAGCCTGGAGGGGCATAACTAGAAGGCCTACCAAATCCCAACTTGGATAAGTGGCAGCAGGCAAAAACTGTGACCCAAGGAGGGACAAGGAGGTGGCACCATGTGCTTCTTAATGGCTGTCCTACAGAATGTGGCAGCTGACCCCTACAGCAGGTATTCTGCTATGGTCCGAAGGAGGGATGAAGAATGCAAGCAGGCACTGTAGGGACTATGAAACCACAGGAGCAGATGGGACCGGCTGAGGAACAGAAAAGCAGTGGCCGGTGTGGACTGGACAGGGTGTTACACAGATGGGCACTGGCAGGTGCAATCTGGACCAGCTGATGGACAGAAGAGCAGAGACAGGTACGAGCAGATGGGCACAGATAGGTACAGGGTAGCCAAGCAGACGGGCGGACCTTGAGAACCTGACAACTAGCAAGCATGCAAGGTAAACTAACAATGTAGCTCAGGCACCTCCATATTGTAGCAGCAGCATTAAATAGAAGGTGTCGCCCAGCTATAGGCTGGGAATACCTTAGGTTGACGTGGGCGGTCCCTTTAAGAGGGAGTAAGCGCGCGCAATAATCATAGTGCCTGGTCCTACAAGTGAACCCTGAGGGACACCAACATATAGAGGGCGAGATGAGGAGGTGTTGTGTGTTAGTGGGAGACATTGAATGTCCTGTCTGTTAAGTATGAGGAGATCCAAGAAAGGACCAAGTCTGTAATGTCAACAAATCAGAAAGTCTGTAGTAAGAGGGAATGATCCACTGTGTCAAAGGCAGATGCCAGGAGAAGAAGGACAAACCCGCGTTGATTTCATTTGACAGTTAGTAGGTCATTGGTGACTTTAGTCAGGGCAGTTTCAGTGGAATGATGCAGTCTGAAACCAGATTGTAAGCGGTCAAAGAGGGAGCAAGAGGAGAGGTGGGAGGACAGTTCAAAATGGATATGTTGTTCCAGTACTTTGGAGGAATAGGGGAGAAATGATATGGGGCAATAGCTAGACACAGAGTCAAGGGTGGGCTTTTTGAGGATGCGTGTGATTGAGGTATGTTTCAATCAGGAAGGAAGACACCAGTTGTTAGTGACAGGTTGAAGAGGTGGGTTAGGCTTGGGTTGAAAACTGTGGAAAAGTTTGGAATGAGGTGGGACGCTATTGTGTCAAATTCACAGGTAGTAAGACAAAGTCTTCAGCTGAGATGAAAGGAGAGGGAAAGTGGAGCTGGTGTACGCAGGATGGAATTGAAAGTACTGAAAAGCTGTTAAGGGTTGTGGGACAGGTAAGATATGAGGTTTGAGAAGTCAGTTTGTTTTGCTGCAGTGAGCAAGTGCACAGAACTTTTACATGCTGTTAATGGAAGGGCTCCTCCACTCCCCTTTGGCAGATGTACAGTTGTATGCTTTGTAGATGAGGGCCAAAAAGAACATGTGCTCCAGTAGATGGATAAAGTTGGGTCCGAGCATAATCTAAACCCCCGTCAACATACGTTAACCCCGTTGGGTGAAGGTTATCCATTCGTGAGAACTCAGACACTTGAGGCGCCTTCGGACTGTACTGTGCTGTCAAGGTAGGAAGAGGGGAGGGTGACTCTCAGGGCAAGGAGTGGGAAAACAGATAGTATGACAATAATGTAGTAGATCACACTTGGTGTAAACCCAGAGGCATGCAGCTGAGTAGCTCAGGAGAGAAGAAGGAGGAGAAAGATGAGGAGGTTATGTAGACACAGAGTTATGCAACCACAGTAACCAATGCATCCTGAGCCACAACTATGGGAGTGGACAACAGCGCTTGCGGTTCTGCACTTGCCTAGCTTGGGTCTTTTTTCAGACCAGCAAAATCTGAAAAATCGCATCGTCACGTTGCACCTGTCCAGGAGTTGGCAGATGCTTTAGTCCAGGTCTGGGAGGAGATGCCTGAGGAGACCATCTGCCGCATCATCAGGAGCATGCCCAGGCATTGTAGGGAGGTCATAAAGGCACACCCAATACTGATCCTTATTTTGACTTGTAAGGACATTACATTCCACTTTAATTTTGTGTGTGACTCCAAATCCAGGCCTCCATTGGTTAATAAATTTGATTTCCATTAATGATTTTTCTGTGGTTTTGTCAGCACATTCAACTTTGTACAGAACAAAGTATTCAATGAGATTATTGTTGCACAGCTTCTGCATCCACACCTTTGCAGTAGAAAACTTCACAGAGCAGGCTGCATGGGATAACAAGCTTTTACTTCTAACAACATGAGGTAAAGGAAGAATGCACAGTCATTTCAGCATTGCATTAGGAATCAGGAACAAAACAAAAGTGAAACTACAAGTGAGACTATTTCCTATACAATAAGCAAGGAAACGTTACACAACATCGCCATCTATTGTCAGGTCAGCATAAATTCCTCCTTTTACTTATAATAAGTCCCAATCTGTTGCATATGCCAACACCCTTTCTCAACAGTAAGGAATTATTCAATCAAACCCAACTTTTTTATCAGTCTCTGATGTTTATCAGCATTTAACGCCTTCGTGAAAATGTCTGCTGTCATTTCTTCAGTAGGGCAATACTCCAACTTCAAGACTCCTTGATCCTGATGATCTCTCAAGAAATGATATTTCACATCAATACGCTTGGTTTTTGGATTGACTCTTTCCATCTGAGCAAGAACAAGACATCCTTGATTGTCCTTTTTTAGTTTTGTTGGTTCCAACTGTGGTTGTCCTAATTCTTTCAACAATTGTCTTAACCACAGTACTTCTTGACTCTCATGTGCTGCTGCAACATATTCTGCTTCTGGTGAAGATAGTGTCACAATTGACTGTTTCTTACTTGTCTAACTTATTGGTCCACCTGAGAGAAAAAAATATGTCCACTAGTAGATCTTCTGTCAGTTGGATCTCCAGCCCAATTTGCATCAACATATCCTGTTAAAATGCAATTATCACCTGTGGGTAATTTCAGCTTAACATTGCTAGTTCCTTTCAAATAACGTATTGCTCTTTTCACGGCATTCCAATCAGCTTTATTTGGTTTTGATACCTTTCTACTCAGGATTCCTACTGCTGCTGCGATGTTTGGTCTTGTAACGGTTGCTAGATACAGTAGTTTTCCTATTGCTGTTCTGTATTCTTCATTGATTGGTAGCATATTCTTTTCACTGTTCATCTCTTTGAGATAATTAGTTTCCATTGGAGACTTTACTGTTTTTGCATCCTTTAGTCCAAATTTTTCTGTTATGTCTTGAATCATGTGATTCTGATTCAGTAGGAAACTTCCGTCTTCTTCTCTTTCTATCTGTATTCCTAGGTACTGCTTTACATTTCCAAAGTCTTTGATTTCAAAATGTTGTTTCAGGGTTTTTAGAATGTTTTCTTTATCCTTTTCTTGTTTAAAACAAATCAAAATGTTGTCTACATATATGAGTACATAAATCCATCTAATACTCATCCTTTTTGTGTACAAGCATGGATCAGCTTTGCTTCTTTGAAATTTTTCATTTGTTAGTACTTCCGTGATTTTGTCATTCCACACTTTAGCTGCTTGTTTTAAACCATATATGCTTTTCTGTAGTTTACAAACTTTGTTTAAATTTCTTTCATCTTTGAATCCTGGAGGTTGTTCCATGTAAATGTCCTTCTGTTAAATCTCCATTCAAAAAAGCTGTCTTTACATCCTGATGTCTTAGTTCCATCTGTTCCATTGCTGCAACTGTAAGTAAAGTTCTTATTGTAGTGTGTTTGACAACTGGAGCAAATGTTTCATCATAGTCTTCTCCATATTTTTGAGAATACCCTTTAGCTACGAGTCTTGCTCGATATCTTTCAGGTGTGCCATCTGTTTTGTATTTTACTTTAAAAATCCGTTTACATCCTATGGCTTTTCTTCCTTCTGGCAAATCTGTTAGTGTCCATGTATTTGAATCATGCATGGATTTAATTTTTGTTTCTGTTGCTTCTATCCATTTATTAGCTTCTTCTTCAGAAAGTTTAGATATGTCTTCCCAAGAGGTAGGCTCATGGATTTTTTTTATACTTGTCTTGTATGAGAGACGTTTTGGTGGTTTTCCTTTTTTCTCTCTTATTGAACGTCTTGGTTCTGTTCTGTTTGTAGTTGTGATTCTTCAATTTCAGTATTCTGTTCTTCATTAATTTCTACTTCTTTCTCATCAGATATTTCTTCAGTTATGTCACTATTGTTTTTCTCATTTTTTGTTTCAACTGAAATCATAATGTCTTCATTTAAATCTTCAATGAATGTCACACTGTTACTCACTGTAACTCTGTCTGTTTTGGGATCTAAGATTCTATATCCTTTGCAGTTTTCACTATATCCAACGAATATTCGGTTCATGGATCTGTTTTGAAGTTTGGAACGTTTTTCTGTTGGAATGAATATAAAAACTTTACATCCAAAAACTTTTAAATGATTGACACTTGGTTTCATACCTTGCCACAGTTCATATGGAGTTTTCTTCAGTTTTCTGGAAAAAAGTCGGTTCTATAGATATGTAGCTGTCATTGCTGCCTCACCCCAATATTTCTCTGGTAGTTTAGAATCTGTCAGCATACATCTCATCATTTCTGTTCTGTTTTTCCTTTCTGCTACTCCATTTTGTTCAGGTGTGTATGGAACAGTTTTCTGATGTTCTATTCCATTTTGTCTTAAGTAGTCTTCTATTCTGTGACATGTAAATTCACCTCCATTATCACTTCTGATGATAATTGGCTTCCTTTGAAATTTGTTACTTGATCTTGTTACATAGTCTACAAGTTTATAAAAAACTTCACTTTTGTTCTTAATTAAGTATGTGACTGTGTATCTTGAGTAGGCGTCTATAAAAGTCAACATGTATCTATTGCCTCCTGGTGTAGACACTTTCATGGGTCCACATACGTCAGTATGCACCAAATCAAGTGGTCTTTCATTTTCATCTCTCTTTCTTTTGGAATAGATATCCTTGTGGCTTTGGATTTTATACAATATTCACATCTTATAGTAATTGAGCAATCTGATATCTTTAAATCTTTTGTCAATTCTTTTTTCTGTAGTTCCCTTATACTGTCCGGGTGTCTATGTCCTAGACGTCTATGCCACATGTGAATACAGTTTTTGTGATCATGTGTACATACCTTCATCTGTTCCTTTGGTTTGTCAAAATGATATAATTTTTCATCTGCCTTGACTTAGGTTATCATCTTGTTTCCTGCAATAATTGCACACTAATGTCTTTGAATTTTACTGTAAGTCCGTTTGCTGTTAAACGTTTCACAGATAATAATCTGCCTTCCAATTTTGGAACGTACAACACAGCCTGTACAAGTATCTTTGAATCTTGTCCGAACTTGTTTAAACAATTTAGCATACCTTGTCCGATACCTTCTGCGGTAATTTTGCTTCCATCTGCAAGATAAATGGCTTCTTTCTTATCTAAATCAAGATCAGTAAAGAAATTCTTGTCACTTGTCATATGACTCGTTGCTCCTGAATCAATAAACCAACCAAGTGATGATTTCTTGTCTGTTATTTTGAATGTGCCATTCCTATTATTCTCATAAGAATCGGAAATTGTGTTTTTTACTTTCTGCGTATGCCTTTTATGTTGTAATTTTTGTTGTTCTGCTTTCCATATGGTACAGTCTTTCTTTAAATGACCTTTTTTCTTACATCTGAAGCATTCTCTTGTCTCTTTATTATAGGGTTTTTTAAATTCTGTAGCTTTAAGAGCGTTTTCAATGTCTTTTTCAGTAGAAGAATCATTGCTTTGTTCTTTTCTTCTCTGATATTCATCTATTAGTCTTGTTTTCACAAAATCTAATGTAATGTCAGTTTCTGGTCTCATCTCAAGAGCATTTATCAAGGCTGTATACGAATCTGGTAAACTGCACAACAATATAGCTGCTATATGACTTTCCTTAATATCTTCACCAATAGATCTTTGCTGTGATATCGCTTCCATAATAGAGAATATATGCTTCTGCATGTCACTGTCTGCACTTAGTCTCATACTGTAAAGCTTTCTTAATAAAAATAATTTGTGATTTAAGCTGGGTCTCTCATATAGCTTTCTTAATTCTTCCCACATTCCTTTCTGTTTCTTCATTTTTTATATGTATTAATTGAGCATCATCCACTAATAAGCTAATGGTGGCTCTCGCTTGTCTATTTTTCTTATCCCATGTTTGATTATCCTGATTAGGTCTATCTGTAGTGATTACTTCCCATAAATCATCTTTAGACAATAACATCTCTACTTTGAACTTCCATAGCTGATAGTTCTCATCATTGAGTTTAGCTACTGTGAGTTTTAGCTCTGTGCTACTTGTCATTTTTAACTTATCTTACTTGTTTGGAGAGACTTGCACTGAAGAATTCTTCTGCATTCACCAGGGTCTTGCTGACAGTTCCATTGTCCTGGGTATCTGGTATTCTTGGTGCTTGGGATCTGTGGTGTCTGGATTCTCTGGTGCCTGGATGTCTGGGTACGCTGTATCTGGGTACGCTGTGTCTAAGGGTGACTGGGCCCATAACCTGTTGCACAGCTTCTGCATCCACACCTTTGCAGTAGAAAACTTCACAGAGCAGGCTGCATGGGATAACAAGCTTTTACTTCTAACAACATGAGGTAAAGGAAGAATGCACAGTCATTTCAGCATTGCATCAGGAAACAGGAACAAAACAAAAGTGAAACTACAAGTGAGACTATTTCTTTTACAATAAGCAAGGAAACGTTACACAACATCGCCATCTATTGTCAGGTCAGCATAAAGTCCTCCTTTTACTTATAATAAGTCCCAATCTGTTGCATATGCCAACAATTATTTCATTCATTCAGATCTAGGATGTGTTATTTGAGTGTTCCCTTTATTTTTTTGAGCAGTGTATAAAAGAGCAAATAATAAACAATAAAGTAAAACAAAAAACAATGGGAAGGAAAAGTAGAAAAACCAAACGCTTGCTGTGACACTGGTATTGGCACCCTTTACATTAAATTAGTATGGAAACACATTTTGACTCACCTGTGTTAAATCACAAATGAGAATCACATGTGATTAATTGTTGGTGCCCATGTGACATGAATTAACCAATGAATGATGACTTAAGTGTTTTAAAAAGACACATGATAAGGCCATGTTCCTTTGTCACAATGGTGAAGATAAAGGAGCTCTCTGAGGACATCAGAACTGCTATTATTAGCAATCACAAGACATTAATAGGGTATAAAGCCATCTCCAAAGACCTTGGTACCCCAGTTTCAACAGTGCGCAATGTTATTAAGAAGTTTATCAGGCATGAAACCATCAAGAACCTCCCTGGACATGGGGGAAAGAGGAAAATTGACAAGAGATGTCTTCAAAGGTTGGTGGAAATGGTGGAAAAAACACCATGTCAAACATTCAAAGATCTGAAGCCCAACCTGGAACAGTCTGGGGGGGTCATGGTTTCCACAAGTGCCATGCACCACACACTAAAGCAAACAGAGCTTTTTGGGAGAAGGTCATGAAATAAACCATTGGGGAAGAAAATACAGAAATACCTGATCTTTGCCAAAGAGTACCTAGAAAAACCACAATCTTTCTGGGAAAATGTTTTTGGACAGATGAAACAAAAATAGAGCTTTTGGGCAATGCAAAGCAACAGTTTGTTTACAGATGGCTCAATGAAGCTTATAAGGAAAAGAGTACCTACCAACAGTTAAGCATGGTGGAGGATCCATAATGCTGTGGGGTTGCTTTCCTGTGTCTGGTACTGGAGTCCTTGACCGTATCACAGGAGTAATGAAATCAGAAAATTATCAAGAGATTTTAAAAATCTAGGAATGTCATACCCAGTGTAAGAAAATTTGGTTTGAGTTGAATATCATGGGTGCTCCTACAAGGCAATCACCCAAAGCACACTTCCAAAAGTAAAAAGGAATGGTTGAAAAAGAAAAAGTGGACTGTTTGAAAATGGCAAGCAATGAGTTCTGACCTCAATCCAATTGAAAATCTTTGGAGTGAGCTGAAATCTGCTTTTGGGAAAAATAACCCTGCAATCTCAAGCTGAGAAGTGCAAGAAGCAAATAAATAGTTATAAGAAATGTTTGGAGCTGACATCAATGCCAAAGGGTGTGCAGCCTAGTATTAATTAGGGATGCTTTTATTGCAGCACATGCTGTTTACTTGTTTCTTCTTTGATATTGCAATATTTAAGTTAAAAAATAATGTTTTATTGTTGTATTACTTTGGCCCACTAATTAAAAAATCCTGAGGATATATCTTTGGTACATTTCCATTTATTTCTGAAGATATTGTACAGGCTATGAAAAAAATGAAAGGGTGCCAATAATGGTAAGCAGCACTGTAACTCTATATATTATTGCAATTAGGGATGAGCTAATAGGAACTGCAAAGTTCAGGGTCCGTACAGGACACCTAGTGTCTGCCATGGCTGGAGACCGAGATCCGACACCTCCCACACCGAGTGATGGCGGCGATCGGCCGCCACCGATTGATGGCGGTGATCAGTCGCCACCGTCACTATCTGTTCCCCTCCCCTCCGGCCGCTCCCCCTGCCTTCCGATCCCCCCCACCTCTCCTTGGACCTGTGATGTCCCTGTGGCCGTCCCGGAGTCCCTCCAGGATTTTTCTTGGGTGCCGCCATCTTGGAAAATGGCAGGAGCATGCACAGATTCCATTCATTTATTTTGATCACTGTGATAAACTCTCAAAGTGATCAAAATAAAAAATATTAAATAAACCCCCCTTTATCACCCCCATAGGTAGGGACAAGTAATAAAATAAAGAAAATATTTTTTATTTTTCCATTAGGGTTAGCTCTAGGGTTAGGGTTAGAACTAGGATTAGGGTTGGAACTATGGTTAGGATTCGGGTTAGGGCTAGGGCTGGAACTAGGGTTAGGGTTGGAATTAGGGTTAGGGTTAGAATTAGGGTAGGAATTAGGATTACGGTTGGAATTAGGGTTAGGGTTGGGATTAGGGTTAGAATTAGGGTTAGGGTTGGAATTAGGGTTACGGTTGGAATTAGGGTTACGGTTGGAATTAGGGTTAGGCTTGTGGTTAGGGTTAGAGTTGGGATTAGAGTTAGGGGTGTTTTGGGGTTAGGGTTTTGGGATTAGTGTTAGGCTTGTGGACAGGGTTATGGTTAGGGTTGTTGGGGTTATAGTTAGGGTTGTGATTAGGGTTAGGAGTGTGTTGGGGTTAGGGTTATGGTTGGGATTAGGGTTAGGGGTGTGTTGGAGTAAGGGTTGTGGTTAGGGGTGTGTTGCGGTTAGGGTTCGAGTTATAATTGAGGGGTTTCCGCTATTTAGGCACATCAGGGGGTCTCCAAACGCAACATGGCGCCACCATTTATTCCAGTCAATTTTGCGTTCAAAAAGTCAAACAGTGCTCCCTCCATTCCGAGCCCTGACGTGCGCCCAAACAGTGGTTTACCCCCACATATGGGGTATCAGCGTACTCAGGAAAAATTGCACAACAATTTAGGGGGTCTAATTTCTCCTGCTACCCTTGGGAAAATAATAAAATTGGGGACTAAAAAAATTATTTTTGTGGAAAAAATTATTTTTTTTTTCACGCCTCTGCGTTATAAACTTCTGTGAAGAGCTTGGAGATTCAAAGTGCTCACCACACATCTAGATGAGTTCCTTGGGGGATCTAGTTTTCAAAATGGGGTCACTTGTGGGGGTTTCCACTGTTTAAGCACATCATGGGCTCTGCAAACGTAACATGACGCCGCAGACCATTCCATCAAAGTCTGCATTTCAAAACATCATTACTTCCCTTACAAGCCCCGATGTGTGCCCAAACAGTGGTTTCCCCCCCACATATGGGGTACCAGCATACTCAGGACAAACAGGAGAAAAACTTTCGAGGTCCAATTTCTTCTGTTACCCTTGCAAAAATAAAAAATTGCGGGCTAAAAATTCATTTTTGAGGTAAAAAAATTATTTTTTATTTTCATGGCTCTGGGTTATAAACTTCTGTGAAGCACATGAGGGTTCAAAGTGCTCACTACACATCTAGATAAGTTCCCTGGGTGGTCTAGTTTCCAAAATGGGGTCACTTGGGGAGGTTTCCACAGTTTAGGCACATCAGGGGCTCTGCAAACGTAACATGATGCCCACAGACCATTCCATCAAGTCGGCATTTCAAAACGTCACTACTTCCCTTCCGAGCCCTGACGTGTGCCCATACAGTAGTTTTCTCCAACATATGGGATATCAGCGTACTCAGGACAAATTGCACACCAACTTTTGGGGTCCAATTTCTCCTGTTACCCTTGGGAAAATAAAAAAAATGGGGACTAAAAGATCATGTTTGTGGAAAAAATATGATTTTTTTTATTTTCATGCCCAGACATTATAAACTTCTGTGCAGCCCTTGGGGGGTTCAAAGTGCTCACCACACATCTAGATAAGTTCCTTGGGGGGTCTAGTTTCCAAAATGGGGTCACTTGTGGTGAGTTTCTACTGTTTAGTCACATCAGGGGCTCTGCAAACGTAACATGACGCCGCAGACCATTCCATCAAAGTCTGCATTTCAAAACGTCATTACTTTCCTTACAAGCCCAGACGTGCCCAAAGAGTGGTTCCTCCCCACATATGGGGTACCAGCGTATTCAGGACAAACAGGACAACAACTTTCGGGGTCCAATTTCTCCTGTTACCCTTGGGAAAATAAAAAATTGCGGGCTAAAAAATCATTTTTTGAGGAAAAAATGATTTTTTATTTTCATGGCTCTTGGGTGTTAGGGTTCGATTTCCCGCTGCTGCACAAGGGGAGTCTCGAACCCGTCCCGCTGCGGTCTCCCATTCATCTCCGGCCGCAGTGGAGCCTGCTCAGCAGAGGCTTCGGTCCAGGCGTCTTGCCCACTCTACTACTGGGCAGTGACTTGTTGCTGCCTTTCCTGGATCTGCTATTGTAGTCAATGCTGGAGCAGACGTCTTTGGGACAAAGTACTGCGTTTTCCCTTCTGAGCATGCCCAGGGTGAGATCTCTCATTGGAGATCAGGGGTCACGTGCTCGGGTGCTGCAGCAGCTCCTATTGGCCCACCAGGAAGGCCCTGTTGCTGCGAGTCTTCTGGAACAGGTTTCTCATTGGTCCTTGTTCCTGGAAGGTCCTGTAGCTGTTGCTATAAAAGGGTAGCATGGCTGGGCCGCCATGCGCTAATATCAACCATTGTATGCTATGCGCCAGTGTGGTCATGCGTGTGTGTGGTTAGGTACCCGGCTGAAATAAGCCACTAGAATACCGACTTAATTGGTGAGGAGTTTGGTGTGCTAGCTGGTCAGGGTCGGTGTCCTAGATGCCCTTGATTACCGGCATAACCGGTGAGGAGTGTGATTGCCGTATTCAGGGTCTGGCGTTCAGACGCCATAGATTGCGGGTGACTCCCGCGAGGACATTAGCGCATGACCATGTATTATGCTCGCTTAGCAATTATCCGTGTACCTGAGAGCCTGACAGGACACGGTACTTTTTCTCAGCGGCTCTGTGACGTAACAGGGTTCGCTTTTGACGCTAGACAGCACCCTAGCGTTTTACTTTGCGGCTCACTGAAGTTAAGTGAGTTTGCACCTATCGCCACATAGCGCTGTGGCATCCCGTTAGCGGCTCTGGGATTAACAGAGTTCGCACTTACTGCCACAACGCGCTACGGCGTTTATTTTTGCGACTCTGCGGGATAACAGAGTTCGCTACTTTCGCCATCTTATTAGCAGCGGGCTTTGCCTGCACGGTGGACCCCGGGCTGCGAACGCACCTCTCTATTATATCTATTAGGTGCGTTCCGCAGACCCTAACACTGGGTCATAAACTTCTGTGAAGCACTTGGGGCTTCAAAGTGCTCACTACACATCTAGATAAGTTCCCTGGGTGGTCTACTTTCCAAAATGGGGTCACTTGGAGGAGTTTCCACAGTTTAGGCACATCAGGGCTCTGCTTATTAATATGACGCCCGCAGACCATTCCATCAAAGTCTGCATTTCAAAACGTCACTACTTCCCTTCTGAGCCACGACGTGTGTCCGAACAGTGGTTCCCCCCACATATGGGGTACCAGTGTACTCAGGACAAACAGGACAACAACTTTCAGGGTCCAATTTCTCCAGTTACCCTTGTGAAAATAAAAAATTGCGGGCTCAAAAATAATTTTTTGAAGAAAAAAAATGATCTTTTTATTTTTACTGCTCTGCATTATAAACTTCTGTGAAGCACGTGGGGTTCAAGGTGCTCACCACACATCTAGATAAGTTCCTTGGGGGGTCTAGTTTCCAAAATGGGGTCACTTGTGTGGGGTTTCTACTGTTTAGGCACATCAGGGGTTTTGCAAACATAACATGACTCACGCAGACTATTCTATCAAAGTCGGCATTTCAAAACGTCACTACTTCCCTTCCGAGCCCCGACGTGTGCCCGAACAGTGGTTACCCCCCACATATGGGGTACCAGTGTACTCAGGACAATCTGTACAACTTTTGGGGTCCAATTTCTCCTGTAACCATTGTGAAAATAAATAATAGGGGGCTAAAAATTCATTTTTTGAGAAAAAAATGATTTTTTATTTTCACGGCTCTGCGTTATAAACTTTTGTGAAGCACCTGGGGGTTCAAAGTGCTCACTATGCATCTGTATAAGTTCCTTAGTGGGTCTAGTTTCCAAAATAGGGTCATTTGTGGGGGAGCTCAAAAGTTCGCTAACGATTGGAGCTAATTTTCCGTTCAAAAAGTCAAATGGCGCTCCTTCCCTTCTGAGCCCTGCCGTGCGCCCAAACAGTGGTTCCCCCCAAATATGGGGTACCATCGTGCTCAGGACAAACTTGACAACAACTTTTGTGGTCCAATTTATCCTGTTACCCTTGGGAAAGTAAAATATAGCGGGCTAAAAAAATAATTTTGAGGAAAAAAAAGATTTTTTTATTTTCACTGCTCTGCGTTTATAAACTTCTGTGAAGCATCTTGGGGGTTCAAAGTGCTCACTACACATCTAGATAAGCTCCTTGGGGGTGTAGTTTCCAAAATGGTGTCACTCATGCGGGTTTTTTCACAGTTTAGGCACACAGGGGCTATCCAAACGCATCATGGTGTCCGCTAACGATTGGAGCTAATTTTCCATTCAAAAAGTCAAATGGCGCTCCTTCCCTTCTGGGCCCTGCCGTGCATCCAAACAGTGGTTTATGACCACATATCAGGTATTGGTGTACTCAGGAGAAATTGCCCAACCAATTTTACGATCCATTTTATCCTGTTGCCCATGTGAAAATGAAAAAACTGAGGCTAAAAGAAAATTTTTGTGAAAAAAAGTTCTTTTTTTTTTACGGATCAATTTGTGAAGTACCTGGGGGTTCAAAGTGCTCACTATGCATCTAGATAAGTTCCTTGGGGGGTCTAGTTTCCAAAATGGGTCACTTGTGGGGGAGCTCCATTGATTAGGCACACAGGGACTCTCCAAATGTGACATGGTAACCTCTAAATATTCCAGCATATTTTCCATTCAAAAGGTCAAATGGCGCTCCTTCCCTTCTGAGCCCTGCCGTGCACCCAAGCAGTGGTTTATGACCAATATGACGTATCGGTGTACTCAGTAGATAACAAATTTTAGGATCCATTTTATCCTGTTGCCCATGTAAAAATGAAAAAATTGATGCTAAAAGAAAATTTTTGTTGGAAAAATTAAAATGTCCATTTTTTCCTTCCAGGTTGCTTTAGTTCCTGTGAAGCACCAGAAGGGTTAATAATCTTCTTGACTGTAGTTTTGAGTATTTTGAGGGGTGCAGTTTTTATAATGGTGTCACTTTTGGGTATTTTTTGCCATATAGAGCCCTCAAAGTAACTTCAAATGTGAGGTGGTCACTAAAAAAATGGTTTTGTAAATTTTGTTACAAAAATTAGAAATCGCTGGTCAACTTTTAACCGTTATAACTTCCTAACAAAAAAAATGTGTTTAGAAAATTGTGCTGATGAAAAGTAAACAGGTGGAAATGTTATTTATTAACTATTTTGTGTCATATAACTCTCTGGTTTAATAGAATAAAAATTTAAAATTTGAAAGTTGCAAAATTTTCAAAATGTTCGCCAAATTTCCATTTTTTCACAAATAAACGCAAAAATATCGACCTAAATTTACCACTATCATGAAGCCCAATATGTCACAAAAAAATAATCTCAGAATCGCTAGGATCCATTGAAGCGTTCCTGAGTTATTACCTCATAAAGGGACACTGGTCAGAATTGCAAAAAATGGCAAGTCTTTAAGTCCAAAATAGGCAGCACAAAAAATCAACAAGCTTTTAGGCTGTGGGTCCAGACTGTATAAATGCCAGATCACAGATGCCTCCGTCATACTGCTCTGCTTAGTGTAGTGACAGGATGCAGCTGGAGTGAGGAACAGTGTTAGATCATGCACTCTGCCACAAATCCACTGTGTGTACTCTGCACTTGACTCAGAGGGATTACTGTGCCAAAAGCTACTGTGTGTACTCTGCAACCTTGCCTGTGGGAGTACTGTGCCAAAATCCGATGTGTGCACTCTGCAACCCCACCTGTGGGAATACTGTTCCTTTAAGCTGCTGTGTGTACTGTGCAAGCCCGTTTGAGGGAGTACTGTGCTTTTTAGCCTTTGTGTGTTCTCTGCAGCCCCACCTGTGGCAGTACTGTGCAAAAAGCCACTGTATGTACTCTGCAACTCATATCTCTGGAAGTACTGTGCCAAAAGCTGCTGTGCGTACTCTTCAACCCTGCCTGTGGGAGCACTGTGCCAAAGCCCAATATTTGTACTCTGCAACCCATATCTGAACCTGAGCACCACCTGCATGATGAGGCATCTGAATTCAAATCATGAGGTGCACTGGAGTACACACCTTAAAAAGCATGACAGATCTGAGCTTCATCTTTTGTTGCGGTGTTGGCCTTTTCCTCAAGCTCACGATCAACAGGGCCACATGCCTCCCCCAAAGAGAGGATGTGACAGCACCAGCACCAGTGCCAAAGAGCATCTCTACACCATCTAATAGAAGTGTTCAGCTTTCTATCCATCAAACCCTTGACAGGAAGAGGATACAACCTCCGAGCCACCCATGAGCCATGGGCCTGAATGACAGCATTTTCAAATTACTGGCTTTTGAAATGCTGCCATTCCAGCTTGTGGATATGGATAGTTTTAAAATAACTGACGGCGTTTGCTGTCCCGGAGTCAAATAAGGTGTGCACTGTGCAATGCCATCAGTGACAAAGTCCACGTAACCACACATATGTTGACTAGTAAGCACGACCAGGAACGTTACATTTCCCTAACTGTCCCATGGGTAAATGCCCATGTCGAACCACCATTGAGGATTGCAGGGCATTCTCTCTCCAGGTTGCCTCCTCCTCCTAGTCCGCTTCCTCCACTGCCTCCTCATCTGGTCATAGTAACATCTGTACCACCAACTGCTGCAAAGCCAGGTGGAAATGACAGCAGGCTGTTCTTAAACACGTCTGTTTGGGGGACAAATCCTACACTGCGCTAGAGCTTTTGATGGGGATCAAACAGCAGACAGGTGAGTGGCTGGTGAACCTCAAGCAGGGCCTGGTGCTGTGAGAGAAATCTTGTAGCAGCTCTGAGCCTAGCTGGTTTGATGCACATATTTTCCCTGGTGCATGTGCTGAACTTGATAGTGCAGAGTTTCCTGATAAATTAACCAGTTATGTCAGACCTGCTGCTGAAAGTTCAGACAGTGTGCACACTTTCGCCATTCTCTCCCTGCTGCTGCACGCCTGTCTGCGCTGCAGAGTCACTTCTGCCTTCCTGCTTACCAGCTAATATTCGACCTACCAACAAGGTGGAACTCCACCTTGCATATGCTAGAGTGACTGTGTAAGCGGCATCAGGCAATAGGGGCGTTTCATCTGTAGTATGCACAGTTGAGTAGCTCTGCAGGACAACACCCCTCCTCCACCAATGAGTGTGTGCCATGCTGCACTGCTTTGAATATTCCACCAATATGGACAGTGCTGATGACACGATCATCAGCGTTACTGTATCACTTATATGCCTGCTGGTAAGAACAATTTTGGTTATGATGGATAAGGTATTGAAACAGGAAGAAGAGAAGCAGAAGGAGCATTGTCAATTAACACTTTTATCAGGCCTGTCATCCACACATGGCTTGGAGGTTGGGTTACTGTCCCAACAGTGGTCAGGTACCTAACTGTACATCCATAGGACAGTTTGGGAGGATGAGAAGGAAGAAGAGAAGAAGGGGAAGCAACCGTGTTCACAGCAGGGTGGAGTTCAGAGCAGCCCTCGGGCATCACTGGAGGGGCGATACAGAATATCTAGACGATACACCTCCCACCGAAGACAGCTTGTCATTGCCTATGGGCAACCTGGCACACATAAGCCAATACATGATGGTTTGCAGATTACTGGGTGACCATCATTTCTTCCGTCACTGGAGCGGGATTGCAAAATGCGAGAATACAAGCACACAGTGGTAGAGAAACTACTGATGACTTTCCCACCTGACTGCGGGGGCTCAGTGGAAGCCCAAAGCAAATGCAGCGAAGGAAGTCACCAACACAGTTGAGGCACATCGGAAGGCAGGGCTAGCATGGCCGAAATGTGGCAAAACTTTATGAGCAATGAAAAACATCTGGCACCACTATCTGACTATGGTCCATATTAGCAGGAGCTAGCATTACAACAACATGGTGGAAGAGTACCTGTCCACATGTCTCCACACACTTACTGATGGGTCTGTCCCATTTAAGTTCCGAATCTCCAAATTAGACACATGGACTGAGCTTGCCCTTTATGCCCTGGAGGTGGTGGCCTTTAGCACAGCAGGGAATGTGATTACAGGCAAGAGCATCCACCTGTCAACATCCAATGTGAAAAAGCTAACATTCCTTAAAAACTATGAAAAAAGAAAAGAAAATACACAAAAACTAAAAAAATTGTGTTGAATTACTCCTCCTTGCCTCTTCCATCCTTACCGCCACATCCTCCTCTTCCTCCACATGGAAATGGAAGACAGCGTTTAACACCCCAGAGGGGCAATTTGAGTACCTAGTGATGCCCTTTGGGCTCACTAATGCTCCTTCCGTCTTCCAATCCTTCATGAATGATATTTTCAGGAATTTTGTGGATAAATTTCTGATTGTTTATTTGGATGATATCTTGATTTTTTCCAATGACTGGGACGCTCATGTGAAACATGTTCGGACTGTGTTACAGATTTTGAGAGAGAATGCACTGTATGTGAAGGGATCAAAGTGTCTTTTTGGCGTACAGAAGGTCTCATTTCTGGGATTCATTTAGTCTCCGTCTGTTATTGAAATGGACCCGGTCAAGGTTCAGGCCTTCTGTGATTGGGTTCAACCTACTTCATTAAAGGCTCTTCAGAGATTTTTGGGTTTTGCCAATTTTTATCGTAAATTTATTGGTAATTTCTCCAGTATTGTTAAACCATTGACTGATTTGACCAAGAAGGGTTCTGATGTGGTGAATTGGCCTCCTGAGGCAGTTTCTGCGGTTCAGGAACTTAAGCAGAGATTCACTTCTGCTCCTGTTCTACGGCAGCCTGATGTTTCTCTACCATTTCAGGTGGAGGTTGATGCTTCTGAAATTGGGGCAGGTGCCGTTTTGTCCCAAAGAGATCCAGAGACCTCTAAGAGTAACCCTTGTGCCTTTTTCTCTCGAAAATTTTCTTCAACTGAACTTAATTATGATGTGGGTAATCGGGAGTTATTGGCCATGAAGTGGGCTTTTGAAGAGTGGAGACATTGGCTGGAGGGAGCCAAACATCAGGTGGTGGTCCTTACTGACCATAAGAATCTGGTCTATCTGGAATCTGCCAAGCGACTCAATCCTAGACAGGCCAGGTGGGCCTTGTTTTTCACACGTTTTAATTTTGTGGTTTCCTTTCTTCCTGGTACTAAGAATGTTAAGGCGGATGCCCTCTCGAGGAGTTTCCTTGCGGACTCTCCTGAGTTATCTGATCCTTCTGTTATTTTGAAAGAGAGTGTAGTTCTTTCCGCCATCTCGCCCAATTTGAGACTGGCTCTGGAAGGGTGTCAGGAGGATAAACCTGAGCGCTGCCCTATAGGGAAATTGTTTGTCCCAGACTAGTGGAAGAAGAGTGTGATGTCTGAGATTCATTGTTCCGCGTTGACTGGTCATTCCGGGATTTTTGGTACCAGAGACTTGGTGAGTCGGTCCTTTTGGTGACCTACTTTGTCTCGTGACGTCAGGGACTTTGTGCAGTCCTGTGGGACTTGCTCTCGTTCCAAGCCTTGCTCTCGCTCTAGTGGTTTGTTAATGCCATTACCTGTGCCCAAGAGGCCATGGACCCATATCTCTATGGATTTTATTTCCGACCTCCCTGTCTCTCAGAGAATAACCGTTATCTGGGTAATCTGTGATAGGTTTTCCAAGATGATACATCTTGTGCCATTACCTAAATTACCTTCCTCCTCCGAGTTGGTGCCTTTGTTCCTTCAGCACGTGGTTCGGTTACATGGCATTCCGGAGAACATTGTGTCTGACAGAGCAGTCCAGTTTGTTTCCAGATTTTGGAGGACATTTTGTTCTAAACTTGGTGTTCAATTGTCTTTCTCCTCTGCATTTCATCCTCAGACCAATGGACAAACCGAGAGAACAAACCCGACCTTGGAGACTTATTTGAGATGTTTTGTGTCTGCTGATCAAGATGACTGGGTCTCTTTTTTGCCTTTGGCTGAGTTTGCTCTTAATAATAGGGCTAGCTCTGCCACCTTGATGACTCCATTTTTCTGCAGTTCTGGGTTTCACCCTCGATTTTCTTCGGGACAGGCAGAGGCTTCTGTCTATTCAGGTGTTGACTCTGTTGTGTAGCGAATGCAGTATATTTGGGACCAGGTAGTGGAGAGGTTGTCTCTCTCTCAAGAGAATCCCCAGCGGTTTGCCAACCGGCATAGGACTGATGGTCCTCGGTTTAAAGTGGGGGACTTGGTTTGGTTGTCCTCAAGAAATATCCCTATGAGGGTTGCATCTCCAAAGTTTAAGCCTAGGTTCATTGGACCTTTAAAGATCATGGAGATTCTTAATCCGGTTTCCTTCCGTTTGCTTCTTCCAGGGACATTTAAGATCCATAACATGTTCCACAAGTCCTTATTGAAGAGGTTTGTCGAGCCAGTGGTTCCTATGGCTGCGCCTATTGACCCTGTTTTGGTTGAGGGCAATCTGGAGTATGTGGTTGAGAAGATATTGGATTCTCGTTTTTCTAGACGGAAACTCCAATATTTGGTTAAGTGGAGAGGTTATGGTCAGGAGGACAATTCTTGGGTGTTTGCTTCGGACATCCATGCTAGGAGACTGATCCGTGCCTATCACAGAGCTCATCCTGATCGGCCTGGTTGCACAAGTGAGGGTTCGGTGACCCTCCTCAAGGGGGGGTACTGTTGTGAATGTGCTAGAGATGGTTTCTGAGCAGAGGATTCCTCTGGTGGTTACAATATAAGGGAGGTTCCCTCCCATGATGGTCGCCGGTAGTGTTGAGCATTCCGATACCGCAAGTATCGGGTATCGGCCGATATTCGCGTTATCGGAATTCCGATACTTAATTCCGATACTTTTTCCATATCGTATACCGGAATCGGAAGTTCCCATAATTCTTTGAGAGGCAATGTGATTTTAGTCAGCCAATGAGGAATCCTACGAAGTGTGGGCACATCCTGTAATGCTGCGGTCATCTTAACTAATGGCATGGCTGTGATTGGCTGCTGAAATGATGTCAGAATGCACTATAAAAGGCGCCGCCGCCATTTTAGCGTCACTGTGCTGTGAACTCAGTAAGGGACAGAACGCTACTCTGCTCACTCTGAGGGACAGTTAGATATTGCGATTTTGTGTACTACTGTGCTTGAGGCAGGCTAGTTTACCAACCGCTGTGTAAAGCTTCATTTTGCCAGTGTTGTTTTAACAGCTCTGTGCAAGGTGTGTGTGTGACAGTGCAGGTGACGCTGCAGTTTGCTCTGCATCCACCGCTGTTTGTAGGCATCTGCACGTGTCACTGTCACTGACTCTTTTTTTTTTTTTTTTTTTTTTTATTTTGTGGAATTGGTGCAGCTCCATTATATTAGAAAAAAAAATCAAATCTATTACTGTGACGTGCTTCCATCCGTATACAATACATTGGTTGCAAACACTATAGAAGTACAGAAAGGAGCTTTTCACAGATTGTGGACAGTTGTGTTTCAGTGTTCACTTCAGTCTGTGTTTTTTACTTTTTTGAGTGCAGATCACGCTCCAGTTACATGTTCAAGCACTGCTGCTTGTACTCTGCTGAGCGTGTCTCAGTGGCTCATCCTTTTCATTTATCTCCAATTGGTTCTGCTACATTCCATTTAAAATAAATCTAATCTATTAGTGTGACGCGCTTCCATCCGTATACAATACATTGGTTGCAAACACTATAGAAGTACAGAAAGGAGCTTTTCACAGATTGTGGACAGTTGTGTTTCAGTGTTCACTTCAGTCTGTGTTTTTTACTTTTTTGAGTGCAGATCACGCTCCAGTTACATGTTCAAGCACTGCTGCTTGTACTCTGCTGAGCGTGTCTCAGTGGCTCATCCTTTTCATTTATCTCCAATTGGTTCTGCTACATTCCATTTAAAATAAATCTAATCTATTAGTGTGACGCGCTTCCATCCGTATACAATACATTGGTTGCAAACACTATAGAAGTACAGAAAGGAGCTTTTCACAGATTGTGGACAGTTGTGTTTCAGTGTTCACTTCAGTCTGTGTTTTTTACTTTTTTGAGTGCAGATCACGCTCCAGTTTACATGTTCAAGCACTGCTGCTTGTACTCTGCTGAGCGTGTCTCAGTGGCTCATCCTTTTCATTTATCTCCAATTGGTTCTGCTACATTCCATTTAAAATAAATCTAATCTATTAGTGTGACGCGCTTCCATCCGTATACAATACATTGGTTGCAAACACTATAGAAGTACAGAAAGGAGCTTTTCACAGATTGTGGACAGTTGTGTTTCAGTGTTCACTTCAGTCTGTGTTTTTTACTTTTTTGAGTGCAGATCACGCTCCAGTTACATGTTCAAGCACTGCTGCTTGTACTCTGCTGAGCGTGTCTCAGTGGCTCATCCTTTTCATTTATCTCCAATTGGTTCTGCTACATTCCATTTAAAATAAATCTAATCTATTAGTGTGACGCGCTTCCATCCGTATACAATACATTGGTTGCAAACAATATAGAAGTACACAAACGGGCCTTTCACAGCTACTGAACATGGGTTTTTAATTTTTAACTAAAATATGTATTTTTTCAAATGACACAAATATAAGTAATGTTGAAGAGGAATAGTCCTACATCCATTGTTTGCACAATATTACAGGTGTACATCATGTCCCTTAATCAACAATGTATTATTATATTTACTTGTATGCTTTTATTTAAAAGCCAAGAACACAGAAGGATAACCTTCGCACTGCAGCTGTTGTCAAAGTTCAACCCACATTATGCACTTCCAACATTGCAGCATTTGAGGCATGATGTGAGTTGGATTGGTCAAAGTTATGGAGTGAGAAGGTTCACCATCAGTACCCTATAGCATAAGTATGCTTTTGTGTTAGCATTTGTGTTAGACATGTGGATATCTGCCATAATATGTCACAATTATTTAGTTACAGATTTGTTACCAACACTAATCATTGAATGGTTTTAAATTTGACGTTTCACTTGTTTACAGCTTAGAAATAAGGGTGTAGCCTGATATCTATGTGTAGCACTAGCCACTTTAACATGTCATGTTTTTTTAAACATGTGTAGGTAGGTAGCAGTAATTTTTGCCGGACACACAGCAGGGGAACAGCAGGCGTTACTGAACCCCACTATCACTATAGCTTGTGTATTGGTCTGTGGACACGACACTTCTGAGCAGCAACTGGCAGTGTTGTAGCCCAGGAGTATAGCTCAGGTGGTAGAAAGATGAACATAACAGGAGACATGGAAAACGTTGTCAACCAGTTAGTTAATCTGAAACCGGACAGGCAAATTCAGGCGAGATCCATGCCTAGTTCATTTTCAGAAAAGTAAGCCGTTCTACATTATCGTAGGATAGTCGCATGCAACGGTCTGTTAGTACACCACCTGCAGCAGTAAAGACGCGCTCCGATAATACACTGCCAGCAGATCAAGCCAGCACCTCCAATGCATACTGGCTAAGCTCTGGCCATGTATCCAGCTTAGAGACACAAAACTTGAATGGGGAAGAGCCATCTGGGAGTACACTGAGAGGGCAAGACATGTAGTCTGTCACCATCTTACGGAAATGTTGCCTCCTGCTGACTGGAGCCGTCTCGGATGGTGTAGACATTGGTGGCGCTGCCACAAAACTTCGACACATTTGGAACATACTGTTCTTGCCCTGTGCAGAGGCGCTGCTTGTGCTCCCTCTTGTTGCAGAGCTGTCTCCACTGCCTCGACGCACAGAGCTGCTTTGTAAATCAGTAGCAGCAGCAGTGCTCTCGGCTGGAATGGAGAACATTATGGATTGCACCAGTGTGTCTTGGTACTTCCGCATTTTACGCTCCCGGTTCAACGGTGTGATGAGGCTTTGTAAGTTGTCCCGGTAGCGAGGGTCTAGGAGGGTGTACACCCAATAATCAGACGTGGTGTGAATGTGTTCGATGCGGCGGTCGTTTCTCAGCCACTGCAGCATGAAATCAACCATGTGCTGCAGACTCCCAACTGGCCAAGAAACGTTGTCCCCTGCAAGAGGCGTCATCTCCGCCTGCTGTGCATCACCCCACCCTTGGTCTACATACTGACTAGAGCATTGTCTACCTCCCTCTGGAGCGATGTCTTCCTCCTCCATTGACTCCTCCTCATCCTCCTCACAAAGTCCTTCAAATACATATAAATTTACAAAATTTAAAACTCAAAATTTAAAAACTTTGTATCATAATTCTGTAACATCAGTTTATGGAACACAATAGCATTACAAAAGGATAGACAAAAAATGTACATTATGTGCTTTGTAAATACATTAAAAGTTTGTAATGGTTATGAAAATATAGACAGCGACTCTGGAGGTTCAATTGTTGATACAGCATGGTACTTTGAAAGTCCTCCAGCCCTTTGTGAGGAACCACGTTGCGCTGACTGTCCAGAAGGTGATGGAATTTGTGACTCCTCATCCTCCTCACAAAGTCCTTCAAATACATATAAATTTACAAAATTTAAAACTCAAAATTTAAAAACTTTGTATCATAATTCTGTAACATCAGTTTATGGAAACACAATAGCATTACAAAAGGATAGACAAAAAATGTACATTATGTGCTTTGTAAATACATTAAAAGTTTGTAATGGTTATGAAAATATAGACAGCGACTCTGGAGGTTCAATTGTTGATACAGCATGGTACTTTGAAAGTCCTCCAGCCCTTTGTGAGGAACCACGTTGCGCTGACTGTCCAGAAGGTGATGGAATTTGTGACTCCTCATCCTCCACCTCTTCCAAAACCTCATGCCTTAGTGCTTGCAGTGTTTTTTGAAGCAGGCAGATAAGGGGGACAGTCAGGCTGACTAGTGCATCATCTGCACTCGCCATCCGCGTTGACTCATCAAACGCACGCAAAACGTGGCAGATATCCTTCATAGAGTTATTCGCCACTCATTACACTGGCAGTGGCTGCCCATTCATTATAGGATCCAATTCTAATTACTGGTTCTCACCAACATAGCTCTCCACAGCGCAGCACCCCCCTACATCTCCTCCCTTATTTATATTTATCGGCCTAACCGACTGCTGCACTCTGCAAACGACCTTCGACTAACCTCTGCACTAATCCGTACCTCCCACTCCCAACTCCAAGACTTCACCCGCGCTGCGCCAATCCTCTGGAATGCTCTACCCCAAGAAATTAGGACTATCCGCAATTTGGATGGTTTCAGGCGCTCCCTCAAAACACATTTGTTCACAGTGGCCTATCACATTCACTAATCAAAGTCATTCTATGTGTAATTCTGTGTGTGTAGCCCATTCACTATCTCCATGCATCCCTCACTTCCTTAAAATGGCTGGACCATCATTGTAAAAACACCATTGTATATAAACACCTGTACTTTGTATCTCCCACACCTCATTGTAGATTGTAAGCTTTCACCAGCAGGGGCGGCTGATTTTGCTTAAATTATTGTATTGTTAACGTTGTTACTTATGACTCGTGTTTTGAAACTGTTAAACTGTAAAGCACTGCGGAATATTATGGCGCTATATAAAAAAATAATATTATTATTCTTATTATAGAGGCCCACTCAGTAGTGGTGAAGTGTGAACGCCGCAAATTGCGAGTTGACTGCGCCTGATGCAGCTGATACTCCATTACTGTTGGCTGCTGCTCACACAACCGCTCCAACATATGTAACGAGGAATTCCACCTGGTGGGTACGTCACATATAATGCGATGTTCATGAAGGTGAAATCTGCGTTGCAGAGCTGCAATCAGCGATCTGGCCATGCTGGAACGTCGCAAGTGAGCGCACTCTAGGCGGACCTTGTGCAGCAGTGCATCAAGATCCGGATAGTCCCTCAAAAAACTCTGCACGACCAAGTTGAGCACATATGACAGACATGGTATGTGAGTGAGGTTGCCAAGGCCCAGAGCTGACACCAGATTTCGGCCATTGTCACACACTACCAAGCCTGCCTGTAGATTCTCTTCCAAAAACCACACGTCGCTCTCCTGCTTTATGGCATTACAGAGCTCCTGCGCTGTGTGGCTAAGATTCCCCATGGAAATTAATTTCAGGATGGCCTGTTGACATTTGGACACGGCTGTGCTCATATCGGTCGCAACAGGTAAACGTTCACGGGTCCATGTGGAGGTAGACCGTGACGGCTCCTGCAGCGATGATTCTGAGGAACTGGAATAGGAGGAATCAATGTGTACAGACTTGATTCCTGCAATCCTTGGAGTTGGCAGAACACGTACAGCGCCACTCGCAAGATCAGTACCCGGCTGCACAACATTGACCCAATGGGCAGTGAGGGAAAGGTATTGTCCCTGGCCATGGGTGTTAGAACCCTCTTGTTAGGTTTTGTTTCAGTTTGCTGGTCACATGACCTTTTTTCCCTATTTAGTCTGGCTCCGCCCTTCTGGCTTTGCTTGACTTCATTGTATTATCTACTGTTAAGCTAGCCGGGTGCTTAGGTGCCTTAATCTGTGAGTTTTGCTTGATGTTAGGATCACAAAGTATTTATTTTTCTGTTTAATTATCCATGCTACAATTTATGTTAGGAGGTGTCCACCTTTTCTCCCAGTCCCTAGATCTTGTAGGGATTACTCCCTCGCAACTATAGGTCTTCGTTCACACTAGATGAGGACTTTAGCGGGTCTGGTCGCAGGATCAGGTTCCCCGTTACATCGTAGGGATTCAGCTTAGTTGTATTGTAGGGACAGAATTCCCTTCTTTCCTTACTGGTTGTAGCAGATCATAACAATGGGTACTGGTCCACGCATCGGTGGTCAGGTGGACCTTGCTACTGAGGGCTTTTAGTAGCGCATGTTTAATTTTTCCCTCAACATGCTTTTGCAGACCAGGGACGGCTTGCCTGCTGAAATTAAATCGGCTTGGCACATTGTATTGTGGGATTGACAATGATATTCAGTTACGGAAACTGTCTGTCTCCACCAGCCTGAATCACAGCATTTCAAGGGACAGGAGTTTTGCAATGCCAGCATTCAGAGCCTGTGCTCGTGCATGGTTTGCGGAGTATGGCCGTGTTTTATCCCATGCCTGTGCTACCGCTGGCTGTTTTGTGGCCTGGGAGTGTGAGGATGACAGGGAACTTGCTGCTGTGTGTGGAATAACAGTTTGTCTCTGGACAACAGTGGCCGAGGTTCTTCCATGGCGATCCTGTGAGGAAGCATAACCAGCTGTGTGTGAGCTCGATGAAGAGGCTTCAACACAACCTGAAGATGTAGGTGCTGCTGTAGGTTGGCCTACATCTCCAGTGTGTCTTTGTAACTCAACTACGTGCTTTGTCCGCACATGTTTCCACATATTTGTGGTATTGAGGTGACTGACACTTTTAGCTATTTTTAATTTTTGATTACACAGCTTGCATTTCACATAGCAAATATCATGTGCAAGTGTGTGAAAAAAGGACCACGCAGTGCAAGTCCTGGGAGCGCACGTTTTGACTTTTGGAAGACAACTGCTCCGAACAGGTGCCAAACTGGAGGCTACAGGCAACCGAGTCTGCAGCCTAACTCTCCCTCCTGTTTGTACCGTTGGGGCAATGTCTTCCTCTATCTTCCTTCTATCACTAACCATTTCTCTAGGCCTCTCCCAGCTTTCAACCAAAGTACTGGTTCTCACCCACAAAGCTCTCCACAGTGCAGCACCCCTCCTACATCTCCTCCCTCATTTCTATCTATCGGCCTAACCGACTGCTGCGCTCTGCAAACGACTTTCGACTAACCTCTGCACTAATACGTACCTCCCACTCCCGACTCCAAGACTTCTCCTGCTCTACGCCAATCCTCTGGAATGCTGTACCCCAAGAAATTAGGACTATCCACAATTTGCATGGTTTCAGGCGCTCCCTCAAAACACATTTGTTCAGAGCGGCCTATCACATTCACTAATCAAAGTCATTCTATGTATTCTGTGTAAGTGTGTGTGTGTCTCTAGCCCATTCACTATCTCCATCCCTCAGTCCCTTAAGATGGCTGGAACATCATTGTAAATGCACCATTGTATATAAACACCTATACTTTGTATCTCCCCCATCTCATTGTACATTGTAAGCTGTCACGAGCAGGGGCGACTTATTTAGCTTAAATTATTGTATTGTTAACGTTGTTACTTATGACTTGTGTTCTGAAACTGCTAAACTGTAAAGCGCTGCGGAATATGATGGCGCTATATAAATAAATATTATTATTATTCCTCTGAGCTGCTCCCACCACCTTCCTGTTCTTCATGCCATGTTGGGTATTGGACCTCATCATCTCCACTACCCTCTTCCAACACCTGCTGTTGGGTGGTCTGGCCAGCACCATGCTCAACAGAAACTGGCACCTGGGTCTCATCATCATCATCAGATGCGTTCTGCGGTGTGCTGACCATCGGCACTGTCTCACCCGCCTCTTCAGATTCAGAGAGACACAGCTGTTGCGCATCACTGCATACTCCCTCTTCTTCACATTACAGAATGCTGCTTGGCTGGGCCCCTGTTTGCAAGCCAATAGATTCTGAGAACAGAAGCAGACACTCAGCTGGCTCCTGTACAGAACTCTCTGACTGCCTGGGCAATTTGCCAGGCGGTGAAGAGACAGATGGTTGCCCAACAGTGCTGTGGTCCTGAGAGGAGGTGGAAGCAATTGAAGTCGATGCATTGGCTGAGATCCAAACAACAACGGCTTCAATTTGTTCTTCCCGCAGCAGGGGGGTACTCCGAGCTCCTACAAAAGTGCGCATAAAGGAACGCTCACGGCCCGGGGAAAACTGGTGGATGCTGTGTCACTGGGGGCCGCAGCAGCCACAGAATCCCCACGTCCTCTCCCTGAAGAAACTCCACGACCACGTGCCTTACTCCCTGCCTTCTTCATCTTGGTAGATTGATAAAGAAAGTCTGAAAAGTTATAAGGCCTAAGTGTGGTTATTCCGCAGAGACTGCAGTGAACACTGCACACAACTGTTCAGTAGGTGTGAAAGGCCCCTTTGTGTACTTCTATAGTGTTTGCAACCAATGTATTGTATACGGATGGAAGCGCGTCACACTAATAGATTTTATTTATTTGTAATAGAGTGGAGCAGCAACAATTAGAGAAAAATTTCAAGGATGTGCCAGTGACACACGCTCAGCAGACTACAACCAGCAGTGGTTGAAGAACTAACTGGAGCGTGATCTGCACTCCAAAAAGGAAAACCTCAGACTACAGTGAACACTGCACACAACTGTTCACTACCCAACGCGTCTCAGCAGGAAGGCAGTCTGTGCGTCAAAACAAAGGCGCAAGCATACATCCACGTACCCTGTTTATAAAGCTATATAAAAAAAATTATGTAGTAGTGACGCACACTTTATTGAGGTACAGTATTACATCGCCATTCACCATCTGTGGCTATGCAGTGTCATCTATATATACCTTATCTATCCGTTGTCATGCTTGCAAGTCGACAGTCAGGCATAAATAGCAATTTTCACTATGCACTATGCACTTTTTAAAGGTTATGTTTGTTAATAAACATGATTATTGCCACATATTATGAGTATTACATGATGGAAATTGTATAATTTTGTTATAAACTGTTTAGTGACATTATTCAGCAAATGTAACATTTTAGTAATGTCACAGATAACTTGTAATGCTGATGATGTTTTGAAGTCAGACATTCATTGTCTATACAATAAAAATGGTGTACATACTGTTACTTATCCATCATTAATGGATTCAGATATGTACTTGTATGCTTTTATGTACAACCGTATAGCAGATTCCTTAACTAATTTATTTTGTGGTTTGCATTGCTGTTCAACATGTTAATGTATGTGTTTATGTTTGTCAATTCTTTATTTATCTAGATATTAGTTTAAATGAAATCATCATCTTATGGTAGTAAAGGTTATCTTTCTCTTGTTTGAAGTATAGACATTTAAAATTGACAGGTAACAAGGAAATTACTTGATCTAGTATTTAAACATCCTCCTTGACCCTGAGCTCCAACACCGCCAGTTGTTGCTCGGAAGTGCTGTTAGCACAGTCAACACTTGCTCCTGTGTTACTGGGGTTCAGTAACGTCAGCTGGTCCTCGGTTGTGCCATTGGCTCTTTTCCTTCTGCTGCCCCTCCGGGTTCCAGTACCGTCAGCTGGTTCTCCGCAGTGCCTTTGGCCTAGGTGCCTCCATCTTGGTATCCGAGTTCCAGCAACGTCTGCTGGTCCTTGGTAGTGCTTTGGAGCACAGGTACCTCCTGCTTAGTAACCGTGTCCCAGTAACGTCAGCTGGTCCTCGGTTGTGCCATTGGCTCTTTTCCTTCTGCTGCCCCTCCGGGTTCCAGTACCGTCAGCTGGTTCTCCACAGTGCCTTTGGCCTAGGTGCCTCCATCTCGGTATCCGAGTTCCAGCAACGTCTGCTGGTCCTTGGTAGTGCTTTGGAGCACAGGTACCTCCTGCTTAGTAACCGTGTCCCAGTAACATCAGCTGGTACAAGATTGTGCTACAAATACAAGATACGGAACAAGAGACACAAGAACAATAAGCAGAAGATCTAAAAGCAGAAGAACATGAAGTATAAGACCAAAATGAAGAGCAAAATATATGCTCTAAATTCTAAGCAGAAGAAGACTAAGCAGTGTATGGGGGTGAGTCCGTTCCTCCTCGTGGTGCCCCTGGAAAATGCCTGCTGCTGCAGGCTAAACTGAACACGGACAAATACTGTTGTAATTTAAATCTTTTGTGACAGCAAGAACGGAAGGATGAAAAATTCATACTTTGACAGATTACAAGTACAGGATTCTCTGTCACAAATAAGAATATGATGAAGAAGATGAAGCAGAATATGAATAAGAATAATAGTTTAATAAGAAGAATATGAGTAATGTTAACAAAGATGAATAGCAAGAAGTTTAAGAAGAAGATAAAGAAGGTGAAGATGAAGAATAATTTGATGAAAAAGATGATGCTGCAGAAGATTATGAAGGAGAAAGTGTGTGAAAAGTTAAAAAGGTGAAGATGAAGAGCATGGAAGTTGTGTAATATACATATTTGCCAAAATATAAAAAACGTTAACATTGTCAATTTCTTCGTCAATCCGAACATCTTTAAAAAAAAAAATATTTATGCTATTCCATTTGATTGGGTTAAACATCTATGCCTTTAATGTCTCCTCAACCTTCCCCAATACATTCTACATTAGTCTTTGTTGTTTTCCTTCATGTACAATTAACCAACAAGGCAAGAATGGGTTTTTTTTAATTTCGATATTTTGTTCCCATAGACTTACATGGGACTTCCGGTATCGATATCGGGTATCGCCGATATTTTAGTGATATCGGCGATACCATTCCGATTCCGATACTTTAGGATATCGGAAAGTATCGCTCAACTCTAGTCGCCGGTGATCAATTGTTCTTGGCTCAATTGTGGTTCCTGGTTCATTTGGAAGTCTGCTGGAGTCTTGCCTGCACCTGCTGCTTTCAGATAAGATATTTTCTGCTTTTCTTTTTGTGCTTGCTTTTTGCATAGTTTTCTGCACTTTTGTGAGGTCAGCCGGGTCCCCTCCTGGGGCCTGTGCTCCTCTCAGTTTATCTGTAGCCACTGTTATTTGTTCATTTGCTTTTTCCTGTTTTTTCAGTGGTTGGGGCTTGGTTTTGTTACACCAGAGATCTGATTTAGGTGGATGAGATCGTGTGATCTCAGGTTTTTGGCAATCAGAAGTGTTGGTATTTTTTAGGGTTTTTTGTTGGATTGCAGTCAGAATTCTTTCCTGTACTTTCTGTCTAGACAGATTGGGCCCCAGCGTTTGCTCATTCTATTTTCTGTCTGTGTCCGTGCTTTTTTCTTGTCTAACCGCCATTACATGTTTGGGGGCTTCCTATTTTCTTTGGGGATCTGCTCCGGGGCAGATAGCTTTCATCTTTCTGCCTTTAGGTGTAGTTATCTCTCAGGCTGTGACGAGGCGTCTAGGATCAACGTAGGAACGCTCCACGGCTACCTCTAGTTGTGTCGTTAGTTCAGGTTACTGCCATCCTATAGGTTCCAGCCTCTCTGATGTATTACCGTTTTTGCTATTTCTCCTCAGCTACCTAAACATAACAGGACTGCCGCATTGCCAAAATTATGAAGGATGACGACTACTGGTTGGCCAGCATCCTCGATCCACGCTATATAGGCAAATTACAGAAAATCATGCCACAGGAGAACCTAGAGCTAATATTGGCGAACAAAGAAGCAACTCTGGTAAACTGTTTGTTAGAGCCATTCCCAGCACACAGCAGCGGTGCAGGTTCTACCACGAGCCATACTGGGCGAAATGGAAGAGGTGTTCGTGGTGCACACAGCCGAAGTGGCATTGGAGACAGGGGTTTCATGACCATGTTGTGGACTGATTTCTCGAGCTCACACGACTGGTAATACTGAATCGATTGCAACAGACAGGAGACAGCAGTTGTCAACTATGGTTCAAAATTACCTCTCCTCCCCTATCGATGTTCTCCCTCACAGTTCGTTCCCCTTTGACTACTGGGCCAGTAAACTGGACACCTGGCCTAAATTGGCACAACATGTCTTATAGGAGCTCGCTTGCCCTGCTTGTAGTGTGCTATCAGAAAGAGTTTTCAGTGCTGCTGGATCAATCTTGACAGAAAGAATGACCCAGCTGTCGACCCAAAATGTTGCTGATCTCACCTTCTTTAAAATGAATCGTGCCTGGGTTTCAAAGCATTTTGTACCACCTTCCCCTGATGACACATAGTTTGCCAGCAAAATGGCTCGCTTTGTCCTCCTCTTCCTCTGACTTCTCCAATTCCTCCATTTGCAGCTGTTGAACTTCCAGCCTACACCTCAACATATGCCAATTTTTACACCTCACTAACTGGGCTGTACCCCCCCAGGGCCGGCGTCAGCACCTGGCGCACCCAGGAAAGTGCCGGGGCCCTGAGCAGGTGGGGGGGCCCACTTGCCGTCAGGGACACCGGCGTATTATGAGGGGCCCTGTGCCAGTGGCGGCACCCACGAGTGGGCCCCCCCTGCTTGCTCAGGGCCCCAGCACTTGCAATACTTACCTCTCCCTGCTCCACCGCTGTGACGTCTTCCGCGTTTCCTGACAGTGACATTCAGGTCAGAGAGCACAATGACTTCACTTCTGTGCGCCGTCTGCCTAATTAGTCACAGAGCAGAGAGCTGGAAGATGGCGACGCTGAGGAGTCCAGAGTAGATCAGTGCCCAGCGAGGAGAGGTATTTAATTTTTTGTAATGTTTGGAGCAATATGTGGGTAACATTATACACTGGAGAATTATATATGGGGCCCATCATACACTTGAGCATCATAGATAGGGCCCATTATACACTGGAGCATTATATATGGGGCCCATCATACACTGGAGCATTATAAATGGGGTCCATCATACATTGAAACATCATATACGGGGCCCATTATGCACTGGAGCATCATATGGGGCCCATTATATATGGAGCATTATATAGGCTCATCATACACTGGAGCATCATCCATGGTTCCCTTCATATACTGGAGCATCATATGGGGCCAATTATATATGGTGCATCATATGGGGCACATTATATGTGGAGCATCACAAGGAGCCCATTATATATGGAGCATTATATATGGGGACCATTATATTTGGAGCATTATATGGGGCTCTTCATACACTGGAGCATCATATATGGGGCACATCATATACTAGAGCATCATATGGGGTTCATTATTTATGGGGCATCATATAGGGCCCTTTATATATGGAGCATCATATGTAGCACATATGGGGCCTATTCTGAATGGAGCATTATATGGAGCCCATTCTGTATGGAGTAATATATGGGCCCATCATATACTGTATGGAGCTTTATATGCGACTCATTAAACTGTATGCAGCAATATGTGGGGCTCATTATACTCTATGGCGACTGTCCTATACTGTATGGCACATTATATGGGGAACATCATATACTGGAGCATTATGTGGAGCTCATCATATACTGTATGGAACATTATATGGGACCAGTTATGTATGGAGCAATATATGGGGCTCATTATTTTGTATGGAGCATCATAAATGGGACTCATTATTCTGTATGGAGCAATATATGGGGCTCATTATTTGGTATAGAGCAATATATGGGGCTCATTATTCTGTATGGTGCACTATGTGGTGCCCATAATACTGTATTGAGGACTATACTGTCCGTTTTTCGAGCTATTGTAGAATTTACAATATATATCACACATGTAATGTAAGAAGTGATGTATTTGGCATTGTACTATACTTATATTTTTCTGCCGTATCGGAGCAACATGAATTGTGGTATGTGTTAAAGGGGTCCACTGAGACTCTTTCGCCCGGGGCCCACAAAAACCTGGACCCAACCCTGCCCCCCCACAACTTTAGCCAAATAACCCCCAGTTTTCAATGCATTACTATTATTATAAAGTAAATTAAGGTTGACGAGCTTCAGTAATAAGAATTGATGTCGTTGACATTGAAATGGGCACTGTAGGTGTGTTTACTGTCCTCCACTCACTACCGACTTTTATTCTCCATTGAGTTGCATTGGGGTCGTGTTCCGATCGAAACACGACTTTTGTCGTTTGTCGGCCGATTTCGTTCTACTCGACTTTTGGTAAAGTCGAGTGGCCCGAAACACGACTCGACCCTCCCGGAGGCAAAGTCGCTCATCTTTACCAAAAAGGAAAAGTTGTAGAGTTATGGAAATCCAAGGATCGATAGCCATGCAAATGATATGCAACTGATAAAAAAAATGGAAACCAAACTTTCAAAGCATCTCGATTTAATCAGCCTAGAGTGACACATGCAGAGATACAGTACTATGGAATGTTATCAATGAGGCTAATTAGATTAAATGTTTGTCTGAGAAACATCTGCCTCTCTGAATGCATTTGAACACTGAAATAAACAAGATCTGCTGATGGCTGCTCCCTTTGCAATTGTAGACCAAGGACGTCACAAATGTGCTCAATAGAGTTGAGCGAAACAGGTCGGTCAGATTCAAAAGTCGCCGACTTTCGCCAAAGTCGGGTTTCTCTGATCGAAACCCGACCATAGTGTGAAATCGGGCATGCGGTCGTCGACCCGAGCGCAAAAGTCGGTTTTCCTAGAATGCTTTCAGGCGCCTTTTTTCAGCCAATGAGCAAGGACGCACACTGTGAGCAGCGTCCAACACCATCTTAGAGAAGGGCATTGCAGTGATTGGCTTGCTTTGGGGGCGTCACAGTGTCTATAGAAGCCTTGACCGCCGACTGCCGTTTTACTTCTGCCGATCTTAACAGTAGGGAGAGGTTGCTGACGCTGTTTTTCAGTAGGGAGAGAGTTAGTGCTGGAAAGAGAAGTTCTTATGTGCTTGTGCTGATAGCAATTGTGCTGTACAGTTAAGGGTATGCCACACTAAACAACATCGCTAACGGGATCGCTAAAAAACGTCACTATTTAGCATTCCCGTTAGCGATGTTGTTGTGTGCGGCATCTGCCAGTGACGAGCTTCCTGCTGTGATCTCGCTCGTCGCTGGAATCGTTCCGGACCCTATTTTCGTCGCTGGCGCCCCGCTGGTAAGTATCTAATCGCTGAGTGTGGCACCTTTTTTAGCGATTTAGCGGTACTTTTGTACCGCTAAAGTCGTTAAGGAGATCGCTAACCGCGATAGCGTCCTAACGACATCGCTAAAATAGGTAGCTACTAGCGATATAGAAACAATCCCGCTAGCGATCTCATTAGTATGCGACGCTAACGAGATCGATAGCGGGATTGTGTAGTGTGGCAGTACCTTTAGTGTGCAGTGACAGGGGAGGATTTTCTTGTGTGCAGCAGCGCTGGTAATTTGGCTGCCTGCCAGAGACAGGGGAGGATTTTCTTTCATGTGCAGCAGCGTTGATTATTAGGCTGCCTGCTAGCTGTATTGCTGTGTGTACACTGCTGTGCAGACTGCTTTTTACACAGCACAAATACTTTTATTCTTTTTTTTGCACAGTTACCGAGCGTTCATTTTTTCTCACACGGTATAGAGCTGTATGCTCCTCACACGCTACCGTGTACCGGCTGGTATCAGGACAAATACATGCTGACTATCTGTGTGTGACTCCTGAAACATATATAAATTTCCCCTACACTGTATACAGCTGTACGCTTCTGATGCAGTACCCTTTTTCTGCTTTTTTATATTCTGGTCTTATTCATACTGAGCCTGTGAGCGTCTTTGTGTGACTCCGGAAATATATACGGAGATTTACAATTTCCTCTACACTGTATACAGCTGTACGCTTCTGATACAGTACCCTTTTTCTGCTTTTTATATTCTGGTCAAATCCACACTGAGCCTGTGAGTGTCTGTGTGTGGCTCCGGAAATATATACGGAGATTTACAATTACCTCTACACTGTATACAGCTGTACGCTTCTGATACAGGTCCCTTTTTCTGCTTTTTATACTCTGGTCTAATCCATACTGAGCCTGTGTAAGGTTCTTTGTCTCTGTTGACATGTTCCTTGAAACTCAGTTTTCCGTCGGCCATTTTGCTTTCTGTCTTTCTGCAGCTCTTGCCCTCAGTTAATATGGAGTTTCCAGTTTTCATGTTCCCGCCCTGATTCTTCCCTCTTGCTTCTTAAGCAGCCTCAGCTGAACAATCAGTGCTCCTGAATCAAGCCTCAGTCAGTCTGTGACCTGACTCCTGGAAGCCTTGGAATTGTACTCCAGCTATTCCCTACTGAGGAACCTTGGAACACTTTTGGACTCTGGAAACCTGCTGTTTGGTGAATCCATGTTTGCAGAGGAATTACGGTACAGAGAAGAGATCCTGAACCTGCTTTGGAGATTTATTGCAGTGCTTGAAGTTACTCTGGCCTGCTGTGTCTCCTGTCGCTGTTCCTGCAAACTGTGTGAACTTTTCAGCATGCTTGTATGAAGTAATACAAGTCATTTCATTTCAACCTATGTCTCCTGTGTTTTCCTCGCACCCAAGCACAAGACGCTATAGGAACTGTACACTATACATGACAAGATTCAGGAGCCAATGTTTAGTGTCTGCTGGGTCTGGGAAAGCCGTGTCTGCTGTGACTGTGGATATCAGATGTCCGTTTAATACCTTATTTGATGACAGTGTTTGTGACTTCTCACAACCATTCCAGGTGAGCGCATTCCCTTAAAATTTTACTCTGGAGTGTTACCACAGGTAAACACTATTGTTTTTTTTTTTTTTCCTTTCCTCTTCTCCTTCCAGCACCTCTGCCTTAAAAGATCTGGAAGATGGAGGCCCGCATAAAGGAACTTTGCGGAGTGACTGATACAATCCTTTCAGATGTACAGACTTTAAAAACCCGTTTTGCAAGCCTACAAGACCTCACCAATCATAATTTGCAAGTGTTTGGACAGACTACCCAGGAATTGCGAGCCAGGATTGAGGCTCTAGAGGAACGAGCCCAGGCTCCTGCCATAACCCCAAGTTCTGGGATCTCCAAATTACCTCCTTTTCGTTTTGGCGGTGAACGTGAGAAATTCAGGGGATTTATTAATCAATGCAATTTATTTTTCTCTGCACATGCTTCACAATTTCCCACTGAACGATCCAAAGTGCTTACTATAATCATGTTGCTTACCAATAAGGCTTTGATGTGGGCAAACCCTCTGATTGAGACTGAGGATGATTGTTTGAATCACCTTGATGTTTTTATTTCAGCCATGGGGCAGGTGTTTGATGACCCCAATCGAGGTGCAACAGCTGAAGCAGCCATGTTAACTTTGCACCAAGGTAAGCGTTCAGTAGCCGAATATGCCCTGGATTTCAGGAGATGGGCTCTTGATACCACTTGGGACACTTCCGCTAAAAAATCTATTTTTCGGAAAGGGTTGTCTCCACTGATTAAGGATGAACTTGCTCGTGCCGACCCTCCCACTGCGTTAGGTGACTTTATTAACTATTGTATCCGTATTGATGCTCGTCTGACTGAACGCAGACAAGAGAGATGGTTCGAAAATAATCGCACTAACCTTTTACTACCTCCTTCCTCAGCTAAGGAACCTTTGAGTAGGATCACAAGGGAACCAGAACCTGAACCCATGCAGGTGGACTCTTTACAAAGACGGGTTAGTGATGCACGCAAAGAACATCGTATAAAGGAAAATCTATGTTTCTACTGTGGTAAGTCAGGGCACTTCATTATAAACTGCCCCAGCCGTTCTCGTAAGACTACTGCAGCAGTCATTCACTGTGAGTGTTGCGAGAGGAGCTCTGTCATGTCCGAGCCTCAGGCTCCAGAGAGATCTGCTGCAAGAGATCTTGATTTCTCCGACTTAAACTCTGTTAGTTCTGGGGACGATGACGGTATAAACGCTGCAATTTTTCAAGTTTCCTCAGCAGTGTCCCAGCTGAGTTGTAAAAGAAACAATTCTCATTGCTTCCTTTCCATCAAACTCTGGGTTGACTCAGTCTGGGTGTCTAGCTCTGCTATGATCGACTCAGGAGCAAGTGGAAATTTTATGGATATCTCCTTTGCTCTGAAACAGGGGATACGTTCAGTGAAGAAGGCTACTCCAGTACAGATGGAGACTGTGGATGGCTCTCTACTGACTTCTGGACCAGTGGATCAAGAAACAGAGCCTTTGAGGGTCCTTATGGGTAAAGATCATCAGGAGAAAATGTCTTTTTTGCTTATCTCTTCTCCCCACTTTCCCATCATTCTAGGGCTACCATGGCTGCAGGCGCAGAATCCTACGATTAACTGGGAGACCAAGGAATTACACTTTCCGGAGAAACAGATGAGTCAAGGAGTTTCAGCTTGCTCTGTTCCTAAAGGAACCATGTCAGTCCCTGAACTACCAGCTGTATACCAGGACTATGACGATTTATGTGACAAGAAGAACGCTGATCAGCTTCCTCCTCACCGTCCATATGATTGTCCAATTGAATTATTACCCGGAGCCGAGATACCTTTTGGTAAGATCTACCCCCTAGCGGGGCCCGAGCTAAAAGCTTTGAAGGATTATATAGACGAAAATTTAGCCAAGGGCTTCATACGCCCCTCTTCATCTCCCGCAGGTGCACCCATCTTCTTTGTGAAGAAGAAAGATGGATCTCTGAGACCCTGCATAGACTATAGGGAACTCAATAAGGTTACTATTAGAAACAGTTATCCATTGCCTTTAATCCCTGAGTTGTTGGAGAGAGTGCGGCATGCCAAAATTTTCTCTAAACTGGATCTCCGTGGGGCCTATAACTTGGTCCGTATCAGACCTGGGGATGAATGGAAGACTGCTTTCAGGTCACGCTATGGACACTTTGAATATCTAGTTATGCCTTTTGGTCTGAGTACCGCCCCAGCCACTTTCCAACACTTCGTGAATGATATCTTCAGGGATCTCCTAGATACATTTGTGGTGATTTATCTGGATGATATTCTAATTTTTTCTAACTCCACAGAGGAACATCATGGACATGTGAGAATGGTCTTAGAACGCCTAAAACAAAACCATCTCTACATCAAACTTGAAAAATGTGAATTCCATAGGACCGAAATTCAATTTCTGGGGTATGTACTATCTACGCAAGGGATTAGTATGGATGGAAGCAAGACCCAAGCCATCAAGGATTGGCCAATTCCTAGAAATGTGAAGGAGGTGCAGCGTTTCATCGGGTTTGCCAACTTCTATAGACGTTTCATTAAGAATTTTTCTGAGGTAGTGTCACCTATCACCCAACTTACCCGGAAACAGTCTAGGTTCTCCTGGACCCCGCAAGCTCAGGAAGCATTTTCCTGTTTAAAGGATAAATTTACCACCGCACCTATCTTAGTACATCCCAACCCCGAGCTTGCCTTCATAATAGAGGTGGATGCTTCAGACTGTGCCGTTGGAGCTATACTCTCTCAGAGAACAGGTGAGAAGAATGTCTTGCATCCCTGTGCCTTCTTTTCCCAGCAGTTGTCTTCGGCTGAGAGGAACTACGATGTGGGCAATAGAGAATTGTTGGCCATTATTGCCGCCTTCAAGGAATGGAGACACCTTCTTCAGGGAGCTGCACAGCAAATAGTCGTCCTGACAGACCATCGTAACCTTGAATTTATCAGGTCGGCTAAGTGCCTGACTCCTCGCCAGGCTCGCTGGAATCTTTTCCTAAACCAATTTAATTTTGTCATTTCTTATAGACCAGGATCGCGCAATGGAAAGGCTGATGCACTCTCTAGGATTCATTCAGCAGAGACACGTCCACTTACTCCTCCTAAGACTATTCTTCCTGACTCTAGATTCCTGGGAGTGATTCATAATCAAGACCTACTTAAGGACATCAAGGAAGCATACCATGCGGATTCTTTGTTGGCTCAACCCCCAAGGGGCGTAAGTCTTGTCTTTAAGAATGGTGTGTGGATTCAGGGACAACGTCTGTATATACCTGATATAGTCAGATTGAGAGTTTTGCAACTCATCCACGATTCCAAGATAGCCGGGCATAGGGGAATTCTAAAGACACAAGAATTTCTTTCTCGTTTCTTTTGGTGGCCCACTTACAGGAAAGATGTCTTAAACTATGTCACTTCATGTGAAGTCTGTGCAAGATGCAAAACACCTTGCTCCTCACCAACTGGTCTGTTGCAACCTCTTCCCACCCCGTCCCGCCCGTGGGGATCCATTTCTATGGACTTCATTGTGGAGTTACCAACCTCTCAAGGGAAGAACACCATTCTAGTGGTGGTTGACCATCTAACAAAGGCAGCTCATTTTATCCCTTGTGTCGGCTTACCCACTGCAAAACAGACATCAGACTTGATGATTAAGAATGTGTTTCGCTTACATGGAGTACCGGATGAGGTTATTTCGGATCGAGGGGTGCAATTCACTTCAAGGTTTTGGCAAAATTTCTGTGCAGCATTAGACATTAAAGTAAACCTTTCTTCTGCTTTTCATCCCCAGACTAATGGACAGACAGAACGAACCAATCAGACCTGGAGCAGTATCTCCGCTGTTTTATCTGCCACCTACAGGATGATTGGGTGGATCTACTTCCACTGGCTGAGTTCTCTTATAACAACTCTCAGAGCGCCTCCACTAAGCAGTCTCCTTTTTAGTCCAATCTAGGTTATCATCCTAACATTCTTCCTCGATTTCCCATAGATACGCCCTTGCCGGCAGTGGCTGAAAGAATCACTTCTTTACAAAAGAATATGGATCTTCTAAAGGAAAATCTAGAATTGGCTCAGGAAAGGTACAAGAAAGCAGCAGATAAATTTCGTAAACCTGCACCAGCTTTCAAGGTAGGAGATTTGGTCTGGCTGTCAACCAGAAATCTTAAATTAAAGATTCCATCGTCTAAATTGGGACATAAGTACATTGGACCTTATAAGATCAATAAGATTATAAGTGCTGTTGCTTGTCGTCTTCAACTACCCAGAACTATGAGAATCCACCCTGTCTTTCATGTATCCCTACTAAAGGCTGCAACACCCAATACGTTTCCTGGACGTTCTTCTCCTTGCCCTGACCCAGTGCTGGTCTATGGTCAGGAAGAATTTATGGTGGAAAGGATTCTAGATTCCAGGTTGTACAGAAATCAGTTGCAATATTTGATTAAATGGCAGGGCTACCCAGTGGAGGACAACTCATGGGAACCAGTCAATAATGTAAATGCTCCTCGCCTGCTCCGCCAGTTTCATCAGAGGTACCCTGACAAGCCTGGTCTGAGGTCATCCGGAGGTTGCCCCTAAGGGGGGAGTAATGTAAGGTTCTTTGTCTCTGTTGACATGTTCCTTGAAACTCAGTTTTCCGTCGGCCATTTTGCTTTCTGTCTTTCTGCAGCTCTTGCCCTCAGTTAATATGGAGTTTCCAGTTTTATGTTCCCGCCCTGATTCTTCCCTCTTGCTTCTTAAGCAGCCTCAGCTGAACAATCAGTGCTCCTGAATCAAGCCTCAGTCAGTCTGTGACCTGACTCCTGGAAGCCTTGGAATTGTACTCCAGCTATTCCCTACTGAGGAACCTTGGAACACTTTTGGACTCTGGAAACCTGCTGTTTGGTGAATCCATGTTTGCAGAGGAATTACGGTACAGAGAAGAGATCCTGAACCTGCTTTGGAGATTTATTGTAGTGCTTGAAGTTACTCTGGCCTGCTGTGTCTCCTGTCGCTGTTCCTGCAAACTGTGTGAACTTTTCAGCATGCTTGTATGAAGTAATACAAGTCATTTCATTTCAACCTATGTCTCCTGTGTTTTCCTCGCACCCAAGCACAAGACGCTATAGGAACTGTACACTATACATGACAGCCTGTGAGCGTCTGTGTGTGAATCCGGAAATATATATGGAGATTTACAATTACCCCTACACTGTATACAGCTGTATGCTTCTGATACAGTACCCTTTTTCTGCTTTTTATATTCTGGTCTAATCCATACTGAGCCTGTGAGTGTCTGTGTGTGACTCCGGAAATATATACGGAGATTTACAATTACCCTTACACTGTATACACCTGTACGCTTCTGATACAGTTCTCTTTTTTTTGCTTTTTATATTCTGGTCTAATCCACACTGAGCCTGTGAGCGTCTGTGTGTGACTCTGGAAATATATACCGAGATTTAAATTTTACCCTATACTATATACACCTGATATCTTCTGATACAGTACCTTTTTTAACCCTTTTGTATTACGGTCAAATCCATACTGAGAGAGCGTTTGTGTTTGACTCCGGAAATATATACGGAGATTTAAATTTTACCCTATTCTATATACACCAGTTATCTTCTGATAAAGTACCTTTTTTCTGCTTTTTATATTCTGGTCTAATCCATACTGAGCCTGTGAGCGTTTGTGTGTGACTCCGGATATATATACGGAGATTTACAATTTCCCCTACACTGTATACAGCTGTGCTCTTCTGATACAGTACCCTTTTTCTGCTTTTTATATTCTGGCCTAATCCATACTGAGCCTGTGAGCGTCTGTGTGTGACTCCGGAAACATATACGGAGATTTACAATTACCCCTTCACTGTATACAGCTGTACGCTTCTGATACAATACCCTTTTTCTCCTTTTTATATTCTGGTCTAATCCACGCTGAGCCTGTGAGCGTCTGTGTGTGACTCCAGAAATATATACGGAGATTTACAATTACCCGTATACTGTGAACAGCTGTATGTTAGGGTTCGAGTTCCCGCTGCTGCACAAGGTGAGTCTCGAACCAGTCCAGCTGCGATCCCCCATCCATCTCCGTCCGCAGTGTAGCCTGCTCAGCAGAGACGTCGGTCCCAGCGTCTTGCTCATTCCAATACTGTGCAGAGACTTGCTGCTGCCCTTCCTGGATCTTCTATTGAGCCAGTGCTGGAGCAGACGTCTTTTGTTATGATTTGGTAGCTGAGGAGAGCAGGCAAAAAAGGCAATACACCAGAGAGGTTGGAAACTACTGGATTGCAGTACCCTGACTAACCTAACCACCACAACTAAAGGCAGCCGTGGAGCGTACCTACGTTGGTCCTAGAAGCCTCGTCACAGCCTGAGAAGCTAACTACACCTAAAGATAGAAAGAGGAAAACTATCTGCCCCGGAGCAGATCCCCAAAGAACATAGGAAGCCCCCAAACATGTAATGGCGGTTAGACAAGAGGAAATACAGACACAGACAGAAAATAGTATGAGCAAACGTTGGGGCCCAATCTTTCTAGAAAGAAAAGGATAGGAAGGACACTTACTGCAATCCAAAAAACCCTAAAAAAATACCAACTCACTAATTGCAAAAACACCTGAGATCACACGACCTCTACCACCTAAATTAGTTCTCTGGTGTAACAAAACTAAGCAGCAGCCACTGAAAAAACTGGAAAAGGCAAATGAACAAATAACAGTGGCTCAGATAAACTGAGAGGAGCACAAGCCCCGGAGGGGACCTGGCTGACCTCCACAGAAGTGCAGGACAAAATGCAAAAAGCAAGCACAAAAAATAAAAGCAGAAAATATCTTATCTGTTAGCAGAAGATGCAGGCAAGACACAGCAAGCTTCCAAGTGAACCAGGAACCAAAGTTGAGACAAGAACAATTGATCACCGGCAACCCTGATGGGAGGGAACCTCCCTTATATAAGACCAGTCTATAACACCTGATTGCCAATCTTCACAATCTTCATTGAATAGTTCAGTACTGTTTGTAACCACCAGAGGGAGCTTCTGCTCAGAATTCATTTCTAACACATTCACAACAGTACCCCCCCCTTGAGGAGGGGTCACCGAACCCTCATTTGGGCAACCAGGTCGGTCAGGATGAGCTCTGTGATACGCACGGATCAGTCTCCTAGCATGGATGTCCGAAGCAAACACCCAAGAATTGTCCTCCTGACCATAACCTCTCCACTTAACCAAATACTGGAGTTTCCGTCTAGAAAAACGAGAATCCAATATTTCTCAACCACATACTCCAGATTGCCCTCAACCAAAACAGGGTCAGGAGGCGCAGCCATAGGAACCACTGGCTCGACAAACCTCTTCAATAAGGACTTGTGGAACACGTTATGGATCTTAAATGTCCCTGGAAGAAGCAAACGGAAGGAAACCGGATTAAGAATCTCCATGATCTTAAAAGGTCCAATGAACCTAGGCTTAAACTTTGGAGATGCAACCCTCATAGGAATATTTCTTGAGGACAACCAGACCAAGTCCCCCACTTCAAACCGAGAAACATCAGTCCTATGCCGGTTGGCAAACCGCTGGGCCCTCTCCTGAGAGACGGACAACCTCTCCACTACCTGGTCCCAAATCTGCTGCATACGCTCCACAATAGAGTCAACACCTGGACAGACAGAAGCCTCCGTCTGTCCCGAAGAAAATCAAGGGTGAAACCCAAAATTGCAGAAAAATGGAGACATCAAAGTGGCAGAGCTAGCCCTATTATTAAGAGCAAACTCAGCCAAAGGCAAAAAAGAGACCCAGTCATCCTGATCAGCAGACACAAAGCATCTCAGATAAGTCTCCAATGTCTGGTTTGTTCTCTCAGTTTGTCCATTGGTCTGAAGATGAAAAGCCGAGGAGAAAGACAATTGAACACCAAGTTTAGAACAAAAAGTCCTCCAAAATCTGGAAACAAACTGGACTCCTCTGTCAGACACAATGTTCTCAGGAATGCCGTGTAACCGAACCACGTGCTGAAGGAACAAAGGCACCAATTCGAAAGGAAGGCAACTTAGGTAATGGCACAAGATGTATCATTTTGGAAAACCTATCACAAATCACCCAGATAACGGTCATTCTCTGAGAAATAGGGAGGTCGGAAATGAAATCCATAGAGATATGGGTCCATGGTCTCTTGGGCACAGGCAATGGCATCAACAAAATACTAGAGCGAGAGCAAGGCTTGGAGCGAGAGCAAGTCCCGCAGGACTGCACAAATTCCCTGACGTCACGAGACAAAGTAGGCCACCAAAAGGAACGACTAACCAAGTCTCTGGTACCAAAAATTCCGGGATGACCGGCCAACGTGGAACAATGAATCTCAGACATCACACTCTTTTTCCACCGGTCTGGGACAAACAATTTCCCAATAGGGCAGCGCTCGGGTTTATCCTCCTGACACCCTTCCAGAGCCAGTCTCAAATTGGGCGAGATGGCGGAAAGAACTACACCCTCTTTCAAAATAACAGCAGGATCAGATAACTCAGGAGAGTCCGCAAGGAAACTCCTCGAGAGGGCATCCGCTTTAACATTCTTAGTGCCAGGAAGAAAGGAAACCACAAAATTAAAACGTCTGAAAAACAAGGCCCACCTGGCCTGTCTAGGATTAAGTCGCTTGGCTGATTCCAGATAAACCAGATTCTTATGGTCCGTGAGGACCACCACCTGATGTTTGGCTCCCTCCAGCCAATGTCTCCAGTTTTCAAAAGCCCACTTCATGGCCAATAACTCCGATTACCCAAGTCATAATTACGTTCAGTTGGAGAAAATTTTAGAGAGAAAAAGGCACAAGGGTTACTTTTAGAGGTCTCTGGATCTCTTTGGGATAAAACGGCACCTGCCCCAATTTCAGAGGCATCAACCTCCACCTGAAATGGCAGAGAAACATCAGGCTGCCATAGAACAGGAGCAGAAGTGAATCTCTGCTTAAGTTCCTGAAACGCAAAGACTGCCTCAGGAGGCCAATTCACCACATCAGAACCCTTCTTGGTCAAATCAGTCAATGATTTAACAATAACAGAGAAATTACCAATAAATTTACGATAAAAATTGGCAAAACCCAAGAATCTCTGAAGAGCCTGTAATGAAGTAGGTTGGACCCAATCACAGATGGCCTGAACCTTGACCGGGTCCATTTCAATAACAGATGGGGACAAAATGAATCCAGAAATTAGATCCTCTGTACGCCAAAAAGACACTTTGATCCCTTCACATACAGAGCATTCTCTCTCAAAATCTGGAACACAGTCCGAACATGTTTCACATGAGAGTCTCAGTCATTGGAAAAAATCAAGATATCATCCAAATAAACAATCAGATATTTATCCACAAAATCCCTGAAAATGTCATTCATGAAGTGTTGAGGGTCTGCGGAACGCACCAAATATATAAAGTAGAGAGGTGCGTTCGCAGCCCGGGGTCCACCGTGCAAGCGGAGTCTGCTGCTAGTAGAAATGGCGCGAGAAGCAAACTCTGTTATCCCGCAGAGTCGCCAACATAAACACCGTAATGCGCTGTGGCAATAAGTGCGAACTCTGTTACTCCACAGAGCCGCTAGAAGGAGGCCGCGGCGCTATATGGCGATGTGTGCGCACTCACTAGACACAACTGAGTGGCAAAGAAAACACGCAAGGGCGCTGTCTAGCGTTGAAAGCGAACCCTGTTACGTCACAGGGCCGCTAAGAAAAAATCCTGTGTCCTGTCAGGCTCTCAGGTACACAGTTAAGTGCTACGCGTTCATAAAGCGTGATCATGTGCTAATGTCCTCGCGGGAGTCACCCGCCATCTATGGCGTCTGAACGCCAGACCCTGAATACGGCAATCAAAACTCCTCACCGGTTATGCCGGTAATCTAGGGCATCTAGGACACCGACCCTGACCAGCTACCATACCAAACTCCTCACCGATTAAGTCGGTATTCTAGTGGCTTATTTCAGCCGGGTCCCTATCCACACATACACATGACCACACTGGCGCATAGCATACAATGATTGATATTAGCGCATGGCGGCCCAGCCATGCTACCCTTTTATAGCAACAGCTACAGGACCTTCCAGGAACAAGGACCAATGAGAAGCTGTTACAAAAAAACGTAGCTACATGACCTTCCTGGCGGACCAATAGGAGCCGCTGCAGCTCCTGAACATGTGACCCCTGATCTCCAATGAGAGATCTAACTCTGGGCATGCTCAGATGGGAAAACGCAGGACTTTGTCTCAAAGACGACTGCTCCAGCACTGGCTATAATAGCAGATCCAGGAAAGGCAGCAGCAAGTCACTGCACAGTAGAGGAGTGGGCAAGACGCCTGGACCGACGTCTCTGCTGAGCAGGTTCCACTGCGGCCGGATATGAATGGGAGACCGCAGCGGGACGGGTTCGAGACTCCCCTTGTGCAGCAGCGGGAAATCGAACCCTAACATGAAGGACTGGAAGACGGAAGGAGCATTAGTGAGCCCAAAGGGCATCACTAGGTACTCAAAATGCCCCTCTGGGGTATTAAATGCCGTCTTCCATTCATCCCCGTGCTTAATGCGAATAAGGTTATACGCCCCCCTGAGGTCAAGCTTGGTAAACCAAGTAGCATTTTTCACCCTGGAAAACAGGTCAGAAATCAAGGGTAATGGATATTGATATTTCACAGTGATATTGTTCAAGAGACGATAATCAATACACGGCCTTAATGAACCATCCTTTTTGGCCACAAAGAAAAAACCGGCACCCAAGGGTGAAGAGGATGGTCTGATATGACCCTTCTCCAATGACTCCTTGATATAAGACCGCATAGCGTCATGTTCAGGTACAGACAAGTTAAAAAGGCGACCTTTAGGGAATTTACTACCAGGCACTAATTCAATAGCGCAGTCATAGCTCCTATGGGGGGGTAAGGATGCAGATTTACTTTCGCTAAACACATCAGAAAAATCAGTCAAAAAGTCAGGAACATCCTGAGCCTGGGTAGAGGCAGAAAAAACAGGAGTGTTGGCATTAACACATTGGCAGCCCCAACTGGTTACAGACACAGATTTCCAATCCAAAACAGGATTATGAGACTGTAACCAAGGGAAACCTAGTACAATAATGTCATGCAGATTATACAGCACCAAAAATTTGCTACTCTCCTGATGATCAGGTTCAACCCTCATTATCACCTGAGTAGAGAACTGGGGTTTAGTCTCAGCCAAAGGGGTAGAATCGATCCCCAGTAGGGGAATAGACTTCCGTAGGGGTATCAAGGGAAACCCACAACGTTTAGCAAAATCAAAATCCATCAGGTTAATAGCTGCTCCCGAATCAACAAAAGCCTGAGCAGAAAATGTGGACAGGGAGCAAATCAGGGTAACAGTCAACAGAAATTTAGTCTGAACACTACCCAAGACAACTGAGCGTGCAAAACGTCTTCCCCGCTTAGGGCAGACTGAAATAGCATGAGAGGCGTCACCACAGTAGAAACATAACCCATTGCGTTTTTGAAACTCATGACGCTGTGCCCCAGAAGCCACTCTATCACACTGCATGGGTTCAGAAGATGGTTCACAAGGCAACACTATTCCATGCATACCTCTACGCTCACGCAAACGTCTGTCAATTTGAATCGCCAATGACATAGAATCATTGAGACCAGAGGGAGCAGGGAAACCCACCATAACATCTTTTACATTCTCTGACAGACCCTTCCGAAAAAGGACTGCCAAAGCATCATCAATCCATTTGGTCAGGACTGCCCACCTTCGGAATCTCTGACAGTACAACTCAGCGTCCTCAAGCCCCTGATTTAATGCCAACAAGGTTTTTTCAGCTTGATCAGTGACATTAGGTTCATCGTACAATAACCCCAGAGCCAGAAAAAATGCATCAACATTACTCAAAACAGGATCCCCAGGTGTCAGGGAAAAAGCCCAATCCTGAGGATCGCCGCGCAGGAGAGAGATGACAATTTGAACCTGCTGTGCTGCGTTCCCTGAGGACTTAGGTTTTAAGGCAAAAAACAAACTTACAGTTATTTTTGAAATTCAGAAATTTAGCTCGATCCCCTAAAAACAAATCTGGCATGGGGATCCTAGGTTCCACGACCGGCAACCCTGCAAGATAGGTAGCAATACTCCGAACTTCAGTGGCAAGCTGATCCACACGGCCAGACAACTGTGCAAAATCCATTGAGAGAAAAAAAATCCTCAGCACCCAGAGAAAAAGAGGGAAAGAAACAATATATATATATATCTCTGACAACTCTGACAACTTTTTTTTTTTTTTTTTTTTTTTTACACTATCTTTCCCTTCTGTGAGTACCATATAATTTTCAGTTTGGCCGGTGATACTGTTATGATTTGGCAGCTGAGGAGAGCAGGCAAAAAAGGCAATACACCAGAGAGGTTGAAAACTACTGGATTGCAGTACCCTGACTAACCACCACAACTAAAGGCAGCCGTGGAGCGTACCTACGTTGGTCCTAGACGCCTCGTCACAGCCTGAGAAGCTAATTACACCTAAAGATAGAAAGAGGAAAACTATCTGCCCCGGAGCAGATCCCCAAAGAACATAGGAAGCCCCCAAACATGTAATGGAGGTTAGACAAGAGGAAATACAGACACAGACAGAAAATAGTATGAGCAAATGTTGGGGCCCAATCTTCCTAGAAAGAAAAGGATAGGAAGGACACTTCCTGCAATCTAAAAAACCCTAAAAAAATACCAACTCACTAATTGCAAAAACACCTGAGATCACACGACCTCTCCCACCTAAATTAGTTCTCTGGTGTAACAAAACTAAGCAGCAGCCACTGAAAAAACTGGAAAAGGCAAATGAACAAATAACAGTGGCTCAGATAAACTGAGAGGAGCACAAGCCCCCGGAGGGGACCTGGCTGACCTCCACAGAAGTGCAGGACAAAATGCAAAAAGCAAGCACAAAAAATAAAAGCAGAAAATATCTTATCTGTTAGCAGAAGATGCAGGCAAGACACAGCAAGCTTCCAAGAGAACCAGGAACCAAAGTTGAGACAAGAACAATTGATCACCTGCAACCCTGATGGGAGGGAACCTCCCTTATATAAGACCAGTCTGTAACACCTGATTGCCAATCTTAACAATCTTCATTGAATAGTTCAGTACTGTTTGTAACCACCAGAGGGAACTTCTGCTCAGAATTCATTTCTAACACATTCACAACAGTCTTTGGGACGAAGTCCTGTGTTTCCCCTTCTGAGCATGCCCAGGGTAAGATCTCTCATTGGAGATCAGAGGTCACATGTTCAGGTACTGCAGCAGCTCCAATTGGTCCGCCAGGAAGGTCCTGAAACTACATGTGTTTTGGAACAGTTTCTCATTGGTCCTTGTTTCTGGCAGGTCCTTTAGCTGTTACTATATAAGGGTGGCATGGCTGTGCCTCCATGCGCTAGTATCAATTGCATTATGTGCTTTGCGCCAGTGTGATCATGCACGCATGTGGTTAGGGCTCGGCTGAAATAAGTCCCTAGAATACCGGCACCTCCGGTGAGGAGATTTGAGTGCACGTGGTTAGGGCTTGGCTGAAATAAGCCACTAGAATACCGGCTTCTCCGGTGAGGAGATTGCTTGATTGCGTTGCTGTCTGATCATGGACTGCTATCCGCACAGCAGATATCTGTGTACCCCTGTCGTGTTAACAGGACACAGTCTTTTTCTCAGTGTCTCTGAGACGCAACAGGGTTCGCTTTAGAACGCTGGTTCAGCGCCCTAGCGTTTTACTTTGCAGCTCACTGGAGCTAAGTGAGTTCGCACTTATCGTCATATAGCGCTGTGGCATTCCCGTTAGCGGCTCTGGGGATTAACAGAGTCGCACTTACTGCCACAGCGCGCTACAGAGTTTATTTTAGCGACCTTGCGGGATAACAGAGTTCGCTACTTTCGCCATCTTACTAGCAGCGGGCTTCACCTACACGGTGGACCCCGGGCTGCGAACGCACCTCTCTACTACATCTATTAGGTGCGTTCCGCAGACCCTAACATAATACTAGTGCCAGGGTCTGGTTAGTAAAATGGCGGATGACCAGCGTCTACAGCAGTACATCCAGCAGCTGAAGGGTAGGTTGGCGGTCCTTGAGCGCACAACCTCAGCTGTGGATGTTATCGCAGTCGCTGTTCATGCTGCTAGCGTAGCTGCAGCCAGTTTGTCCACCGCTACCTCTGCTCCGACATTATCCCACCTCCCACTTCCAGACAAGTTTACGGGTGACAGTAAACATTGTCGGGGATTCGTGAATCAGTGCTCTATACAGCTTGAGCTTCTGGCAACACGTTTCCCCACGGAACGGGCACAAGTGGCTTTTATTGTGTCTCTTCTGTCGGGCAGAGCATTGGAGTGGGCAACGCCGCTGTGGGAGCACGACGATCGTGTGGTGCGGAGTGCTCCTCGGTTTTCGGAGGCTCTGAAAAAGGTCTTTTTAGGACCTCAGGTCACGCACGATACGGCACTCCAACTGCTGGCAATGTCACAGGGCTTGTCCATGGTCAGCCAGTTCTCAGTCCAATTTCGGACTTTGGCCTCTGAAATAGAGTGGCCAGATAAAGTTCTTATTCCATTGTTCTGGAGAGGACTGGCAGACCATGTAAAGGACGCTTTGGCTACCAGGGAGATCCCTGCCACACTGGAGAAACTCATTTCTATATCTACCCGCATCAGCCTCCATTTTCACGAGCGGAGGTTAGAGCGGACCCAGTGTAGGCAGAGGTTTCGGCTGGCACCCACCTTTGCCAAACCTCTTGAATTTCCCGTTCGGGCTTCTGACTCCCCACAGACCGTGGAGACTACTCGAGTGGGATCTAAGTCTCGGACCACTCGAGTATCCGTGGTCTGTAGAGTGTGTCAGCAGCCAGGACATTATGCCAACCGATGTCCCCAGCGAATGAGTAAACGGTCATGTTCCATAACCATAGGTGCAGGGTCATTAGACGCGAGGGATTTTGCTCCGAAAGTGCTCCTTAAAGGGTTAATCTCTCTAGGTTCATCCACTCTTCCCGCCAAGCTTTGTGTGGACTCTGGGGAAGAGGGGAATTTTATGTCCTCCTCCTTTGCCTCTCGCCATTCCATACCGCTGGTGACGCTCGACGAGCCAATATCGGTGAGAGTATTGAATGGAACAATCCTGCCCTCACAAATCACCTACCAGACTGTCTCTCTACCTTCGTCTATGTGCCCTTCTCATCAGGAGAATATATCCCTTTTTGTTCTTCCTGAGGGAATAGATGAGGTTTTGTTGGGATTACCCTGGCTTTGTCACCACTCTCCCCATATTGAATGGTCCTCTGGGAGAATACTGGGTTGGGGTGATCATTGCAGAGACAGATGTCTCAGAGAGGACGTTCAGGTTTCCACCACGGAGATACCCATAGACCTTGCTTCTCTCCCCAAGATTTATCGGTCATACGCGGACGTATTCTCCAAAAAGGCAGCGGAGACTCTTCCGCCTCATCGCCCCTATGACTGTCCTATAGACCTCTTGCCTGGAACGGAGCCTCCTCGGGGAAGAGTGTATCCTCTCTTCCTCAGACGGAGGCCATGTCACAATTGTAATGGATTGGCAAGAACCTCACTCTCTTAAAGTGGTGCAGCGCTTTATGATGTTCATTAATTACTATCACCAATTCATTCCCCACTTCTCTACTTTGGTTGCTCCCTTGGTAGCCCTCACCAAGAAGGGAGCCAATCCTAAATTGTGATCAGAGGAGGTCTCCAAGGCCTTTACTTCAATTAAGTCCCATTTTGCTAGCGCTCCTATCCTACATCGTCCCAAGGTTGATAAGACTTTTATATTGGAGGTAGATGCCTCATCCGTTGGTGCTGGAGCAGTCCTTTTTCAAAAGGATGCTCAAGGTCGTAAACATCCTTGCTTCTTCTTCTCCAAGACCTTCACACCAGCGGAGAGGAATTATTTCATTGGGGATAGGGAGTTGCTAGCCATGAAGTTGGCCTTTTCCGAGTGGAGACGTCTCGTGGAGGGGGCTCACTTTCCCTTTCAAGTGTTCACTGACCACAAAAATTTGGTCTCTTTACAGACCGCCCAGCGGCTAAATTCCCGTCAGGCCAGATGGTCCCTGTTCTTCTCCCGGTTCCATGTCACCCTCCATTTTCTCTCCGGGGAGAAGAACATTCGTGCCGATGCTCTGTCTCGCTCCATGGTGTCCTCTGAGGAGGTGGAGGAGGAGCTTCAGTTGATTGTCCCCACAGAGAGCCTAAGAACTGTGGCCCCAGTTTCGCTTGAGTCTGTGCTTCCGGGCAAGACTTTTGTGCCCATCAATTTGCGACCGGAGGTACTCTCTTGGGCACACTCGTCCAGGGTGGGTGGACATTTTGGGGCAAAGAGGACATCTGAGTTGCTGGCGAGGACATACTGGTGGCCACATTTTGTCCGTGACGTCAGGGAATACGTTCAGGCGTGCGTCTCCTGCGCCAAGAATAAGTCTCCTCGACAACGGCCAGCTGGGTTACTTTTCCCTTTACCGGTGGCAGACAGGCCCTGGGAGATGGTTGGGATGGATTTTGTAGTGGGCTTACCCAAGTCTCGGGGCTGCACCATCATCTGGGTAATAACCAACCACTTCTCCAAAATGGTGCACTTGGTGCCGTTACTACGGTTACCGTCTGCACGGGCCTTGCCAGCATTATTCATCAGGCATATTTTCCCCTACACGGTATGCCAGACAAAATTGTCAGTGATCGAGGTCCCCAGTTTGCGTCTCGGTTCTGGAGAGAGCTGTGTAGTTTACTCAACATTGAGTTGATTCTCTCCTCTGCATACCATCCCGAGACGAATGGTTTGGTAGAGAGGGCCAACCAGACCTTGGTCAAATACTTGCGACATTTTGTCTCCGCCAGGCAGGATGTCTGGGCATCCTTGCTACCATGGGCTGAGTTCGCTCTAAATAATGGTGTGGCTGACTCCACCGGACAGACCCCATTCCTCCTGAACTACGGTCAGCATCCGCGGGTATCAGTGCCCATGCCCGTGTCTTCCGCCGATTCCAGGGGGGCAGACTGGGCTGTGGAGGCATGGGACATTTGGGACCGCACCCAGGATGCCATTCAGGCCTCCAAAGAGAGGATGAGGTCTTCGGCCGATGCCCATCGGCACCCCGCTCCTACATTTGCTCCAGGTGACCTAGTGTGGCTTTCTGCCCGAAACATCAGGCTACGTGTAGAGTCCACCAAGTTGGCACCTCGCTTTTTAGACCCCTCTAAAGTTCTTGAGCAGGTGAACCCGGTGGTTTACCACCTAGCCCTTCCGCCTCGCCTTGGTATCACCGACACCTTTCACGTGTCTCTCCTGAAACCCATGGCCATTTCCCGGTTTTCCGAGTCATCTGCCGGGACGTCGGGTTCATCTACCGACGATCATGAGGTGAACGCCATTGTTGGGTGCAAGGTGGTACGAGGCAAAAAATTTTATTTGGTGGATTGGAGGGGTTATGGGCCTGAGGATAGGTCCTGGGAGCCTGCTGAGCATGTTCACGCTCCGCAGCTCATCGCTGCCTTTGAGCGCAGCAAGGCCCAAAGAAGGGGGGCCCTAGGAGGGGGGTAATGTTAGGGTTCGAGTTCCCGCTGCTGCACAAGGGGAGTCTCGAACCAGTCCCACTGCAGTCCCCCATCCATCTCCATCCGGAGTGGAGCCTGCTCAGCAGAGACGTCGGACCCAGCGTCTTGCTCATTCCAATACTGTGTAGAGACTTGCTGCTGCCCTTCCTGGATCTTCTATTATAGCTAGTGCTGGAGCAGACGTCTTTGGGAAGAAGTCCTGAGTTTCCCCTTCTGAGCATGCCCAGGGTAAGATCTCTCATTGGAGATCAGGGGTCACATGTTCAGGTACTGCAGCAGCTCCAATTGGTCCGCCCGGAAGGTCCTGAAACTACATGTGTTTTGGAACAGCTTCTCATTGGTCCTTGTTTCTGGCAGGTCCTGTAGCTGTTACTATAAAAGGGTGGCATGGCTGGGCCGCCATGCGCTAGTATCAATTGCATTATGTGCTTTGCGCCAGTGTGATCATGCACGCATGTGGTTAGGGCTCGGCTGAAATAAGCCCCTAGAATACCGGCTTCTCCGGTGAGGAGATTGCTTGATTGCGTTGCTGTCTGCATGATCACGGACTGCTATCCGCTCAGCAGTTATCTGTGTACCACTGTGGTGTTAACAGGACACAGTCTTTTTCTCAGCGGCTCTGTAACGCAACAGGGTTAGCTTTATAACGCTGGTTCAGCGCCCTAGCATTTTACTTTGCGGCTCACTGGAGCTAAGTGAGTTCGCACTTATTGCCATATAGCGCTGTGGCATTCCCGTTAGCGGCTCTGGGGATTAACAGAGTCGCACTTACTGCCACAGTGCGCTGCGGCGTTTATTTTAGCTACTCTGTGGGATAACAGAGTTCGCTACTTTCACCATCTTACTAGCAGCGGGCTTCACCTGCACGGTGGACCCCGGGCTGCGAACGCACCTCTCTACTATATCTATTAGGTGCGTTCCGCAGACCCTAACACTGTACGCTTCTGATACAGTACCCTTTTTCTGCTTTTTATATTCTAGTTTAATCCATACGGAGCCTGTGAGGTCTGTGTGTGACTGGAAATATATACGGAGATTTAAATTAAACCCTATAATATATACACCTGGTATCTTCTGATACAGTGCCTTTTTTCTCCCTTTTTTATTGAGGTCAAATCCATAGTGAGAGAGCGTCTGTGTGTGACTCCGGAAATATATACGGAAATTGAAATTGTCCCCTTCACCGTATACAGCTGTACGCTTCTGATACAGTACCATATATCTGCTGGTATTTTTGGTACATTTTCCCAAACATAAGGAAGTATGGTGAAAGAGGCCGCGGATGTGGATGGGGGGGCCAGCTGGTACTGATGGTGGTGGTGGGTGCATCTGCTGGTAGTGCCAAAAGCACAATAGCACCTAAGGCAGGAGGTGTTGAGCCTGCATCATCGTCTGGCTCCAAAAGGCCTGGAAGACTCCCTTTTCTGGGAGTAAGTAAACCGCTTTTAAAGCCAGAGCATCAGGAACAGGTTTTGGCTTACATTGCCGAAACAGCCTCCAGCTCTATCGCCTTCTCTTCAGAAGTTTCAAAAAATGCAAGCACTGAGTCATCAGTGCAGGCTCCTGGTCAGGAACAACACCTTTCCTTGTGTCCTTCACCCCCACCAAAAGTGAAGGATGCGGCAGGCCACACTTCAGATTACTCCATAGAGCTCTTTTCACATACCATACCTGGGTTATCAAGTCAAATCCTGAATTCCCCAGTCCATGATGAATCTGACATGGAGTGCACTGATGCACAGCCACTGCTATATGATTCTGCTGGTGCATTCATCCAGAGCACTACATTGCCATCGCAGTCTACTGAGCCAGAATCTGACACTGATGAAACTCAGGTGTCCCTTCCCGCATACTATAAAACCTTACACGGTGACACAGAGGAAGGTGCAGATGAAATTGTAGAGGAGGTGATGGATGACCCAGTTGTTGACCCGGATTGGCAACCATTTGGGGAAGAGGGTGTCGCTGGCAATAGCTCACAAGAGGAGGAGGATCCGCAGCAGGCATCGACATCGCAGCTGCGGTTATCTGGCAGGCCCGTAGCAGTCCAAAAACGTGTTAAAAAAACAAAAAGAGTTGCAGGACAGCTTGGCCAGATGCTCAAATTAGCACAGCGTGCAAGCCCTGAAAATTTATCCCATAGTAGGAAGAGTGCAGTATGGCACTTTTTTGACCAAAATCCTATTGATGAGGCAAAGGTTATCTGTAAGAAGTGCGGAAGGACCTTTAGCCGAGGGAAAAATCTCAGAAATTTGAATACCAGTTGCATGCTTAGACATTTAAAAACCATGCACTTGCAAGCGAGAATGGACTACAATACCTCAGGTAGCACATGTGCACCTGCTCCGACTGAAGGAAGCCAGCAACGCTACATCGCTTCCCACACTGTAAGCCCATCGGTTAGCACACCACCAGCAAGAAATGTTGAGGTGTCGTTGCAAGGCCAAAGCAGTCAGGTAATCACAATGTTTTTGCAACCAAAGACTAAATCTAGGCCATCACCACACCACCACCACCATCACCATCCCCCTCTCAGTCCGCCATGTCCACCGCTAGTTCCGCCATATGCAGCTCCCAAACCAGCTCACCTTAGCAGACACTCTGAGTAGGACAAGAAAGTACTCATCCTCTCATCCGCGTACACTGGCTTTGAACGCCTACATTGCCAAACTGATCTCATTAGAGATCATGCCCTTCCATTTGGTTGAAAGCGCAGCGTTCCGAGAGCTCATGGCCTACGATGTCCCACGCTATAACCTACCCAGTTGGCACTTCTTTTCTAGAAAAGCCATCCCTGCCCTCCACCTGCATGTGAAAGACCGCATTTTCCATACACTCAAACAATCAGTGAGTGGAAAGGTGCACCTCACAACAGATGCATGGGCCAGTAGGCATGGCCAGGGCAGTTACGTGTCCATCACTGCGCACTGGGTTAATGTGTTGTATGCAGGGTCCACAGAGGACAGCAGCAGTGGGACAGTGCTGCCAAGCCAACGGTATAGGCAACAGTTGGCTGTAGGCGTTCGACCCTCATCCTCCTCCTCCAGAAGAGAAAGCTCGTCGACAGAGCGCAGTCACACGAGCACTCTATCCGCAGCTGCCAGTGTTGCACACGAGGTGTCCCGGTATCGAACAGCTAGTGGTAAGCGTCAGCAGTAGTGTTGAGCGATACGATACTGCAAATATCGGGTATCGGCCGATATTAGCTGTATCGGGCTTTAGATTCCGAGTACCGATATTTTCGTCATATCGGATACCGGAATCGAGATTGTCACTGTCACTGTCAGTGTCCGTCGGTCGGGTCTGTCAGGAGTCAGCGGCACTTACCTGGCAGAAGATCTCCGGCGGTCACTGGCTGGACTGCTTCATGGCCGCCATCATCTTTCCCCGGCGGTCACATGCAGTTTCTCGCGATAACTGCAGTGACTGCTGGGTAATCCCGGCCGTAAAGCAGTCACTCCGATGACGTCACCGCCGGGGAAGCAGGTAATCAGCTGTGCTGCGTTGCGATGACAGGCTCTGCCTGTCATTGCGATGTAGCAGAGCTGGATCGTCGTGGGACTGTCGTTACTATGGACTGCGTCGGACAGGTGGTATACTGTTGGTTTGTTTTTTTTCTTTTTTTACAGGAGATCGATGGCGTCGCAGGAATGAGTGTATAATAAAATTAATGAAAACTGTGTTGTCTCTTTTATTTAATTAAAATACTTTTTTCTTGCTTTGTCTTTTTTTTATACATTTAATAACTTTGGGATTAATAATGGATCGGTGTCTTATTGACACCTCTCCATTATTAACCGGGCTTATTGTCACCGTGCAATCAACGGTGACATTAACCCCTTATTACCCCACTTGCCACCGCTACAGGGCAGTGGGAAGAGCCGGGTAAAGTGCCACAATTGGCACATCTTTTGATGCACCAAATGTGGGGCTGCTGTAGCCTGGTATTATCAGGCTGTTGAGGGCCAAAATCCATGGGCCTTGACAGTCTTTTAATACCAGGCCGCAGCAGTCTGCATTTTACTTGGCTGGTTAACAAAAATAGGGGGACCCCTACGCCGTTTTTTTTTTCGAGGGGATCCCCTATTTTTGTTAACCAGCCAAGCTAACAGACTGCTGTGGCCTGGTATTATCAGGCTTGCAAGGTCCATGGATATTGGATCCTTACCAGCCTGAAAAACCAGGCCTCAGCGGTCTGCTTCATCTGGCTGGTTAACAAAAATAGGGGGGACCCCACGCCAATTTTTTTAGAGGGGATCCCCTATTTTTGTTAATCAGCCAAGATATGCAGACTGCTGTGGCCTGGTATTATCAGGCTGGCAAGGTCCATGGATCTTGGCTCCTTAACAGCCTGAAAATCCAGGCCTCAGCGGTCTGCTTCATCTGGCTGGTTAAAAAAAATAAGGGGGGACCCCACGCCATTTTTTATTCGAAGGGAACCCCTATTTTTGTTAATCAGTTCCCTCTGACATCACTGATTGTGTCCCTGGCTGACCTGAAGTGAAAGTGGAAAGCAATCAATTAAGCTTTCCACTTCCTCTCCTGTCAGCCAGGAGAGGAACTCATTCATTTGGGGGTTTACTGTGAGGCTGCAGCATTAGCTGCGGTCCCTGCAGTAAACATTAACCCTTTCTGAAGGATTACACCGTGGGACCTGACTGTGCATGGGATAGGTAAGAATAATTTTGCTTTTTTATTTTATTTTTATTACAGGAAATGGTTTTTGCAGTCAAATAAAAGATGGTCAAAAACATGTGTCTTTATTTTTATTTCATGCAATAGAATTAATAATTGATAGTTGTCTAATTGACAGCTCTCAATTATTAACCTGGCTTAAGGTCACCTTTCAATTGCAATGTGGCTTTAACCCCATATTAACCCATTCGCCACCGCTACAGGGCAATGGGAATAGACGGGCAAAGTGCCAGAAAGGGCGAATCTAATTATAGATTTGTCTTTTCTGGGGTGTCTGGGGGCAGATGTTAGTAGCCAGGGGGGGCCTAAAATAATGGTCCCTCTCTGGGCTATTATTATCTGCCCCCATTCGCTGGCTTTGTCTGTCTGGTTGCGAAAATAGGGCGGGAGCCCACGCATTTTTTTTAAACAATTTTACACCTCATATTATATATATATATATATACATGTCATTGAATTTGTGACACATATATATATATTTATATTTATAGTTCATACACTTCTACATAGTATAATAGCCGCTAATTCAATTGCCGGCTTTTGTGAAAATGCAGAACCCGACATGAAAAGACACTTGGTGTACATAGGGTTAACCATGTCTTTTCATGTCCTTTGCTATCTGATTTGCACAAACAATTACATCAGACTATGTGTGCAAAATTTCACACCTGTAGGGGTTAATTAAAGGTGTAAATTCGTAGCAAAAAAAGTCAGTTTTTTTTACAACGAATTTACACCTTTAATTAACCCCTACAGGTGTGAAATTTTGCACACATAGACTGATGTAATTGTTTGTGCAAATCAGATTGCAAACTACATGAAAAGACATGGTTAACCCTATGTACACCAAGTGTCATTTCATGTCGGGTGCTTCTGTCTTTTCACAGAAGCCGGCTTTACCCGGCAATTGAATCAGAGGATATTTTACTATGTAGAAGTGTATAAACTATACATATATGTATATATATATATGTCACAATGACATGTATATATATATATATATATGTATTCTATGTGTGTATATTTAGTGTTTACAAGGAAATAAAGGTTTTTTTTTAGTTGCGATATTTTGTTCCCATAGACTTACATGGGACTTCCGGTATCGGAATCGGATATCGCCGATATTTAGTGATATCGGCGATACCATTCCGATCCGATATTTTTAGATATCGAGCAGTATCGCTCAACACTAGTCAGCAGGCTGTTTTAAAGATGATGTCACACCGCGGAGGTACTGGCCGACTACTTGCAGCGAGAAACTGAGTCATAGCTGGGCAGTCTACATATTGAGCCAGGCAAGCTAGTCAGTGATAACGGACGTAATTTTGTGGCGGCTATAGCCCTTGCAAATCTCAGACACATACCTTGCCTGGCTCACACCTTGAGCCTGGTGGTGTAGTGCTTCATAAATAATTATCCGGAGTTACCAGCCCTGCTCCATAATGTGCAAAGACAGTGCTTGCACATACGTCGCTCGCCCGTAGACTCCAGTCGTATGCATCATACGTATGCATCATAGACATTGCAACAAGGTGGAACTTCACCATGCACATGGTTGAGATGCTGTGTGAACAGAGGCAGGCTGTAATACATTTGTGGGAGGATACACGGGCAGGCAGTTTGAAGTCAGACATTGAGTTGTCGTGTGTGCAGTGGTCAAAGCTGAAAGACCTCTGTAAAGTCCTTCAGTGTTTTGAGGAATGCACACGGCTGGTAAGCGCAGACGACGCCATCATAAGCATGAGCATCCCACTTATGCGTCTGCTCATGCAAACTTTGATACACATTAAGGATCAGGCGTCTGCAGCGGAGGAGGAGGAGGGAAGCATTGATGACAGTCAGCCATTGTCTGCTCAGGGAGGAAGAAGAGGAAGAGAAGGAGGAGGATGAGGGGGATGATTATTTTGGGTAGGAGGATGCTTCTAAGGGGGCAAGAGAAAACGTTGGCTTGCCAGGGTCAGGTACAGGGTTTGTGCGTGACTTGAGGGATGTGGATTTGGCAGAAAGTGCTCCTCCATCCACCACTGGCAGTGCATCATTGACACCTGGAACATTGGCCCACATGTGTGATTATGTCTTGTGGATACTAAAAAGGGACCCCTGCATTGCCAAAATTATGAAGGATGACGACTAATGGTTGGCCAGCATCCTCTCTCCACGCTATAAAGGCAAATTACAGAACATAATGCCACAGGAGAACCTAGAGCTAATATTGGCGAACAAACAAACAACTGGTAAACCATTTGTTAGAAGCATTCCCAGCACAGAGCAGTAGTGCATGTTCTACCACGAGCCGTACTGGACAACATGGAAGAGGTGTTCGTGGTGCACACAGCCGAAGTGGCGTTGGAGACAGGGTTTCATGACCATGGTTCAAAATCACCTCTCCTCCCCTATCGATGTTCTCCCTCACAGTTCATTCCCCTTTGACTACTGGGCCTGTAAACTGGATACCTGGCCTGAATTGCCACAATATGCCTTACAGGAGCTCGCTTGCCCTTCTGGTAGTGTGCTATCAGAAAGAGTCTTCAGTGCTGCTGGATCAATCCTGACAGAAAGAAGGACCCGGCTGTCGACCCAAAATGTTGCTGATCTCACCTTCATTAAAATGAACCATGCCTGTGTTTCAAAGGATTTTGTACCACCTTCCCCTGATGACACATAGATTGCCAGCAAAATGGCTCGCTTTGTCCTCCTCTTCCTCAGACTTCTCCAATTTCTCCATTTGCAGCTGCTGAAAGTCCAGGCTACACCTCAACATATGCCAGTTTTTCCACCTCCCTAACTGGGCTGTACCCCCCCAGGGCCGGCGTCAGCACCTGGCGCACCCGGGCAAGTGCTAGGGCCCTGAGCAGGTGGGGGGTGCCCACTCACCATCAGAGTAATATAGTAGAAAAAGGCGTGCACTCTGTAGTAACGAATAGGTGCAGGCTGAACCTGGAACTAGGCCAGATACTCATGTAATTGGAAAAACAGCCGCACTCAAGCAATCTTTCAATGCAAGTGAAAAAAGTTTTATTTGAAGACACCACAGCATAAAAAACGTGTAGAGGTAACGTTTCGACCCTGCAATGGGTCTTTCTCAAACCTAACCAAAGAAAATATACACAAAAAAGAAAGAAGGTTAGATCACAAAATTCAATACAAGAATTAATAAACAAAGTAACAATTATGTACAGGATCGAGATCATACCTATCTGGCTTTATTTTCTTTGTCTTCTTTTCTTTTTCTCTACTGCCCCCAACTCTTCTCTCCTATGTTTCCCACTCTTCTGCATCCTCCGTCTCTCCTCCCCTCCACCCTGGCTGGGACTGCTCCTAGGCTTCACAGCGCTCATATGAGTTTTTTACAGCGCTTTGATTCCCCTCCCCTTATTCTCCACAGTGCAGGCATCCCTCCCATGATCGCTCCCATCCTTCCCTGGGCGATCTATGACGCTCTCTCCTTGCCTCCACATCACATGGGCCTCATTTTTCAGCGTTCCAAGCCTCCCTTTACTGTTGCCTCCCCCACTGCTGTTATGACACGTGATTCTTTTATACAGCACAGGCGTCCTTGCCACCTGCAGCCTAAGCCTCATTCCTTCTACACGTGCACTCCTGGCCGCCCCCCTCGCCCTCTCTCCCCGCCTTACTTCCGGTTTTTGGGCTACTTTAACCCACTGACTACCAATGTCTCTACACACCACCACAGACGGCACCTGTACCTTCGTCCTACCAGGTATGCAGCACCTCTCTCTCTCCCCCCTTGCTCTCACACTAGTACTCACAGCTGTACATTTCTTTAACCCTGCCTCACTTGCTCCTTTCTTAGGACCTTCAGTTGGTCCCTGCCCTGTCGGATTTCCGTATATACGGCCTGGAGGTATGCCTGTCCCCCTCCCCTTCCCTCTTTTCCCCCCTCCTCATTTAGGGCTCCTGGCTATTCGTAGTTTGTGCACATTTCTTACCTATATTTATTGCACGTGTTTTACCTCTGTTTTTTTTCTCCACATCTTATTCCAGCCTTTTCAAGTTTTCATATTCCACAGTGGCCTCCTCTGTTCCTTTTCTGTTATCTTCCTGAAGGTCAGTATTTATGTATACACTGCCTCTGTTTCCGTATTAATCCCCTTATTCCATATCAAAGCATTTCAGCCTCTCTGTTGTCCCGTCCTGAGACTGCACTCCTCAAAGTGTGTCACATACTCAGATGTTACACGGGCTTTACCAGTAGATATTGCATTAATTTATGCATATGTGTATTCAGTATTCATAATTGTGTACATAAATTCTTGTGTATATATTTCCTTGTATATTGTGCATAATGCCTTTCCTATATATAAAAAATAATTTTGCCTTTTAAAAAAAATTTAAAAAAAAATCTTTTTCAAAAAAATTTTTTTCTCAAATTTCTCCATGTCTTGGATTTAGTTTAAATATGTATATATGTATATACCTTTCCTCGATCCTGTACATAATTGTTACTTTGTTTATTAATTCTTGTATTGAATTTTGTGATCTAACCTTCTATCTTTTTTGTGTAAATTTTCTTTGGTTAGGTTTGAGAAAGACCCATTGCAGGGTCGAAACGTTACCTCTACACGTTTTTTATGCTGTGGTGTCTTCAAATAAAACTTTTTTCACTTGCATTGAAAGAATGCTTGAGTGCGGCTGTTTTTCCAATTACAATCACCTTCAGAGATACCGGCGTGCTATGAGAGGCCCTGTGCCAGTGCCGCCTCCCACGAGTGGGCCCCCCCTGCTTGGTCAGGGCCCCAGCACTTGCAATAATTACCTCTCCCTGCTCCACTGCTTTGACGTCTTCCGCGTTTCCTGACAGTGACATTCAGGTCAGAGAGCACAATGACGTCACGTCTGTGCGCCCTCTGCCTGAAAAGTATAAGTGCAGAGAGCTGGAAGATGGCGACGCTGAGGAGTCCAGAGTAGAGCAGTGACCAGTGAGGAGAGGTATTTCATTTTTTTACATTTTTGGAGCAATATATGGGGAGCATTATACACTGGAGAATTATATATGGGGCCCATTATACGCTTGAGCATCATAGATAGGGCCCATTATACACTGGAGCATTATATATGGGGTCCATCATACACTGTAGCATTATAAATGGGGCCCATCATACACTGGAGCATCATCCATGGGGCCCATAATATACTGGAGCATCATATGGGGCCCATTATATATGGAGCATTATATAGGCCCATCATACACTGGAGCATCTGTCATTGGGCCCATCATATACTGGACCATCAAATGGGGCCCATTATATGTGGAGCATTATATAGGCCCATCATACACTGGAGCATCAGCCATGGGGCCCATCATACACTGGATCATCATATACAGGGCCCAATATACACTGGAGCATCATATGGGGCCCATTATATATGGAGCATTATATAGGCCCATCATATACTGGAGCATCATCCATGGGGCCCATCATACACTGGAGCATCAGCCATGGGGCCCATCATACACTGGAGCATTATATACGGGGCCCATTATACACTGGAGCATCATATGGGGCCCATTATTTATGGAGCATTATATATGCCCATCATACACTGGAGCATCAGCCATGGGGCCCATCATATACTGGAGCATCATATGGGGCCCATTATATATGGAGCATTATATAGGCCCATCATACACTGGAGCATCAGCCATGGGGCCCATCATATACTGGAGCATCATATGGGGCCCAATATATATGGAGCATTATATAGGCCCATCATACACTGGAGCATCAGCCATGGGGCCCATCATACACTGGAGCATTATAAATGGGGCCCATCAAACACTGGAGCCTCATGTACGGGGCCCATTATACACTGGAACATCATATGATGCCCATTATACATGGAGCATTATATAGGCCCATAATACACTGGAGCATCATCCATGGGGCCCATCATACACTGGAGCATCAGTCATGGGGCCCATCATACACTGGAGCATCATATACAGGGCCCATTATACACTGGAGCATCATATGGGGCTCATTATATATGGAGCATTATATAGGCCCATCATACACTGGAGCATCAGCCATGGGGCCCATCATACACTGGAGCATCATATACGGGGCCCATTATACACTGGAGCATGATATGGGGCCCATTATATATGGAGCATTATATAGGCCCATCATACACTGGAGAATCATTTATGGGGCACATCATACACTGAAGCATCAGCCATGGGGTCCATCATACACTGGAGCATCATTTACAGGGCCCATTATACACTGGAGCATCATATACGGGGCCCATTATACACTGGAGCATGATATGGGGCCCATTATATATGGAGCATTATATAGGCCCATCATACACTGGAGAATCATTTATGGGGCACATCATACACTGAAGCATCAGCCATGGGGTCCATCATACACTGAGCATCATTTACAGGGCCCATTATACACTGGAGCATCATATGTGGCCCATTATATATGGAGCATTATATAGGCCCATCATACACTAGAGCATCATCTATGGGGCCCATCATATACTGGAGCATCAGCCATGGGGCCCATCATACACTGGAGCATCATATACGGGGCCCATTATACACTGGAGCATGACATGGGCCCATTATATATGGAGCATTATATAGGACCATCATACACTGGAGAATCATTTATGGGGCACATCATACACTGAAGCATCAGCCATGGGGTCCATCATACACTGGAACATCATTTACAGGGCCCATTATACACTGGAGCATCATATGTGGCCCATTATATATGGAGCATTATATAGGCCCATCATACACTAGAGGATCATCCATGGGGCCCATCATACACTGGAGCATCAGCCATGGGGCCCATCATACACTGGAGCATCATATGGGGCCCATTATATATGGAGCATTACATTGGCCCATCATACACTGCAGCATCATCCATGGGGCCCATCATACACTGGAGCATCAGCCATAAGGCCCATCATACACTGGAGCATCATATACGGGGCCAATTATACACTGGAGCATCATATGGGGCCCATTATATATGGAGCATTATATAGGCCCATCATACACTGGAGCATCAGCAATGGGGCCCATCTTACACTGGGGCATCATATACGGGGCCCATTATACACTGGAGCATCATATGGGGCCCATTATATATGGAGCATTATATAGGCCCATCATACACTGGAGCATCAGCCATGGGGCCTGTTGTGAATGTGCTAGAGATGGTTTCTGAGCAGAGGCTCCCTCTGGTGGTTACAGACAGTACTGAACCGTCCAGCGAGGAATGGCAATCTGGGATCACTGACTGAATTGATATAAGGGAGGTTCCCTCCCATGATAGTCGCTGGTGATCAATTGTTCTTGTCTCAATTGTGGTTCCTGGTTCATTTTGAAGTTTGCTGGAGTCTTGCTTGCACCTGCTGCCTTCAGATAAGATATTTTCTGCTTTTCTTTTTGTGCTTGCTTTTTGCTTAGTTGTCTGCACTTTTGTGGAGGTCAGCCGGGTCCCCTCCTGGGGCCTGTGCTCCTCTCAATTTATCTGTAGCCACTGTTATTTGTTCATTTGCTTTTTCCTGTTTTTTCAGTGGCTACGGCTTTGTTTTGTTGCACCAGAGATCTGATTTAGGTGGATGAGATCGTGTGATCTCAGGTTTTTTAGCAATCAGAAGTGCTGTTATTTTTTAGGGTTTTTGTTGGATTGCAGTCAGAATTCTTTCCTGTACTTTTCTGTCTAGACAGATTGGGCCCCAACGTTTGCTCATTCTATTTTCTGTCTTTGTCCGTGTTTTCTTCTTGTCTAACCGCCATTACATGTTTGGGGGCTTCCTATTTACTTTGGGAATCTGCTCCGGGGCAGATAGCTTTCTTCTTTCTGCCTTTAGGTGTAGTTATCTCTCAGGCTGTGACTAGGCATCTAGGATCAACGTAGGAACGCTCCACGGCTACCTCTAGTTGTGTGGTTAGTTCAGGTTACTGCAATCCAATAGGTTCCAGCCTCTCTGGTGTATTACTGCTTTTGCTTTTTCTCCTCAGCTACCTAAAAATAACAGGGGCCCATCATCCATGCGGCCCATCATACACTGGAGCATCAGCCATGGGGCCCATCTTACACTGGAGCATCATATACGGGGCCCATCATATACACTGGAGCATCATATGGGGCCCATTATATATGGAGCATTATATAGGCCCATCATACACTGGAGCATCAGCCATGGGGCCCATCATATACTGGAGCATCATATGGGGCCCATTATATATGGAGCATTATATAGGCCCATCATACACTGGAGCATCAGCCATGGGGCCCATCATACACTGGAGCATTATAAATGGGGCCCATCACACACTGGAGCATCATATATGAGGCCCATTATACACTGGAGCATCATATGGTGTCCATTATATATGGAACATTATATAGGCCCATCATACACTGGAGCATTATCCATGGGGCCCATCATTCACTGGAGCATCAGCCATGGGGCCCATCTTACACTGGAGCATCATATACGGGGCACATTATGCACTGGAGCATCATATGGGGCTCATTATATATGGAGCATTATATAGACCAATCATACACTGGAGCATCATTCATGAGGCCCATCATATACTGGAGCATCATATGGGTCCCATTATACATGGAGCATTATATAGGCCCATCATGCACTGGAGCATCAGCCATGGGGCCCATCATATAGTAGAGCATCATATGGGGTTCATTATTTATGGGGCATCATATAAGGTATGGAGCATCATATGGAGCACATATAGGGCCTTTTCGGTATGGAGCATTTTATGGAGCCCATTCTGTATGAAGCAATATATGGGGCCCATCATATACTGTATGGAGCTTTATATGCGACTCATTATACTGAATGGAGCAATATGTGGGGTTCATTATACTCTATGGGGACCGTCCTATACTGTATGGCACATTATATGGGGATCATCATATACTGGAGTATTATGTGGAGCTCATCATATACTGTATGGAACATTATATGGGACCAATTATTCTGTATGGAGCAATATATGGGGTGGCTATAATACTGTATGGAGGAATATAGTGTCCGGTTTTTGAGCTATTGTAGAATTTAAAATAGATATCAGTCATGTAATGTAAGAAGTGAAGTATTTGGCATTGTACTATACCTATATTTCTTTGCCGTATTGGAGCATCATGAATTGTGGTATGTGTTAAAGGGGCCCACTGAGACTCTTTGGCCCGGGGCCCATGAAAACCTGGAGCCAGCCCTGCCCCCCACAACTTTAGCCAAATAACCCCCAGTTTTCAATGCGTTACTATTATTATAAAGTAAATTAAGGTTGCAAAGCTTAAGTAATAAGAATTGATGTCGTTGGCATTGAAATGGGCACTGTAGGTGTGTTTAATGTCCTCCACTCCCTGCCGACTTTTCTTCCCCATTGACTTGCATTGGGTTTCGTGTTTCAGCGAGACCTTCGACTTTTGCCGATAGTCGGCCGATTTCGTTTGACTCGACTTTTGTGAAAGTCGAGTGGTCCGAAACACGACTCGACCCTCCCGGAGGCAAAGTCGCTTATCTTTAGTGCTCAATGTGAGATGAGTCCAGAGATGCTGTAGGCCATGGTGGCACATGTAGAGCATACAGGGTGCTTACAGTAGCATGAGCTACATGTGTCTTGCCGTTGTTGTGCTGGAAAGTGAAAAGCTATTAATGTACCTGTAATGAAGAATAAATGGGTCCTGCAATCATATATTATGCAACCCACACTATAATCAGCAGGGTAGAACCAGAGTATCATTTCCTTGTGAAACCCTCTTGATGGTGACTTCATGACGTTGTTGACATGTTATACTGATTGAGACTAGCAGCTGACATGGTGGAATAGAGGCTGAAATGGAGGCCAGAATGGAGTTCTATCCTCTTCCATGATTTGTCTCTCTTGTATCTTGTATGTGTTGATTTCCCAAGATTGGTCTGTAGATCACGTGATTAACACCATGAAGACACCTTCACATGGGAATGTCACACTAGTCCCACTACTGGGATTATTGTGTAGGATGACATAAGGTAGAGTAGCTTGACCCCCCCCATGATCTTTATTCCAGATATTTTACCAGCCTAAATTTGCACTGATTTGATGGTGGAACAAATGGTATGGCATTTTTACAAAGTTTACCAGGTGGCATTTTTCAACAACCAGGCCACACAGTGCTTTTGCTACTGTGGGCAGGAGAAGGGGCATACATAGAAATAACAGGGCGGCATAGCAGAAGTCCTAATTAAGGAGGCAGATACTAATTGAGGATTCTTATAACACTGAAATTGTGACAACCAGCTGGGAGCTAAAGGACAGAACAGATAGAGGCGTCATTTACACATTTGAAAGTCTGCAATGTAAGAGCTTAACAGTTAGGCTGAGGTCACACTGGCAACTAAATCGTACCACTAGAAAGCGATGAAATATCGCTTTGCAGTCGAACCAATATTAATCAATGGAGTAGGTCCCAGCATCCGATTTTTTGTGGTTCGATTTAAACGTGCGAGTGCAATCGCAGCATGCTGCGATTGTCACCGATTGTGGGTCGACTATCGCCAATGCAAGTCTATGGGTGCGATGAAAAGTGGGATTACAAACGGACCGCACGTGTGACTTGCGATGAAATCGCACAAGTTTTCCAGGTGACAGGAAACTGCCTTTGAAATTCTCAGGAAGCCTTTACATGCTAATTAGCTAAGCACATCTTAAAAAAAAACAGTAAGAACGCCTACACGGAGTCCAGAAACATGGCATCTAGCCACATCAATGTGGAACTCCTCATAGTTTTGGTGCAGGAGAGGCCTGAATTGTGGGACCAGCGCGATCCCAATTACAGTAATCGGACGCGCAAAGAGGCTGCATGGCGAAGAATATGTGAACACATTTTCCCAGACTATGAGCAGAGATCAAGGGAGGACCAAGAGCGTATTAGTAACTACGACATTGTTAAGGGTCTGCGGAACGCACCAAATATATAAAGTAGAGAGGTGCGTTCGCAGCCCGGGGTCCACCGTGCAAGCGGAGCCTGCTGCTAGTAGAAATGGCGCGAGAAGCAAACTCTGTTATCCCGCAGAGTCGCCAACATAAACACCGTAATGCGCTGTGGCAATAAGTGCGAACTCTGTTACTCCACAGAGCCGCTAGAAGGAGAGCCGCAGCGCTATATGGCGATGTGTGCGCACTCACTAGACACAACTGAGTGGCAAAGAAAACACGCTAGGGCGCTGTCTAGCGTTGAAAGCGAACCCTGTTACGTCACAGGGCCACTGAGAAAAAGTACTGTGTCCTGTCAGGCTCTCAGGTACACAGTTAAGTGCTACGCGTTCATAAAGCGTGATCATGTGCTAATGTCCTCGCGGGAGTCACCCGCAATCTATGGCGTCTGAACGCCAGACCCTGAATACGGCAATCAAAACTCCTCACCGGTTATGCCGGTAATCTAGGGCATCTAGGACACCGACCCTGACCAGCTACCATACCAAACTCCTCACCGATTAAGTCGGTATTCTAGTGGCTTATTTCAGCCGGGTCCCTATCCACACATACACATGACCACACTGGCGCATAGCATACAATGATTGATATTAGCGCATGGCGGCCCAGCCATGCTACCCTTTTATAGCAACAGCTACAGGACCTTCCAGGAACAAGGACCAATGAGAAGCTGTTACAAACAAACGTAGCTACATGACCTTCCTGGCGGACCAATAGGAGCCGCTGCAGCACCTGAACATGTGACCCCTGATCTCCAATGAGAGATCTCACTCTGGGCATGCTCAGATGGGAAAACGCAGGACTTTGTCTCAAAGACGACTGCTCCAGCACTGGCTATAATAGCAGATCCAGGAAAGGCAGCAGCAAGTCACTGCACAGTAGAGGAGTGGGCAAGACGCCTGGACCGACGTCTCTGCTGAGCAGGCTCCACTGCGGCCGGAGATGAATGGGAGACCGCAGCGGGACGGGTTCGAGACTCCCCTTGTGCAGCAGCGGGAAATCGAACCCTAACATTACCCCCCCTCCTAGGGCCCCCCCTTCTTTGGGCCTCGCTGCGCTCAAAGACAGCGATGAGCTGCGGAGCGTGAATATGCTCGGCAGGCTCCCAAGACCTATCCTCAGGCCCATAGCCCCTCCAGTCCACCAAATAAAACTTTTTGCCCCGTACCACCTTACACCCTACGATGGCGTTCACCTCATGGTCATCCGTAGATGAACCCGATGACCCGGCAGATGACTCAGAAAACCGGGACATGACCACGGGTTTCAGGAGGGATACATGAAAGGTGTCGGAGATACCCAGGCGTGTGTGAAGAGCCAAACGGTATACCACAGGGTTAACCTGCTCGAGGACCTTGAAAGGACCCAGGTAGCGGGGTGCCAACTTAGTGGACTCAACTCGCAGCCTGATGTTACGGGCGGAGAGCCACACCAAGTCCCCAGGAGCAAATGTTGGAGCGGGGCGCCGATGTGCGTCGGCAGAGGACCTCATCCTCTCCTTGGACGCCTGAATGGCATCCTGGGTACGGTCCCAAATGTCCCGTGCCTCCACAGCCCAGTCTGCCACCCTGGAGTCGGCGGAAGACACGGGCATGGGCACCGGAACCCGCGGATGCTGACCGTAGTTCAGAAGGAAAGGAGTCTGTCCGGTGGAGTCAGCCACAGCATTGTTTAATGCAAACTCAGCCCATGGTAGCAAGGATGCCCAGTCATCCTGCCTGGCAGAGACAAAATGTGTTAGATAGGTGACCAAGGTCTGGTTGGCCCTCTCTACCAACCCATTCGTCTCAGGGTGATACGCTGAAGAGAGATTTAACTCAATACTGAGTAGACGACAAAGCTCTCTCCAGAACCGAGACGCAAACTGGGGACCTCGGTCACTGACAATTTTGTCCGGCATGCCGTGTAGACGGAAGATGTGCCTAACGAACAACGCTGCCAGAGCCCGTGCAGAAGGTAACCGTGGTAGTGGCACCAGATGCACCATTTTAGAGAAATGGTCGGTGATTACCCAAATGATGGTGCAACCCCGAGACTTGGGCAAGCCCACCACAAAGTCCATCCCAACCATCTCCCAGGGCCTGTCTGCCACCGGCAAAGGATAAAGTAAACCAGCTGGCCGTTGTCGTGGAGACTTATTTTTGGCGCAGGAGACACACGCCCGAACATAGTCCCCAACATCAATGTAAGGTTCTGTGTATCTGTTTCTGAAACTCAGTTTGTTCGTCGGCCATTTTGCTTTCTGTTTTGCTGCAGCTATCTTGCCCTCAGTCAAAATGGAGTTTTCCAGCTTACATGTTCCCGCCCTGATTCTCTCCGTTTGCTTCTTAAACAGCCACAGCTGAGCAATCAGTGCTTCAGAATCTAGCCTGCAGTGAACCTGTGTTCTGACTCCTGAAGCCTTGGACCTTGTACTCCAGCCATTCCTACTGAGGAACTCTGAAGCACTTGTGGACTCTGAACTCTGCTCTTGAGAGCCTCACGTTTGCATGGACTTGCGGTAACAGAGAAGAAGATCTGAATCTGTTGTGGAGAGTTATTGCTGAGCTTAGATTACTCTGGCCTGCTGTGTCTCCTGCTTCTGTGTTTGCAACCTGTGTGTTTATTTTTGCCAATTTGTATGAAGCAATACAAGACTTTCTTTATCAACCTGTGTCTCAAGTATTTTCATCGCACCCAAGCACAAGACGCTATATGAACTGTACCACATACATTACAAGATTCTGAAGCCAAACGTTAGTGTCTGCTGGGTCTGGAAAGGCTTGTCTGCTGTACTGTGGATATCGGATGTCCGGTTGTACTTTCTGTGATGACAGTGGTTGTGACTTCTCACAACCATTCCAGGTGAGCAATTCCCTTAAGTTTTTTTTCTGCAGTGTTATCACAGGTAAACACTATTGTTTTTTGTTTTTTTTTTTTTGTTTTTTTTTTCTCTTTTTGTCTGCTGAAACTCTGGATATCAGATGTCTGGTTGAAACTTTCTGTGATGATAGTGGTTGTGACTTCTCACAACCATTCCAGGTGAGCAGTTCCCTTAAAGTTTTTTCTTTCTTCAGTGTTGCCACAGGTGAACACTATTGTTTTTTTTGTTTTTTCTCCTCTTCTTCCAGTATCCTGTCTTAAAAGATCTGGAAAATGGAGGCCCGCATAAAGGAACTTTGCGGAGTGACTGATAATATCCTTGCAGATTTGCAGAATATAAAGACCCGTTTTACAAATCTTCAGGACCTAAATAATCACAATTTGCAAGTGGTTGGACAGACTACCCAGGATTTGCGAGCCAGGATTGAGGTTCTGGAGGGGCGAGTCCAGGCTCCTGCCGTGGCCCCGAGTTCTGGGATTCCCAAGTTGCCCCCTTTTCGTTTTGGTGGTGAACGTGAAAAATTCAGGGGATTTGTTAATCAATGCAATCTTTTTTTTTCTGCACATGCTTCACAATTTCCTACTGAACGATCTAAGGTGCTTACTATAATTATGTTGCTTACCAACAAGGCTTTGATGTGGGCAAACCCTCTGATTGAGACTGAGGATGATTGTTTGAATCACCTTGATGATTTTATTTCAGCCATGGGGCAGGTGTTTGATGACCCCAATCGAGGTGCAACAGCTGAAGCAGCCATGTTAGCTTTGCGCCAAGGTAAGCACTCGGTAGCTGAATATGCCTTGGATTTCAGGAGATGGGCCCTTGATACCACCTGGGACAATTCCGCCAAAAAATCTATTTTTCGAAAGGGGTTATCCCCACTGATTAAGGATGAACTTGCTCGTGCCGACCCTCCCACTGCGTTAGGTGACTTTATTAACTACTGCATCCGTATTGATACTCGTTTAACTGAACGCAGGCAAGAGAGATGGTTCGAAAGCAATCGTACTAACCTTTTCCTACCTTCCTCTCCAGCTAAGGAACCTTTGAATAGGATTACACGGGAACCTGAACCTGAACCCATGCAGGTAGACTCTTTACTACGACGGGTTAGTGATGCACGCAAGGAACATCGTTTTAAGGAGAATCTATGTTTTTATTGTGGTAAGTCAGGGCACTTTATTATTAACTGCCCCAGCCGTTCTCGCAAGACTACTGCAGCACTCATTCATTGTGAGTGTTGCGAGAGGGATCTGTCAGGTCCGAGCCTCAGGCTCCAGAGAGATCTGCAGCAACAGATCTTGATTTCTCGGACTTAAACTCCGTTATCTCTGAGGACGTTGACTGTGTAAATGCTGCCATCTTTCAAGTTTCCTCAGCGGTGTCCCAGCTGAGTTGTAAAAAAAACAATTCTCACTGTTTTCTTTCCATCAAACTCTGGGTTGACTCAGCCTGGGTGTCTAGCTCTGCTATGATCGACTCAGGTGCAAGTGGAAATTTTATGGATGTCTCCTTTGCTCTGAAACAGGGAATACGTTCAGTGAAGAAGGCTACTCCAGTACAGATGGAAACTGTGGATGGCTCCCTGCTGACCTCTGGACCAGTGGATAAGGAAACAGAGCCTTTAAAGGTTCTTATGGGTAAAGATCATCAAGAGAAACTGTCCTTTATGCTTATCTCTTCTCCTCACTTTCCCATTATTCTAGGGCTACCATGGCTGCAGGCTCAGAATCCTACCATTAACTGGGAGACCAAGGAATTACACTTTCCAGAGAAACAGATGAGTCCAAAAATTTCAGCTTGCTCTGTTCCTAAAGGAACCATGTCAGTCCCTGAACTACCAGCTGTACACCAGGACTATGTGGATTTATGTGACAAGAAGAACGCTGACCAGCTTCCTCCTCACCGTCCATATGATTGTCCAATTGAATTATTGCCTGGAGCAGAGATACCTTTTGGTAAGATCTACCCCCTGGCGGGGCCCGAGCTGAAGGCTTTAAAAGAGTACATAGACGAAAATCTAGCCAAGGGCTTCATACGCCCCTCTTCATCTCCTGCAGGGGCACCCATATTCTTTGTAAAGAAGAAAGATGGATCCCTAAGACCATGCGTAGACTATAGGGAACTCAATAAGGTTACTATTAGAAACCGTTATCCATTGCCTTTAATCCCTGAGTTATTGGAGAGAGTGCGACATGCCAAAATTTTTTCTAAACTAGATCTTCGTGGGGCCTATAACTTAGTCCGTATTAGACCTGGGGATGAATGGAAGACTGCATTCAGGTCACGCTATGGACACTTTGAATATCTAGTTATGCCTTTTGGTCTGAGTACCGCCCCAGCCACTTTCCAACACTTGGTGAATGACATCTTCAGGGATCTCCTGGATACATTCGTGGTAATTTATTTGGATGATATTTTAATTTTTTCTAACTCCACAGAGGAACATCATGGACATGTGAGAATGGTCTTGGAACGTCTAAGACAAAATCATCTTTACATCAAGCTTGAAAAGTGTGAATTCCATAAGACCGAAATTCAATTTCTGGGGTATGTACTGTCTACACAAGGAATTAGTATGGATGGAAGTAAAACCCAAGCCATCAATGATTGGCCAAGTCCTAGAAATGTGAAGGAGGTACAGCGCTTCATCGGGTTTGCAAACTTCTATAGACGTTTCATTAGAAATTTCTCTGAGGTAGTGTCACCTATCACCCAACTTACCCGGAAAGAGTCTAAGTTCTCCTGGACTCCCCAAGCCCAGGAAGCATTTTCCCGTCTAAAAGATAAATTTACCACTGCACCTATCCTAGTACATCCCAACCCAGAGCTTGCCTTCATAATAGAGGTGGATGCTTCAGACTGTGCCGTGGGAGCTATACTCTCTCAGAGAACAGGTGAGAAGAATGTCTTGCATCCCTGTGCCTTCTTTTCCCAGCAGTTGTCTTCGGCTGAGAAGAACTACGATGTGGGCAATAGAGAGTTGTTGGCCATTATTGCCGCCTTCAAAGAATGGAGACACCTTCTTCAAGGAGCTGCACAGCAAATAGTCGTTCTGACAGACCATCGTAATCTTGAGTTTATCAGGTCGGCTAAGTGCCTGACTCCTCGCCAGGCTCGCTGGAATCTTTTCTTAAACCAATTTAATTTTATTATTTCTTATAGACCTGGATCGCGCAATGGAAAGGCTGATGCACTCTCTAGGATTTACTCAGCAGAGACACGTCCAATTACTCCTCCTAAGACTATTCTTCCTGACTCTAGATTCCTAGGAGTGATTCATCATCAAGACCTAATTAAAGACATCAAGGAAGCATACCATGCGGATTCTTTTTTGGCTCAACCCCCAAGGGACGTAAGTCTTGTCTTTAAGAATGGTGTGTGGATTCTGGGACAACGTCTGTATATACCTGAAACAGTCAGATTGAGAGTATTGCAACTCATTCACGATTCCAAAATAGCCGGGCATAGAGGAATTCTAAAGACACAGGAATTTCTTTCTCGTTTCTTTTGGTGGCCCACTTGTAGGAAGGATGTTTTGGACTATGTCACTTCGTGTGAGGTTTGTGCAAGATGCAAAACACCTCGCTCTTCACCAACTGGTCTGTTACAGCCTCTTCCCACCCCGTCCCGCCCGTGGGGATCCATTTCTATGGACTTCATTGTGGAATTACCAACCTCTCAAGGGAAGAACACTATTCTAGTGGTGGTTGACCGTCTAACAAAGGCAGCTCATTTTATCCCTTGTGTCGGCTTACCCACTGCAAAACAGACATCAGATTTGATGATTAAAGATGTGTTTCGCTTACATGGAGTACCGGATGAGGTTATTTCGGATCGAGGGGTGCAATTCACTTCTAGGTTTTGGCAATATTTCTGTGCAGCATTGGACATTAAAGTAAACCTTTCTTCTGCTTTTCATCCCCAGACTAATGGACAAACCGAACGAACCAATCAAACCCTGGAGCAGTATCTCCGCTGCTTTATCTGCCACCTACAGGATGATTGGGTGGATCTACTTCCATTGGCTGAGTTCTCTTACAACAACTCTCAGAGTGCCTCCACTAAACAGTCTCCTTTTTACTCTAATCTAGGTTATCATCCTAACATTCTACCACGATTTCCCATAGAGACGCCTTTGCCAGCAGTGGCTGAAAGAGTCACGACTTTACAGAAGAATATGGATCTTCTAAAGGAGAATCTGGAATCGGCTCAGGAAAGGTACAAGAAGGCAGCAGATAAATTTCGTAAACCTGCACCAGCTTTTAAGGTAGGAGACCTGGTCTGGCTGTCAACCAGAAATCTTAAGTTAAGGATTCCATCGTCTAAGTTGGGACATAAGTACATTGGACCCTATAAAATCAGTAAAATTATAAGTGCCGTTGCTTGTCGTCTTCAATTGCCCAGAACTATGAGAATCCACCCTGTCTTTCATGTATCCCTACTAAAGGCTGCGACACCCAATACGTTTCCTGGACGTTCTTCTCCTTGCCCTGACCCAGTGCTAGTCGATGGTCAGGAGGAATTTGTGGTGGAAAGGATTTTAGATTCCAGGTTGTATAGAAATCAGTTACAATATCTGATTAAATGGCAGGGCTACCCAGTGGAGGACAACTCATGGGAGCCAGTCAATAACGTTAATGCTCCTCGCTTGCTCCGTCAGTTTCATCAGAGGTACCCACACAAGCCTGGTCTGAGGTCATCCGGAGGTTGTCCCTAAGGGGGGAGTAATGTAAGGTTCTGTGTATCTGTTTCTGAAACTCAGTTTGTTCGTCGGCCATTTTGCTTTCTGTTTTGCTGCAGCTATCTTGCCCTCAGTCAAAATGGAGTTTTCCAGCTTGCATGTTCCCGCCCTGATTCTCTCCGTTTGCTTCTTAAACAGCCACAGCTGAGCAATCAGTGCTTCAGAATCTAGCATGCAGTGAACCTGTGTTCTGACTCCTGAAGCCTCGGACCTTGTACTCCAGCCATTCCTACTGAGGAACTCTGAAGCACTTGTGGACTCTGAACTCTGCTCTTGAGAGCCTCACGTTTGCATGGACTTGCGGTAACAGAGAAGAAGATCTGAATCTGTTGTGGAGAGTTATTGCTGAGCTTAGATTACTCTGGCCTGCTGTGTCTCCTGCTTCTGTGTTTGCAACCTGTGTGTTTATTTTTGCCAATTTGTATGAAGCAATACAAGACTTTCTTTATCAACCTGTGTCTCAAGTATTTTCATCGCACCCAAGCACAAGACGCTATATGAACTGTACCACATACATTACAATCACGGACCATATGCGGCCACCAATATGTCCTCGCCAGCAATTCAGATGTCCTCTTTGCCCCAAAATGTCCACCAACCCTGGACGAATGTGCCCAAGAGAGTACCTCCGGTCGCAAATTGGTAGGCACAAAAGTCTTGCCCGGGGGCACAGACTCTAGTGAAACCGGAGACACTGTTCTCAGGCTCTCTGTGGGAACAATAAGCCGAGGCTCCTCTACCTCCTCTTCAGAGGACACCAAAGAGCGAGAGAGAGCGTCGGCACGAATGTTCTTCTCTCCAGAGAGGAAATGGAGTGTGAAATTAAACCGAGAGAAGAACAAGGACCATCTGGCCTGGCAAGAGTTAAGCCGCTGAGCTGTCTGCAGATACACCAAATTTTTGTGGTCGGTGAAGACTTGGAAGGGAAAGCGGGCCCCTTCCAACAGATGTCTCCATTCAGAGAAGGCCAACTTCATGGCTAGCAACTCCCTATTCCCGATGGAATAATTCCTCTCCGCTGAAGTGAAGGTCTTAGAGAAGAAGAAGCAAGGATGCTTCCGACCTTGAGCATCCTTTTGGAAGAGGACTGCTCCAGCACCAGCGGATGAGGCATCCACCTCCAATAAAAATGGCTTATCAACATCGGGGCGATGTAGGATGGGAGTGCTAGCAAAATGAGACTTAATAGAAGAGAAAGCCGTGGAGACCTCTTCCGACCACAATTTGGGATTTGCTCCCTTCTTGGTGAGGGCTACCAAGGGAGCTACCAAAGTAGAGAAATGCGGAATGAACTGGCGATAGTAATTAATGAACCCCATAAAGCGCTGCACCGCTTTTAGAGAGTGAGGTTCCTGCCAGTCCATCACAGCCTGTAGTTTGGCCGGATCCATAGCCAATCCCTGGGTTGAGATGATATAACCAAGGAAAGGTAAAGACTCCAGCTCAAACATACATTTCTCTAACTTAGCATAGAGGGAATTAGCCCGTAAGAGGTCGAAGACTCTGCAGACATCTCTCCGGTGGGAGTCAATATCTGGAGAGAAGATGAGTATATCATCCATATTGACTACGACTGAGGTGGAGAGCATATCCCGGAAGATGTCATTGACAAAGTCTTGGAAAACGGCTGGAGCATTACAGAGCCCAAAGGGCATCACCAGATATTCGTAATGCCCATCCCTGGTATTAAAAGCCGTCTTCCATTCGTCCCCTCACGGATGCGAGTCAGGTTATAAGCACCGCGCAGATCTAGTTTAGTGAATACTCTTGCTCCCCGAAGCCTATCAAAAAGCTCAGAAAAAAGGGGCAACGGGTACTTGTTTTTAACGGTGATGGCGTTAAGACCCCTGTAATCAATACACGGACGCAATTCTCCGTTTTTCTTCTGCACGAAGAAAAATCCCGCCCCTGCCGGTGACACTGACTTCCTAATAAACCCTCTTGCCAGGTTCTCCTGAATATATTGCGATATGGCCTCTGTCTCAGGAAGAGAGAGGGGATAGACCCTTCCCCGAGGAGGTTCTGCGCCAGGCAAGAGGTCGATAGGACAGTCATAGGGGCGATGAGGCGGAAGAGTCTCCGCAGCCTTCTTGGAGAACACGTCTGCATATGACCAGTAATGCTTGGGAAGTGGAGTAAGATCTGCGGGTAACTCCGTAGTGGTAACCTGAACGCAATTCCTGACACATCTGCCTCTACATGCATCACTCCAACCCAGTATCCTACCCGAAGTCCACTCTATATGTGGGGAGTGGAAACGGAGCCAAGGTATACCTAGTAGGATCTCGTCTATTCCCTCGGGAAGGACGAGTAGGGAAATAAGTTCCTGATGGGAAGGAGATACAGACAATGCAAGTGGAACAGTCTGGTGTGTAATTTGTGAGGGCAATGTCGACCCATTCACTACCCGGACAGTCACTGATTTGTCAAGCGCCACCAGAGGTATTGCATGACGGCGAGCAAAGCTAGAGGACATGAAATTCCCCTCTGCTCCTGAGTCCATGCAAAGGTCGGCGGTGAGAATGGAAGTACCAACAGTGATTGTCCCTTTAAGTGTCATCTTGGAGGAAAATGCCGCTGTCTCTAGTGAACCTCCTCCCAGGGCCACTAGACGCGATCGCTTCCCCGATCGCTGTGGACATTTGTTGGCATAGTGTCCTGTCTGCTGACAACGGTTACAGACCACGGATACTCGGACGGACCGAGACTTAGGTCCTGCATGAGGAACTTCTGTGGCCTTTTGGGGTTCGGACGCCAGATCGGGAAATTCGAGAGGTTTGGCAAAGGTGGGAGCCAACCGAAACCTCTGCCTACACTGGGCCCGCTCCAACCTCCGCTCGTGAAAACGGATGTCAATGCGGGTAGATATGGAGATAAGCTTCTCCAGTGTGGCAGGAATCTCCCTGGTAGCCAAAGCGTCTTTAACATGGTCAGCCAGTCCTCGCCAGTAGATTGGAATAAGAACTTTATCAGACCAATCTAGCTCAGAAGCTAGAGTCCGAAACTGGACGGAAAACAGACTGACCAAAGACGAACCCTGTGCCAATGCCAGCAGTTGTAGCGCCGTATCGTGGGTGACCTGAGGTCCTAAAAAGACCTTTTTAAGAGCCTCCAAGAAACGAGGAGCACTCCGCACCACACGATCGTCGCGCTCCCACAGCGGCGTTGCCCACTCCAACGCTCTGCCCGAGAGTAGAGAAAGTACAAAACCCACTTGTGCCCGATCCGTGGGAAAACGTGCAGCCAGAAGCTCGAGCTGTATAGAGCACTGACTCACGAATCCCCGACATTGCTTGCTATCACCGGCAAACTTGTCAGGAAGCGGGAGGTGGGATAATGTAGGGGCAGAGGTGGCAGAAGACAAACTGGCTGCAGCCACGCTAGCAGCCTGAACAGCGACTGCGGTAACATCCACAGCTGAGGTTGTGCGCTCAAGAGCCGCCAACCTACCCTCCAGCTGCTGGATGTACTGCGATAGACGCTGTTCATCCGCCATTTTACTAGCCAGACCCTGGCGCTAATATTATGTTAAGGGTCTGCGGAACACACCAAATATATAAAGTAGAGAGGTGCGTTCGCAGCCCGGGGTCCACCGTGCAAGCGGAGCCTGCTGCTAGTAGAAATGGCGCGAGAAGCAAACTCTGTTATCCCGCAGAGTCGCCAACATAAACGCCGTAATGCGCTGTGGCAATAAGTGCGAACTCTGTTACTCCACAGAGCCGCTAGAAGGAGAGCCGCAGCGCTATATGGCGATGTGTGCGCACTCACTAGACACAACTGAGTGGCAAAGAAAACACGCTAGGGCGCTGCCTAGCGTTGAAAGCGAACCCTGTTACGTCACAGGGCCGCTGAGAAAAAGTACTGTGTCCTGTCAGGCTCTCAGGTACACAGTTAAGTGCTACGCGTTCATAAAGCGTGATCATGTGCTAATGTCCTCGCGGGAGTCACCCGCAATCTATGGCGTCTGAACGCCAGACCCTGAATACGGCAATCAAAACTCCTCACCGGTTATGCCGGTAATCTAGGGCATCTAGGACACCGACCCTGACCAGCTACCATACCAAACTCCTCACCGATTAAGTCGGTATTCTAGTGGCTTATTTCAGCCGGGTCCCTATCCACACATACACATTTTTTTTTTTTTTCCCTCAGATGGGAAGTTCCACAGTCAGATAACCAAAACTATAAGGAACTCGACTCCCAAACAGCGTGTACACTTACATAATGCAGCAGCTGTTCCCATCATCATCGGAAAACCAACTTTATTTACAAGCACAAAAAAACACAAAACTAAGACACATTAACAAGATGTTTCCACTTTTTAACTTTCCAAATTTCCTCTGCGTCCTCCTCCCCCCTCTTTCTCTTATCACACACAAAACAAAAATACAATTTTCCCAAAACTATTTTTAAACAATTTTTAACCTCAATCTCCTTCCTCTTAAACAAATACACGTTCCTCACATCCCACAACACCTCTTTTATACATGCAAGCATCAACCACAACACTCTCTCCTTTTCTCCACACATACCCAACCCAAACATAAATAACTCAAACGTCAAAAAATTCACATCACACAACTCCTTACACAACGGGCCCAAACCTGAAATCACATTTCTAGCATACTGACAATTCCAAAACAAATGCACCACACTCTCTCTCCCACCACATCCCCTCCTCGGACACATCTCACTCCTCACTAAACCCCGGTTTCTCTGGAAGTCTCTCACCGGTAACACCTCATGCAATGACTGCCACACAATCTCGCTCTGTCTATTTGTCATACCATCCATACGTACCTTCTTCCATACCTTCTGCACATCACTTCCTCTCACCATATAAATACCACATTCTATCTCTCTACACTCAATCATCCTATATACCGCTTTCTTCTTCTCTAACAACTTCACATCCACATCACACAGTTCATACTTCACCAAAAATTTGTAAACCCACACATACCACACAGGCACCTCAAAAGCCACTGGGCACCTTAGATCCCTTTCCCGCCACTTCAAACGGAACAGAAAACTTCCAAACAAATACCTGCACATACATGCACACTTCCCATCCATCCTAATCACACCCAATACAAACACCATAATATTCACACCAAAAAATACATTCAAATTTGGGAATACCAGCCCCCCCTTATCCATTCTCTTCATCACAACCTCTCTCCTTGCACGCTCCATACTTGAACGCCAAAAAAATACAAACAAAACCCTATTTAATCTTCTAACACACATATAACCTGGTGGAAAAACCACCGCAACATGGAAAAAAATTGGTAACACCACACTCTTAATAACTAAAATTTTACCAAAAAATGTCAAATCTCTCATCTTCCAAAAATTTAACTTGCGCTCCACTCTCTCTCTCACATCCACCCAACTTTCCACTCCATCCAACTTCTCTGAAAATTTCACACCCAGCACCTTTATCGGTCCACTCACCACATTCACCCCAATATCATTGCTCAGAGTCCTCCCACCAAAAATCTTACATTCAGTCTTCTCCCAATTCACTTTAAACGCAGACGCTCCACAAAAAACGGATACCAACAACTTCACACGACGCACCGAACACTCTGAATCACACAAAACACACACATCATCCATGTAACCATTCACCTTCCACTCCCTCCCCCCCGCCCCCGGCACTTGCACACCCCGAATCACCTTATCTTTCCTCAACATACACAACAAGGGCTCAATCGCGCAAATGAACACAACAGGGGACAATGGGCACCCCTGCCGTACACCGGAAAACACATTCACTCTCCTCCCTACATTCCCATTCAACAAAACACAACATAAATATTTTTATACAAACTTCTCACTCTCTCAACAAACTCAGCCGGAAAACCCATCTTCACCAACACTCTAAACAGAAAACCATGCGCCAACCTATCATACGCCTTCTCAAAATTAGTGTTGAGCATTCCGATACTGCAAGTATCTGGTATCGGCCGATATTCGCTGTATCGGAATTCCGATACTTAGTTCCGATATTTTTCCTATATCGTATACCGGAATCGGAAGTTCCATAATTCTTTGAGAGGCAATGTGATTATAGTCAGCCAATGAGGAATCCTAAGAAGTGTGGGCACATCCTGTACTGCTGCGGTCATGTTAACTAATGGCATGGCTGTGATTGGATGCTGAAATGATGTCAGAATGCAGTATAAAAGGCGCCGCCGCCATTTTAGCGTCACTGTGCTGTGAACTCAGGGAAAGAACGCTGCTCTGCTGACTCTGAGGGACAGTTAGAGATTGCGATTTAGTGTACTGTGCTTTAGGCAGGCTAGTTTACCACCGGCTGTGTAAAGCTTCCTTTTGCCTGCAGTGTTGTTTTAACAGCTCTGCAAGGTGTGTGTGAGTGCAGGTGACGCTGCAGTTTGCTCTGTATGCAACGCTGTCTGTAGGCATCTGCACGTGTCACTCACAGACTTCTTTTTTTTTTTTCTTCAGTGTAATTCTTGCTGCTCCATGTAATTGAAATAATAGTGTGACGTGCTTCCATCCGTATACAATACCTTGGTTGCAAACACTATAGAAGTCCACAATGGAGCCTTTCACAGCAAGTGAACAGTTGTGTTTCAGTGTTCACTGCAGTCTGTGATTTTTTTTTTTTGAGTGCAGATCACACTCCAGTTACTTCAACTAATGCTGCGTGTACTCTGCTGAGCGTCTGTCACTGGCTCATCCTTGTAATTTTTCAAAAATTGCTGCTGCTTTCTTCTATTTAAAATTTACAAAAATCTATTAGTGTGACGCTCTTCCATCAAAATACAATACATTGCTTGCAAACATAATAGAAGTCCACAAAAAGGCCTTTCACAGCAAGTGAACAGTTGTGTTTCAGTGTTCACTCTAGTCTGAGCTTTAATTTTTTTGTAGGAGTGTAGATCCCGCTCCACTTACTTCAACCACCGCAGCGTGTACTCTGCTGAGTGTCTGTCACTGGCTCATCCTTGTAATTTTTCAAAAATTTCTGCTGCTTTCTTCTATTTTAAATTTACAAAAATCTATTAGTGTGATGCTCTTCCATCAAAATACAATACATTGCTTGCAAACATAATAGAAGTCCACAAAAAGGCCTTTCACAGCAAGTGAACACTTGTGTTTCAGTGTTCACTCTAGTCTGAGCTTTAATTTTTTTGTAGGAGTGTAGATCCCGCTCCACTTACTTCAACCACCGCAGCGTGTACTCTGCTGAGTGTCTGTCACTGGCTCATCCTTGTAATTTTTCAAAAATTGCTGCTGCTTTCTTCTATTTTAAATTTACAAAAATCTATTAGTGTGACGCTCTTCCATCAAAATACAATACATTGCTTGCAAACATAATAGAAGTCCACAAAAAGGCCTTTCACAGCAAGTGAACACTTGTGTTTCAGTGTTCACTCTAGTCTGAGCTTTAATTTTTTTGTATGAGTGTAGATCCCGCTCCACTTACTTCAACCACCGCAGCGTGTACTCTGCTGAGTGTCTGTCACTGGCTCATCCTTGTAATTTTTCAAAAATTTCTGCTGCTTTCTTCTATTTTAAATTTACAAAAATCTATTAGTCTGACGCTCTTCCATCAAAATACAATACATTGCTTGCAAACATAATAGAAGTCCACAAAAAGGCCTTTCACAGCAAGTGAACACTTGTGTTTCAATGTTCACTCTAGTCTGAGCTTTAATTTTTTTGTAGGAGTGTAGATCCCGCTCCACTTACTTCAACCACCGCAGCGTGTGCTCTGCTGAGTGTCTGTCACTGGCTCATCCTTGTAATTTTTCAAAAATTGCTGCTGCTTTATTCTATTTTAAATTTACAAAAATCTATTAGTGTGACGCTCTTCCATCAAAATGCAATACATTGCTTGAAAACATAATAGAAGTCCACAAAAAGGCCTTTCACAGCAAGTGAACAGTTGTGTTTCAGTGTTCAGTCTAGTCTGAGCTTTAATTTTTTTGTAGGAGTGTAGATCCCGCTCCACTTACTTCAACCACCGCAGCGTGTACTCTGCTGAGTGTCTGTCACTGGCTCATCCTTGTAATTTTTCAAAAATTGCTGCTGCTTTCTTCTATTTTAAATTTACAAAAATCTATTAGTGTGACGCTCTTCCATCAAAATACAATACATTGCTTGCAAACATAATAGAAGTCCACAAAAAGGCCTTTCACAGCAAGTGAACAGTTGTGTTTCAGTGTTCACTCTAGTCTGAGCTTTAATTTTTTTGTAGGAGTGTAGATCCCGCTCCACTTACTTCAACCACCGCAGCGTGTACTCTGCTGAGTGTCTGTCACTGGCTCATCCTCGTAATTTTTCAAAAATTGCTGCTGCTTTCTTCTATTTTAAATTTACAAAAATCTATTAGTGTGACGCTCTTCCATCAAAATACAATACATTGCTTGCAAACATAATAGAAGTCCACAAAAAGGCCTTTCACAGCAAGTGAACAGTTGTGTTTCAGTGTTCACTCTAGTCTGAGCTTTAATTTTTTTGTAGGAGTGTAGATCCCGCTCCACTTACTTCAACCACCGCAGCGTGTACTCTGCTGAGTGTCTGTCACTGGCTCATCCTTGTAATTTTTCAAAAATTGCTGCTGCTTTCTTCTATTTTAAATTTACAAAAATCTATTAGTGTGACGCTCTTCCATCAAAATACAATACATTGCTTGCAAACATAATAGAAGTCCACAAAAAGGCCTTTCACAGCAAGTGAACAGTTGTGTTTCAGTGTTCACTCTAGTCTGAGCTTTAATTTTTTTGTAGGAGTGTAGATCCCGCTCCACTTACTTCAACCACCGCAGCGTGTACTCTGCTGAGTGTCTGTCACTGGCTCATCCTTGTAATTTTTCAAAAATTTCTGCTGCTTTCTTCTATTTTAAATTTACAAAAATCTATTAGTGTGACGCTCTTCCATCAAAATACAATACATTGCTTGCAAACATAATAGAAGTCCACAAAAAGGCCTTTCACAGCAAGTGAACAGTTGTGTTTCAGTGTTCACTCTAGTCTGAGCTTTAATTTTTTTGTAGGAGTGTAGATTCCGCTCCACTTACTTCAACCACCGCAGCGTGTACTCTGCTGAGTGTCTGTCACTGGCTCATCCTTGTAATTTTTCAAAAATTGTTGCTGCTTTATTCTATTTTAAATTTACAAAAATCTATTAGTGTGATGCTCTTCCAGAGGACAGCGTTTGTTGGCCAGTTGTGAGTCTGCAGCACATGGTTGATTTCATGCTGCAGTGCCTGAGAAACGACCGCCGCATCGGCCACATTCTCACCACGTCAGATTATTGGGTGTACACCCTCCTAGACCCTCGTTACCGGGACAACTTACAAAGCCTCATCGCACCGTTGAACCGGGACCGTAAAATGCTGGAGGACCAAGACACACTGTTGAAATCCATAATGTTCTCCATTACAGCCGAGAGCGCTGCTGCTGCTACTGCTTTACAAAGCAGCTCTGTGTGTCGAGGCATTGTAGACAACTCTGCAACAAGAGGGAGCACAAGCAGCGCCTCTGCACAGGGCAAGAGCTGTATGTTACAAATGTGGCGAAGTTTTGTGACAGCGCCACCAAGGTGTACACCATAGTGATGGGAAATCTAGTTAATTTTGTTGATTAGTTCACCATGAACTAGTTCACTGAAAAGATTAGTTCAAAAGATTAGTTCATTTAGTTCATTTAGTTCAGTTTTTCTCCACCCTATCCTGTGAGGAGCTGATAGGAAATGCATCATGTGACCTCTGAACTAAATGAACTAGATGAACTGCTGAACAAAATGTTCTATTGAGAATGACTCAGGACAGCCTAGTTCAATCTGATGCCTCTGACTGAGCCCAGCAGTGCCACATAATGATTGTGTATGATGGGGCTGAGAAGCAGTTCAGCATCCACCATTTTAAGAACAGAACAGGGGTCAGTGTTAAAGATTTTAGCAAGACTGATCTTCTAGGCTAGAGGCATGAACTACACACAGAAACACTCTCTCTTATACACACATATGAGCTGTGTCTGTGTACTGTGTGTGCAATTTCATTTTTTATTAATAATATTATTATTACTGTTATATTTGTATTTGATGTGTGGTATGCCTTGGAGGTGCTGGCTTGCCCTGCTGCCAGTGTATTATCTGAGCGCGTCTTTAGTGCTGCAGGTGGTGTACTAACAGACCGTCGCATGCGACTATCCTCAGACAATGTAGACCGGCTTATTTTTCTGAAAATGAACAAGGCATGGATCTCACCTGAATTTGCCTGTCCGTTTTCAGATTAAATAACTGTTTGCCAACGTTTTCCAAGTCTCCTGTTATGTTCATCTTTCTACCACCTGAACTCTACTCCCTGGGCTACAACACTGCCAGTCACAGGGGAATGATCATTTACAAAACAAAATGTTATCCCCAACAAATAGTAGCGTAACGACTCCAGTGCCCACTTTATCGCCAGGCACTCTCTCTCTACAATGCTGTCTCTGTTTTTTGATGGAGTAAGTTTTCGACTCAGGAACTAATGGGATGCTCCTCCCGTTAAGCTCCAGTCCTGAGACAACACGGCACCCATACCTACCTCTGACGCATCAGTCTGGACAATGAATTCTCTTTTGAACTCGGGTGTGCTCAAAACTGGTGACCCACACAGTGCCCCTTTTATTGCCCCTGTTGATGACCCTTGCTGATTTATTAACCGGCTACACCAGATCCATGGGTATTCTCTCAACTGGACCTCTAAAATTTTTAATGGCACCAAGGGACTCACTAAATGAGGCTGAGGACTGTGTACCTGGCGCATGCGACAAGAGTTACAATACCGTTTAACTTCTTGATAGACCCCCTGCCAGTAAAACCGTTGTATAATTCTGTGTAGGGTTTTCTTTTGGCACAAATGTCACCCTAGTACATGCGCAGGCGCTAAGTCCATTACCAACCTCCGATATGACTGCGGTAGCAGCAATTGTTAAAAAATTTCAACATGTATTTTATAAACCTGATACAGCAAATCTTGGTTCAGCTCTAATTGTTGAAATACTGTAGCTGCCCCGGGGTGTTGGGGTTCCCCATTGACAACCAGTAAATTTTCACGGGCTAGACTCAACGTAGGGGCCGCGGAGTTGCGCCTTAACAAATTTGTCACCTGTCACATTTAAGTATTACAATTCAGGTCCCGGTGTCAAATCTTCCATTCCCCAACTAACACTTCGATAGGAGAGGGGTTTTCCTACTCCACCGAAGGCAAAGGTAATACTGCCCACTGCACACATGTGTTATGCATAGTGAGACTGATAGTAGCCAACAAAGTAGCAAACAAAGGCCACTTGTGATCGCCCTATCAGCGTAGGACCAATGCTACTCAAAAGATCTGCCATGATCCTGGACAAAATCTTGATATAATGGTCAATGAGTGAGAATGTACGATAGGATCCAGGCAGATGTGAATGTTTGTTTGGTTTTAGTAGCAACTTCATGTGTGACATGTTTGAATGGCTGGGCAACCCTCCTGTCTCCAATATATGATTGAAGGTGCGTACCAATGTGGACGGGATATCCTCACTCAATAATTTAAATAATTTGGCTGTAAACCCGTCAGGTCCTGGAGCTTTCCCGTATTTAAAGTAACTTATCGCCGCTGTCACTTCCGTCACCTCAATTTGTTTTTTTAAAAGGAGAAGCTGATAGTTTGTGATGGATGGTAACCGTATTCCATCTACAAAGGTGTTACCCTCCGCACTATCCGTATGTTCCACCTTATATAAGTCTGAGTAGTATTCTTGTAGAATGGTGTTTATGGTTCGAGGGTCTGTGTTCATGATCCCATGTTTATTCGTTAATGCTGTAATATGTTGATGACGAATGTGATTTCCTTTCGCTAGTCGTGATAATAGTCTCCCTCATTTGCTACCATAACGATATACATTGGCTCTATAATTGTTATTACTGCTTGTCTCTCGTCGATATACCCATACGTGTAAGTCAGCCTTAGCCTGCTTACATCTATTTTTAACCTGTGTTGATGAACTTGTCTTGTTTGCCGTGTACCTATCGCGTAATATCCTGCTAGCCTGAGAGTAGTTTGTCGCGATCTTCTTTTTTAGCGTTGTCTGATAACCTATTAGTTTCCCGCGCATTACTCCCTTCCCTGCTGCCCATAAAAGTTCCGGCCTATCCCTAGTATCTCCATTATCCCTTACATATTAAAAACACCATTGCTTCACGTGATGTCGAAACTTCTCATCCATTAACAAATAGGTCGGGAAGCGCCAAGTTTGGTTTGGCCCCATCTGCACCATATCTGGCAGGGTCACTGATACGGGTGCGTGGTCATATTTAGCTACGTTGTGCACATCTGCCTCTTCCACTCCCTTAATAGCTCGTGTGCTAGCAATATATAATCTATTCTGGACCAAGAGTCATGTGGCGCCGAATAGAATGAATATTCACTGCCATCTGGGTTCAGGTGTGTCAAAATGTGTACAAAGTTACTCGTGTCTAGCAAGGGTTATTATAAACGTGTGTCATGTGATCGCACATTCATTCGCATCGACCTACAGTTCTTCACTGTTTAGATTCACCATATTTAAGTCACCACCGTGGGTGGTTTTAATGCTCTCCTATCGGCCTGATATGCTTGGATACCTGGGATAAATTCAGGAACGTCTCCAAACTCCCTACTCACATGTCAGCGCAGGAACCGTAAGAGGGAACGTGCTTGTTTTGTTGCGCATAGGTGGAGTTTTATACAGTAAATTATAACTGCTGTCTTATTTTTTGTGTCCCAAGGGCAGAATAAGTCTGCGTAACGTTACATTTTACAGACACTCATATAATAGACACACGCTACCCTAACCATGACACAAGGAAGGTATTGTTGCCGGATAAAGCCGCCATTTTAGCGTCACTGTGCTGTTAATTCTGTTTGGGACAGAACGCTGCTCTGCTGACTCTGAGGGACAGTTAGAGATTGCGATTTTGTGTACTGTGCTTTAGGCAGGCTACTTTACCAACCGCTGTGTACATCTTCCTTTTGCCTTGCAGTGTTTTTTTCACAGGTCTGCAAGGTGTGTGTGTGAGTGCAGGTGACGCGCTGCAGTTTGCTCGGCATACAACGCTGTATGTAGGCATCTGCACATGTCACTCTCACACTCTTTTTTTTTTTTTCTTTAGTGTAATTCTTGCTGCTCAATTCAATTGAAATTATAGTGTGACGTGCTTCCATCCGTATCCAATTCATTGGTTGAAAACACTGTAGAAGGACACAAAAAGCCCTTTCACAGCTAAGAGTTGTGTTCACTGTAGTCTGAGATTTTAATTTATTCAATTTTGATCACGCTCAAGTTACTTCTTCAAGCAATGCTGCTTGTACTCTGCTGAGCGTGTCTTACTGCCTCATCCTTGTCATTTTTCTCTAATTGGTGTACATGTACATCAAAGTAGTCTTCATTTTGATCGAAATCCAAGCAGGTACCCGGACACTGTATGGCTGCTTTTATACGGTGGACTGGCTCCAACATTCAATAACACTTAAGATGCAATCGGGCACCTTGTCAAGGCCCAATCCTCTTCTCCCTTTGATATAATAATAATAATAATAATCTTTATTTATATAGCGCCAACATATTCCGCAGCGCTTTACACTTTAACAGTTTCAAAACACAAGTCATAGGTAACAACGTTAACAATACAATAATTAAAGTAAAATAAGCCGACCCTGCTCGTGAGAGCTTACAATCTACAATGAGGTGGGGGAGATACAAAGTACAGGTGTGTATATATAATGGTGCATTTCCAATGATGGTCCAGCCATCTTGAGGGAGTGAGGCATGGATGGAGATAGTGAATGGGCTCCACATACACACTTAAACATAGAACGACTTTGGTTATTGAATGTCATAGGCCACTCTGAACAAATGTGTTTTGAGGGAGCGCCTGAAACCAGGCAAATTGTGGATAGTCCTAATTTCTTGTGGTAGAGCATTCAAGAGGATTTGCGCAGCGCGGGAGAAGTCTTGTAGTCGGGAGTGGGAGGTACGGATTACTGCAGAGGTTAGTCGAAAGTCATTTGCAGAGCGCAGCAGTCGGTTAGGCCGATAGATAGAAATGAGGGAGGAGATGTAGGGGGGTGCTGCACTGTGGAGAGCTTTGTGGGTGAGAACCAGTACTTTGAATTGGATCCTATAATGAATGTGCAGCCAGTGTAAGGACTGGCGAAGAGCGGACGTGTCCGAGTACCGATTAGCCAGATGGATGACCCTGGCTGCTGCATTAAGGATGGACTGGAGAGGGGATAGTCGAGTAATGGGGAGGCCAAGTAATAGAGCATTGCAGTAGTCCAGGCGGGAGTGGATCAATGCTACAGTGAGGGTTTTTGTTGTTTCCATGGTGAGAAAAGGGCGGATTCTAGAGATGTTCTTTAGGTGTGTAGACGGCAAATATCTAACAAACAGGTCATGCTGGAGAGACTTGCACCTACTGCCACTCAGGGTCTTCAGCTCCTTTGTGAGAAACTAATGTTTGGCCAGCCAGTATATCAAATAAAGTTCATGAAAAATGGGAACTGTGGTTGGCTTCACTTTTGGTACTGGCTGGGTGCTAATACCAAACCATGGTGTGGCATTCAATGGATATTCCTGGCTGGTTGGAGACAAGCTCATTCCCACAGAAAAGTACCTGAAAGCTAAGGAGATGGTGGCCTCTCTCAACATGAAGGAGTTTGCTCGTTGTCTAGGAGACCGACCACCCCTGCTGTGTACCTTGTCAACGTTGTGTTGAAGCTTGCAAGGATTAAGAGTTTACAGTGGTAAGTCTGGTTTTTACTAAAGATCCTGCTGTGTATTATAGTTTTTATGTTTTAAAAAAAATTTATCTTAGGAATGTTAAATAAATTTGTTATTTTTTTGGTTAAATACAATGTATGTTATGAATGTTAAATAATTTTTTTTTGTTTTTTTATAAAATAAAATGTATGTTATGAATGTTAAATAACTTTTTTTTTTCAGGTATTTGATCTACCGTAGCTAGTTGCTGATCGTTGACTCTACACCCCTTCCCCAGAATGTTACTCGGGTTATGGGGAGAAAATCACCGCTATTCCAGACTGATTTAATGTTAATGTGTCTGGCTCTTACACAGCACACAGCACTTGATGTTAGTTTATCTTTTTCCTAAATTATTTGTTACACTGCCCTTCTCACATTTTATTTTCACTTTTTTTTTTTAAGCACAAGTTTTTTTACACTTCCTTGTTCTGTAAGTAGGCTTAATGGTTAAATGTTTTATACTAGATGTAAATATGTAACATGTAAATTTTAGATTAAGATTTTGCAAATTATTAGGTCCACACCATCAGGCTCTTTCGTCCCCTCTCCCTCAGAGTAGCGGTAATATATCGGACCCCAGGCTCGCCCACACAGTTCCTTGACCACTTCTCTGCCTGGCTGCCGCACTTTCATGTCCTCAGAAGTACCAACCCTTATCCTTGGAGACTTCAACATCCCCAATTAACAGCCCTACTTCCACACTCAAAACACATTTGTTCAGAGCGGCCTATCACATTCACTAATCAAAGTCATTCTATGTGTAACTGTGTGTGTGTGTAGCCCATTCACTATCTCCATCCATCCCTCACTCCCTGAAAATGGCTGGGCCATCATTCTAAATACACCATTGTATATAAACACCTGTACTTTGTATCTCCCCCACATATTTGTAAATTGTAAGCTCTCACGAGCGTGTGCGGATTATATTGCTTTCATTATTGTATTGGTAACGTTGTTACTTATGACTTGTGTTCGGAAACTGTTAAACTGTAAAGCGCTGCGTAATCTGTTGGCGCTATAAAACTAAAGATTCTTATTAAGCGTTCACGGGTCCATGTGGAGGTAGACCGTGACGGCTCCTGCAACGATGTTTCTGAGGAACTGGAGAAGGAGGAGTCAATGTGTACAGACTTGATTCCCGCAATCCTTGTAGTTGCCTGAACACGTACAGCGCCACTCGCAAGATCTGTACCCGGCTCCACAACATTGACCCAATGGGCAGTAAGGGAAAGGTATCGTCCCTGGCCATGGGTACTGGTCCACGCAGCGGTGGTCAGGTGGACATTGCTACTGACGGAGTTTAGTAGCGCATGTTTAATTTTAACCTCAACAACATGGTTTTGCAGACCAGGGACGGCTTGCCTGCTGAAATAAAATCAGCTTGGCACATTGTATTGTGGGACTGCCAATGCCAGTCTCCACCAGCCTGAATGACAGCATTTCAAGGGACAGGAGTTTTGCAATGCCAGCATTCAGAGCCTGTGGTCGTGGATGGTTTGCCGAGATTGGGCCTACACCCGATACGCCACAACCTGACACCCACAGATAAACAAGCCATAAAATCTCTGAAAGATAACCCCAACATTATTATTAAACAAGCAGATAAGGGGGGTGCTATCGTTATTATGAATAAGACCCAATCTATTGCCGAAATTCATAGACAACTGTCAGTTAACCTAACCTACAGACAACTCAATTGTGACCCTACATTTTACATCTGTCAAAAAATTGATCGTATCCTGACAAAACATCTTTAATTGATCACCATAGACTGTAAGACTATGACATTCCTTAATATTCAATACCCCATCACCCCTGTTTTCTACATACTCACAAAAATCAACAAAAAACTACATTATCCACCCGCATACCCTAGAGGGATAATTCTCCGTGTTCTACAGTATCACCCAAATGTTTAACATGTTGCCTAATTCCTATGTATATATATTCTTCACCCTATGTATATATTGTATATATTATACATTGTCATTGACTGTAAATTTTTCTATCTCTTCCAGCGACTATTTGATAAAGGCCACTGCGTTGCCCAAAACGTCAGTCAGTCGTCTCATAGCTATTTTCTTTTTTCACATCAAGTGTGCAATAAAAATTTCAAATTTAACCATCCATGACATATGCAGCTAAACTTGTGCTGTGATTCTCTATAGACTGTACATCTTCAGTGTGTCTTTGTAACTCAACTACATGTTTTCTACGCACAATTTTAGACATATTTGTGGTATTGAGGTTACTGACACTTTACCTCTTTTTACTTTTTGATTACACAGCTTGCATTTGACATAGCAAATATCATCTGCAAGTGTGTGAAAAAAAGACCACGCAGTGCAAGTCCTGGGAGCGTCCGTTTAGACTTTTGGAAGAGAAATCCGAACAGGTGCCAAAATGGAGGCTACAGGCAACAGAGTATGCAGCCTAACTCTCCCTCCTGTTTGTACCGTTGGGGCAATCGCTTCCTCAGAGCTGCTGCCACCACCTTCCTGTTCCTCACGCCATGTTGGGTCTTGGACCTCATCATCTCCACTAACCTCTTACAACACCTGCTGCTGTTGGGTGGTCTGGCCACCACCATGCTCAACAGAAACTGGCACCTGAGTCTCATCATCATCAGATGCGTTCTGCGGTGTGCTGACCATCGGCACTGTCTCACCCGCCTCTTCAGATTCAGAGAGACACAGCTGTTGCGCATCACTGCATACTCCCTCTTCTTCACATTCCAGAATGCTGCTTGGCTGTGCCCTGTTTGCAAACCAACAGATTCTGAGAACAGAAGCAGAGACTCAGCTGGCTCCTGTACAGAACTCTCTGACTGACTGGGCAATTTGGCAGGCGGTGAAGAGACAGATGGTTGATCAACAGTGCTGTGGTCCTGAGAGGAGGTGGAAGCAATTGAAGTCGATGCATTGGCTGCCATCCAACCAACAACGGCTTCAATTTGTTCTTCCCGCAGCAGGGGGGTACGCTGAGCTCCTACAAAAGTGCGCATAAAGGAACGCTCACGGGGAAAACTGGTGGATGCTGTGTCACTGGGGGCCGCAGCAGCCACAGAATCCCCACGTCCTCTCCCTGAAGAAACTCCACGGCCACGACCACGTGCCTTACTCCCTGCCTTCTTCATCTTGGTAGATTGATAAAGAAAGTCTGAAAAGTTATAAGGCTTAAGTGTGGTTATTTCGCAGAGACTGCAGTGAACACTGCACACAACTGTTCAGTAGGTGTGAAAGGCCCCTTTGTGTACTTCTATAGTGTTTGCAACAAATGTATTGTATACGGATGGAAGCGCGTCACACTAATAGATTTTATTTATTTGTAATAGAATGGATCAGCAACAATTAGAGAAAAATTTCAAGGATGTGCCAGTGACACACGCTCAGCAGACTACAACCAGCAGTGGTTGAAGAACTAACTGGAGCGTGATCTGCACTCCAAAAAGGAAAACCTCAGACTACAGTGAACACTGCACACAACTGTTCACTACCCAACGCGTCTCAGCAGGAAGGCAGTCTGTGCGTTAAAACAAAGGCGCAAGCATACATCCACGTACCCTGTTTATAAAAGCTATATAAAAAAAATTATGTAGTAGTGACGCACACTTTATTGAGGTACAGTATTACATCGCCATTCACCATCTGTGGCTATGCAGTCTCATCTATATATACCTTATCTATCCGTTGTCATGCTTGCAAGTCGACAGTCAGGCATAAATAGCAATTTTCACTATGCACTATGCACTTTTTAAAGGTTATGTTTGTTAATAAAAATGATTATTGCCACATATTATGAGTATTACATGATGGAAATTGTATAATTTTGTATAAACTGTTTAGTGACATTATTCAGCAAATGTAACATTTTAGTAATGTCACAGATAACTTGTAATGCTGATGATGTTTTGAAGTCAGACATTCATTGTCTATACAATAAAAATGGTGTACATACTGTTACTTATCCATCATTAATGGATTCAGATATGTACTTGTATGCTTTTATGTACAACCGTATAGCAGATTCCTTAACTAATTTATTTTGTGGTTTGCATTGCTGTTCAACATGTTAATGTATGTGTTTATGTTTGTCAATTCTTTATTTATCTAGATATTAGTTTAAATGAAATCATCATCTTATGGTAGTAAAGGTTATCTTTCTCTTGTTTGAAGTATAGACATTTAAAATTGACAGGTAACAAGGAAATTACTTGATCTAGTATTTAAACATCCTCCTTGATCCTGGGCTCCAACACCGCCAGTTGTTGCCTGTAAGTGCCGTTAGCACAGTCAACACTTGCTCCTGTGTTACTGGCGTTCAGTAATGTCAGCTGTTCCCCTGCTGTGTGTACGTCAAAAAGTCCTGCTGCCTCCACCCTGTTCTATTCTCATCCCTGGGCTCCAACACCGCCAGTTGTTGCTCAGAAGTGCTGTTAGAACAGTCAACACTTGCTCCTGTGTTACTGGGGTTCAGTAATGTCAGCTGTTCCCCTGCTGTGTGAACGGCAAAAAGTCCTGCTGCCTCCACCCTGTTGTCTTCTCATCCCTGGGCTCCAACACCGCCAGTTGTTGCCTGGAAGTGCTGTTAGCACAGTTAACACTTGCTCCTGTGTTACTGGGGTTCAGTAATGTCAGCTGTTCCCCTGCTGTGTGAACGGCAAAAAGTCCTGCTGCCTCCAACCGGTTCTCTTCTCATCCCTGGGCTCCAACACCGACAGTTGTTGCTCGGAAGTGTCATTGGCACGGGTACTCACTCCTGCCCAGACTGGTTACAGCACGCCATCTGTTTCCTGTCAGTGTAAACGTCACTTAGCCTCCAATAAGTTGTCCTGTCGTGTTGCGGTCGGGTTACCCGACTCTATGGTGCCTGGAGTTTAGGTGCTTCCTATGTGTGCTGCGGGATATGCAAATAAAGGCTGTTTCCGTTGTGACAATAGGACAATCACCCACTGTAGTACTGTGGGATTCGGTAACTGCGGCCGGCTCGCGGCCTGTCAACTTAAATTTCCATGGGTACCTTCTGCTACCCATCCGGGTTCAAGTACCGTCAGCTGGTTCTCCGCAGTGCCTTTGGCCTAGGTGCCTCCATCTCGGTATCCGAGTTCCAGCAACGTCTGCTGGTCCTTGGTAGTGCTTTGGAGCACAGGTACCTCCTGCTTAGTAACCGTGTCCCAGTAACGTCAGCTGGTCCTCGGTTGTGCCATTGGCTCTTTTCCTTCTGCTGCCCCTCCGGGTTCCAGAACAGTCAGCTGGTCCTCGTTACTTGCATTGGCTCTTGTACCTTCTGCTACCCGTCCGGGTTCCAGTACCGTCAACTGGTTCTCCGCAGTGCCTTTGGCCTAGGTGCCTCCATCTCGGTATCCGAGTTCCAGCAACGTCTGCTGGTCCTTGGTAGTGCTTTGGAGCACAGGTACCTCCTGCTTAGTAACCGTGTCCCAGTAACGTCAGCTGGTCCTCGGTTGTGCCATTGGCTCTTTTCCTTCTGCTGCCCCTCCGGGTTCCAGAACAGTCAGCTGGTCCTCGTTACTTGCATTGGCTCTTGTACCTTCTGCTACCCGTCCGGGTTCCAGTACCGTCAACTGGTTCTCCGCAGTGCCTTTGGCCTAGGTGCCTCCATCTCGGTATCCGAGTTCCAGCAACGTCTGCTGGTCCTTGGTAGTGCTTTGGAGCACAGGTACCTCCTGCTTAGTAACCGTGTCCCAGTAACGTCAGCTGGTCCTCGGTTGTGCCATTGGCTCTTTTCCTTCTGCTGCCCCTCCGGTTCCAGCACAGTCAGCTGGTCCTCGTTACTTGCATTGGCTCTTGTACCTTCTGCTACCCGTCCGGGTTCCAGTACCGTCAACTGGTTCTCCGCAGTGCCTTTGGCCTAGGTGCCTCCATCTCGGTATCCGAGTTCCAGCAACGTCTGCTGGTCCTTGGTAGTGCTTTGGAGCACAGGTACCTCCTGCTTAGTAACCGTGTCCCAGTAACATCAGCTGGTACAAGGTTGTGCTACAAATACAAGATACAGAACAAGAGACACAAGAACAATAAGCAGAAGATCTAAAAGCAGAAGAACATGAAGTATAAGACCAAAATGAAGAGCAAAATATATGCTCTAAATTATAAGCAGAAGAAGACTAAGCAGTGTATGGGGGTGAGTCCGTTCCTCCTCGTGGTGCCCCTGGTAAATGCCTGATGCTGCAGGCTAAACTGAACACGGACAAATACTGTTGTAATTTAAATCTTTTGTGGCAGCAAGAACGGAACGATGAAAAAATCATACTTTTACAGATTACAAGTACAGGAATCTCTGTCACAAATAAGAATATGATGAAGAAGATGAAGGACTATAATATGAAAAAGAATAATAGTTTAAAAAGAACAATATGAGTAATGTTAACAAAAAGATGAAAAGCAAGAAGTTTTAGAAGAAGATAAAGAAGGTGAAGATGAAGAATAATTTGATGACAAAGATGATGCTGCTGAAGATTATGAAGGAGAAAGTGTGGCAAAAGTTAAAGAGGTGAAGAGCATGGAAGTTGTGAAACATACATATTTGCCAAAATAGAAAAAAGGTTAACAACATTGTCAATTTCTTCATCAATCCGAACGTATTTCCTAAAAAAAAAAATTAATGCTATTCCATTGGATTGGGTTAAACATCTATGCCTTTAATGTCTCCTCAACCTCCCCCAATACATTCTACATTACTCTTTGTTGTTTTCCTTCATGTACAATTAACCTACAAGGCAAGAATGGGGTTTTTTTAATTTCGATATTTTGTTCCCATAGACTTACATTGGACTTCCGGTATCGGTATCGGGTATCGCCGATATTTTTTGGGTATCGGCGATAC
>JARQOD010000001.1:856421162-856522787 GCA_033576555.1 Oophaga sylvatica | reverse complement strand
TATTCTTCTGAGCGTGTTCTAATCCTATCCTGTGTGATACTCTGCTGAGCTGTTATCTAATCCTCTCCTGTGTGATACAGTCCTGCTAGCTGTGTATTAATCCTCCTGTGATCTGTTGCTGAGCTGCTATCTAACTTCTGTGTGATAAGTCTGCTTACTGTGTATCTAACCTTCCTGTGTATAAATCCTGACTGTATTATCCTCCTGTTGATGTCTGTTAGTGTATCTAATCCTCCTGTGTGATCCTCGTAGCTGTGTTCTAATCCTTCCTGTGTGATACTGTGCTGAGCTGTGTATCTAATCCTTCCTGTGTGATACTGTTGCTGACCTGTATCTAATCTACCTGTGTGATACGTCTGCGAGCTGTGTATCTAATCTTTCTGTGTGATACGTCTTCTACGGTATCTAATTTCCTGTTGATCCGTCGCTGAGCGTGTATCTATCCTCTCCTGTGTATCGTCTGCTGAGCCTGTTCAATCCTTCTGTGTAGCTACTGCTGTGTATCATCCTGCTGAAACGTTCACTGTGTTAATTGCTGTGTGATATCGTGCGTGTACATCCTAGCTGTGTATCTACTCTACTGTGTTCAATCCTTCCGTGTATACTCTCTGGTGTATCTATCCTACCGTGTTTAACCTGCTGTGTATCAATCCTACTGTGTTATCTCTGGTGTACATCTGTCTGTGTATTTTTACCTGTTATAGCTGTTATACGACTTCTGTGTGTCTTCACCGTGATATTCTGCCTGTGTATCTTTAGCTGTATCTTCCTACGTGTACATCCTTCCTGTGTATTTCTCTGTGTGATCTCCTTCCTGTGTTATCTCTTGCGTGATAACTCTCCTGTTATCTCTCTGGGTATCTTCTACTTTATCGTCTGTTGATTGTACTAATCTATCCTTCTGTGTTACATCTGCTTAGCTGTGTATCATCCTTCTGTGTGATACTGTCTGCTACTGTACTAATCTCCTGTGGATACAGTCTGTTAGGTGTGTATCTAATCCTTCCTGTTGTACGTCTGCTAGCTGTATCTAATCCTCCTGTGTGATGTCTGCTGAGCCGGTATCTAATCCTCTCCGTGTGATCGTCTGCGAGCGTGTATCTAATCTCTCCTGTGTGATACAGTCTGCTTAGGCCGTTATCTAATCCTTCCTGTGTGATAAGTCTGCTTAGCGTGTATTAATCCTCTCCTGTGTGTACAGTCTGCTGAGCTGTGTTATCCTTCGTGTATACGTCTGCTACGTGTAATCTTCCTTGTCGTTGAGCGTTCTAATCTCCTGATACTTTCATTATCTTCCTGTGTGAACTGGCGTGTATTAATCTTCTGTGTTACTCTCAGCGGTATCTTCTGTGTGATTCTGCTAGCGTGTTCTAATCCTCTGTGGATACGCTCTGAGCGTGTATCAATCCTTCCTGTGTGTACGCTCTAGGTGTTTAATCCTTCCTGTTGATACGTGCTAGCTGTATCTATCCTTCCTGTGTGATACGTTGCTAGCGTGTTCTATCTTCCTGTGTGTTCTGCGAGGTGTATCTAATCCTCCTGTGTGATACGTCTGCTAGCCTGTATCTATCCTCCTGTTGATAAGTCTGCTAGCGTGTATCTAATCTTCCGTTGATAACTTAGCGTGTTTAATCCTTCCTGTGTGATACGTTCTAGCGTGTATCAATCCTTCTGTTATACTTGTAGCGTGTATTAATCCTTCCGTGTGATACGTCTGGCGTGTATCTATCCTTCCTGGTGTACGTCGCTAGCGTGTATCTATCCTCTGTTGTACGCTCTAGCGTGTTCAATCCTTCTGTGTATACTCTAGCGTGTATCATCTTCTGTGTGATACGCTCTAGTTGTATCTAATCCTTCTGTGTGATACTTCGAGCGTGTATCTAATCCTCCTGTGTGATCGTCGCTAGCGTGTATTAATCCTTCCTGTGTGATACAGTTGCTAGGTGTATCTATCTCCTGTGTGATACGTCTCTTAGCTGTGTATCAATCCTCTGTGTGATACGTCTGCTAGTGTATCTAATCCTTCTGTGTGATACGTCTGCTAGCGTGTATCTAATCCTTCTGTGTGATACATGCTATGTGTATCTAATCTTCTGTGTGATACGTCTGGAGCGTGTTCTATCCTCTGTGTGATACTTGCGAGCGGTATCTAATCCTTCCTGTGTGATACTGTCTGCTGAGCGTGTATCTATCTTCTGTGTGATACAGTTGCTTAGCGTGTATCTAATCTTCTGTGTGATAGTCTGCTTAGCTGTGTATCTAATCCTTCTGTGTGATACTGTAGCGTGTATATCTTCCTGTGTGATACGTGCTGCGTGTATTAATCCTCCTGTGTGATACGCTGCTGAGCGTGTCTATCTTCTGTGTGTACGTCTGCTGACTGTATCTAATCCTTCCTGTGTGTACGTTGCGAGCGTGTTCTAATCCTCCGTGTGATACGCTGCGGCTGTGTATCTATCTCCTTGTATATGTGCTGAGCGTGTATCTAATCTTCTGTGTGATAGTGTGTGGTTCTAATCTCCTGTTGATCTCGTGTTTATCCTTGTGTGATACGTTGGTGTATCATTTCCGTGTTCGTGTGAGCTGTTCTACCTCTGTGAACTTAGTGTATTAATCTCTGTGTGTTGCTGTGATAATCTTCCTGTGATCTTGGAGCGTGTTTAATCCTTCCTGTGTGTATTGCGCGTTCTAATCTTCTTGTGTACTGTTGCAGGGTATCTACTTCCGTGTGATATTCAGGTGTATTAATCTCTGTGTGTCGTCTGCGTGTTAATCTTCGGTACTGTGAGTGATCTAATCTCTTGTGTAGTCTGTCTGTACATCTCTGTGTAATCTGAGTGTTATCTCCTGTGATATTGACGTGATTATCCTCTGTGAATCTAATCCTATCCTGTGTGATACGTCTGCTGAGCCGTGTATCTAATCCTATCCTGTGTGATACGTCTGCTTAGCTGTGTATCTAATCCTATCCTGTGTGATACTGTCTGCTGACTGTGTATCTAATCCTATCCTGTGTGATACTGTCTGCTGAGCCGTGTATCTAATCCTAGCCTGTGTATACTGACTTCTGAGCTGTGTATCTAATCCTATCCTGTGTGATAATGACTTCTGAGCTGTGTATCTAATCCTATCCTGTGTGATACTGACTTCTGAGCTGTGTATCTAATCCTATCCTGTGTGGTACTGACTTCGGAGCTGTGTATCTAATCCTAGCCTGTGTGATACTGTCTCTGCGCCGTGTATTTAATCCAGCCTGTGGATATGTTGCTACTGTGTATCTAATCCTTCCTGTTGATGTTACAGTCTGCTTAGCTGTGTATCTAATCCTCTCCTGTGTGATACTGTCTGCTTAGCTGTGTATCTAATCCTCTCCTGTGTGATACTGTCTGCTGAGCTGTGTATCTAATCCTCTCCTGTGTGATACAGTCTGCTTAGCTGTGTATCTAATCCTTTCCTGTGTGATACAATCTGCTGAGCCGTGTATCTAATCCTTCCTGTGTGATACGTCTGCTTAGCTGTGTATCTAATCCTTCCTGTGTGATACATGTCTGCTGAGCTGTGTATCTAATCCTTCCTGTGTGATACTGTCGCTAGCTGTGTATCTAATCCTATCCTGTGATCATCTGCTTAGCTGTGTATCTAATCCTATCCTGTGTGATACTGTCTGCTGAGCGTGTATCTAATCCTTCCTGTGTGATACTGTTGCTGAGCGTGTATCTAATCCTTCCTGTGTGATACTGTCTGCGAGCCGTGTATCTAATCCTATCCTGTGTGATACTGTCTGCGAGCCGTGTATCTAATCCTTCCTGTGTGATACTGTCTGGGGGGGGGGGGGGGGGGGGGGGGGGGGGGGGGGGGGGGCTGCTGAGCCGTGTATCTAATCCGTCCTGTGTGATACTGTCTGCTGAGCTGTATCTAATCTATCCTGTGTGATATGTCTGCTGAGCTCATGTATCTAATCCTATCCTGTGTGATACTGTCTGCTGAGCCTGTGTATCTAATCCTTCCTGTGTGATACAGTCTGCTGAGCCGTGTATCTAATCCTGTCCTGTGTGATACTGTCTGCTGAGCTGTGTATCTAATCCTAGTCCTGTGTGATACTGATCTCTGAGCTGTGTATCTAATCCTATCCTGTGTGATACTGACTTCTGAGCTGTGTATCTAATCCTATCCTGTGTGATAATGACTTCTAGAGTGTGTATCTAATCCTATCCTGTGTGATACTGTCTGCTGAGCCGTGTATCTAATCCTATCCTGTGTGTTACTGTCTCCTGAGCGTGTATCTAATCCTATCCTGTGTGATACTGTCTGCTGAGCGTGTATCTAATCCTTCCTGTGTGATACTGTCTGCTGAGCCTTGTATCTAATCCTATCCTGTGTGATACTGACTTCTGAGCTGTGTATCTAATCCTATCCTGTGTGATAATGACTTCTGAGCTGTGTATCTAATCCTATCCTGTGTGATACTGTCTGCTGAGCTGTGTATCTAATCCTATCCTGTGTGATACTGTCTGCTGAGCCGTGTATCTAATCTTCTGTGTGATACTGTCTGGTGACCTGTGTATCTAATCCTCTCCTGTGTGATACTGACTGCTGACCTGTGTATCTAATCCTCTCCTGTGTGATACTGACTGCTGACCTGTGTATCTAATCCTCTCCTGTGTGATACTGACTGCTGACCTGTGTATCTAATCCTCTCCTGTGTGATACTGGGCTCCCCCTGCTGTCTGTGTCGGCACGGTAATAAATTGTGTTATTTTCAGCTTTACACCATAGAAATGATAAGAATAATCGGCCTCAGTTACCACAACTGTCTACAAGGAAAACTGCTGCTCATAGCAACCAATCACAGCTCAGCTTCTTTTAAACAGCTCTGAATGAATAAAAGATGCTTAGTGATTGGGTGGGGCGTGGCTGATACACACACATAGGCCGGAGTCACACACAACCACAAAAAATCGGTCCGTTTTAGACGGTCGACAATCGGATCAAAATAAAAACATCACACATCCTTCTGGCATCCGATTTTCCTTCAAAGATGCGATTTAATCGCATGTGTGTGTACCTTGTAACATCCGATTTTCATCCGACTTGCGAGATTTTCTCGCAGGCTTGCAAAACTGACATATAATGGATCCAAAAGAATAGTATTTAAATGCCAAAAGAAAGAATAGATATATACACATAGAGCACATATATATATATATATATATGTCATTGTGACATGTATATATACATATATTTATAATTCTTACACTTCTACATACTGTTATAGCCGCTAATTTAATTGCCGGCTTCAGTGAAATCACAGAAGCCGACATGAAATGATACATTGTTTCCACACATTTAACCATGTAATTTCATGTATTTTTATATATGTTTGAAACATACAATTACATGAGTATATGTGTGCTAAATTTCAGACATGTAGGGGTTAATTAAAGGTGTAAATTCGTTGAAAAAAAATGCGTGGGCTCCCGCTGTATTTTCTCCACCAGACAGACAAAGCAAGCGAGTGGGGGCAGATAATAATAGCCTAGGGAGGGTACATTTTTTTTGTGCCCCCCCTGGCTACTAACATCTGCCCCCAGACACCCCAGAAAGGGCAAATCTATAATTAGATTCACCCTTTCTGGCACTTTGCCCGTCTATTCCCATTGCCCTGTAGCGGTGGCGAATGGGTTAATAATCTGGCGTTAATGTCACCTTAGTATTGAAAGGTGACCTTAAGGCAGGTTAATAATTGATAGCTGTCAATTAGACAACTATCAATTATTAATCCTATTGTATGAAAGAAAAATCAAACACACACAGTTTAATAAAAAATAAGTTTAATTAAATAATCACACAGTTTTTGACCATATCTTATTTCCTGCTTAAAACCATTCCTGTAATAAATTAAATAAAACAGCAAATTATACTTACAATCCGTTGTACAGTCAGGTCCACGGTTGTAACCATCAGAAAGGGTTAACAGTTTACTAGGTACGCAGAGAGCTAATATGCTGTCTCAGACCTGTATTTCCCCTGAATGAATAAGTTCCTTCCCAGCAGAAAGTAGAGGAATAGATTCATGATGGGCTTAATTGATTTATTGGCAATTTAACTTTAGTGACCTGACTAAGGAAAGTGGACACCCATCATTAAGCTTCATTCATGAAACACATCCTCTCCTGTCGCCAGGAGATGAACTTATTCTTTCAGGTGCTTTGAGTAGGCATGCAGGATTACTTGCACTGCTTGGCTCAAAGCTAGTTACCCTTTGTGAAGGATACAGCGTGGGCGATGACATATCAGCGGATAGGTAGAATAATGTTGTTTTATTTTTTTTTCTTTTTTAGGAGATCAATGGCTTCGCACGGATTAAGTGTAAAATAAATTATGGTCAAAAACTGTTTTGATTATTTAATTAAATTATTTTTATTAAACTGTGTTGTGTTGATTTTTTTTCATACAATAGGAATTATAATTGATAGTTGTCTAATTGACAGCTATCAATTATAACTGCCTTAAGGTCACCTTTCAATACTAAGGTAACATTAACGCCAGATTATTAACCCATTCGCCACCGCTACAGGGCAATGGGAATAGACGGGCAAAGTGCCAGAAAGGGCGAATCTAATTAGAGATTTGCCCTTTCTGGGGTGTCTGGGGCAGATGTTAGTAGCCAGGGGGGGCACAAAAAAAATGTACCCTCCCTAGGCTATTATTATCTGCCCCCACTCGCTTGCTTTGTCTGTCTGGTGGAGAAAATACAGCGGGAGCCCACACATTTTTTTTTCAACGAATTTACACCTTTAATTAACCCCTACATGTCTGAAATTTAGCACACATATACTCATGTAATTGTATGTTTCAAACATATATAAAAATACATGAAATTACATGGTTAAATATGTGGAAACAATGTATCATTTCATGTCGGCTTCTGTGATTTCACAAAACCCGGCAATTGAATTAGCGGCTATTACAGTATGTAGAAGTCTAGGAACTATAAATATATGTATATATACATGTCACAATGACAACTTAAGACATAAACTTTAAAATGGGCTAAATTGTTGAAATGTTAAAAGTGAAATAGTTTTTTTTTTAATATTGCCAGCATACTTTTCCGCCTTGCTTATGAAAGCGAATAGACTTTCCATGCAGTTTTTAATGATATTGACATTCTACTGTATAGGACTAGAAATAGAGAAGAGTAGAGCTCTTGAAACTTGAAGACTGAAGAGACCCTTGTGGCCTATAGCGGTGCTTCCCTGCCTCCCACCAATCCCATAACGACAAAACACAACAGGCCTGGATGGGTTGAACAGGTCGGTCACAGTTTATTTAAATTATAAGCCGGGAGGGGCAAATATGATCCGCAACCGCCTCTCTGCTGAGAACCCCCGGCGCCGCCGGTGGGCGTAGACTATAAGCAGAGAGGGGCAAATACGATCCGCAACGGACTCTCTGCCGAGGGCCCACGGCGCCGCCGGTGGCCGAGCAGGCAGATGAGAGGTTACGAACCGTTGCCCCCCCCATACTACCGCCACGGAGGATCATGGGTATACCTACACAGGACTCCGACCCCCACACAACGACCTGTTCAAACCCCATCCTGTAAAATGTTTAATAATCTAACGAGTCCGATATCATTCAGATGAACGCCGTCCAGTCTCGGTAGGTTGGAATTGTCCTTTTGCAGATTGTGGTGGTAACCACCATGCCGTAGTTTTCTCAGCTGGATTTTGCCATTTTTGTGTTTATTTTCTTTCTTGATTTGTTGATGGCTTTCGGATCTTTTGCTCCATGCCGGACAGCGCGTGGTATTATGTCAGACCGCACCACCATCACCATATCAGGGCCGGCAGGCAGAGTGTCATATATCTGTCGACATCATTACGTATAGTTCGGTGCCTTTTTTCTCGGCTAGGTCGATTCCATTGGCGTGCAAATACCAACATCACCGGCCCTTTGGCAGTCTTAGCCACATTGGAATATTTGCTGCCACCGCAGCCTTCAGATGCTGCTCCAGATGAACTCCAGTTCCACTTTTTTTTTTTTTTTGTTTTTATAATCCGGGCGTATGCTGGCCCGTTTGTACGCCCCATAAACGTAAGAATGCGCTAGTACCCAAACTGTGGGTTTGTGGCCGCCTGAAAGAAACGAGAGGTGTTAGGGCAGATCTGGCCTTATATATCTTGCTAAACATGCGGATTTCCAGCGGCCTAATCTCTGGACTTCAGCTTCCGATACGTCGGCCCTGGATGCTTCAGAGGCCGCCCCTATTCTGAAGGGATGTGTCCCGAATAGTGTTGAGCATTCCGATACTGCAAATATCGGGTATCGGCCGGCTTTACCCGGCAGTTGAATCAGAGGCTGTTTTACTATGTAGAAGTGTATGAACTATAAATATATGTATATATATATATGTCACAATGACATGTATATATATATGCATTCTGTGTGTGCATATTTAGTGTTTACAATGAAAGGAAGGGTTTTTTTTTTTTTTTTTTTTTTAATTCCGATATTTCTGTCCCATAGACTTGCATTGGATTTCCGGTATCGGAATCGCCGACACTTTTGGGTATCGGTGATACCCATTCCGATCCGATACTTCTTGATGTCGGGAGATATCGCTCAACTCTAGTCCCAAATTGTTTTGGGTTACCGCCGACTGCCTCCATACAATGTTTAGAGATTGTGGGAAAATGATATTTGGTAAATGGGGACCCGTCGGTGTGTGATAGAAGGATCTACTGTCGTGTCTTATAAACGCGAAGCGCTTCACTATTTTTACCGGGCATATCGGGCCGTCTAAAGCCTTGAGCGAGACTCACGCACCTCAACCGGTGGGATCGCATTTTTGGATCCGAACTTTAATGTGTAAAGCGTTGCTACATATGACGATGTCCTCGTGGGTCAACCGATTGATGTTGTTTTTAAACCGCGGCGCTAGTTCGCCGATGCGCCCCGAAAATGCAATTGCAAGCGCTGTAGATATTAGGGTCGCCTCGTACTGCAACTTGTAAATGACGTCGAGATTATGATGATATCGTGTGACAGACTTAGAGACGCGGGGTGGCGACGTTCCTGAGTAGGTTGGAGCCTCTTCCAGCCTTTAACGGCTTGCCTGATGGGGAGTATTTAGTAACGTCGCCCAAACCTAAAAGCAGAAAGAAAAAAGGCTATTCCTGCTAAGTGTCGCTGCGCTGCCGTACCCGACGCGCCTCTATTCCTGAGCAGATTCAGGAGTTCTACCCACACGTCGCATCTGGCCCGATTACATGTATCTACTGGCCTTCCCCTGATTAAAGAGCGCCATTCCTCCCATGCCTTAACGTAGACCTGCCAGGAAGCCGGTGTCACTGAGACTTGGAACAATCTGAAGGCCTGCCAATTGGAAGACAACAGAGAGTTAAACCATCACATCTTCAGCGATAGACGTAAATCTGGCACGACACCAGACGTGTCTAAGGCATAGTAGCGCTAAGCGGCGCAGCAGAAAAGGCCGGGGAGAGAAGACAATGTTCAAACTTCTTGAGGTTCCTGGATGTTTGGTTAGAAACCTGGTGTTAGCGTTTTTCGCCCGGGTACCCAAGGCTCAATGGCTGTTACTAGTGAAAAGTTCTCTACCGCAGGGCTGCGGCCCCAGGTGGATATGGTCCATAAACAAGCCACTTTCATTTACACCATTGCTCTTCGTAGATTGCGACAATACCATTATTGATATCTCCAACAACCTCTAGACCTAGTTCCTTGCTCGGCGCTTCCTGCGCCATTACGCATGCATGTCCCTTGTAGGGATCTAAGAATGACTACCAGACAAGCAAATCAGCTTTCATGGAGCGGTTAAGTCTGATCTATATCCCGGCTGGTAGTGCCTTCAGCTGACAACGATAGGTGGCGTTGGGAAACTCTGCCCATTATTATTATTATTTATTTATATAGCGACAATAATTCCATGTTGCTGTACATGAGAAGGGGATACATACAAAGTTATAGATATCGTTTACAGTTTTTGTAGTTTATCCGCCGGTAAACGAAAACCATGTTATTGGTATAAATTTAAATGCCGGGAAAAGGAGCACGTTGCATGGTCCGACCGTTAATCGGGTGAAAAAGGTACTCCGAAAGTGCCGAGCTTTAAATTTTGAACGTCTGGAGGTAGGGGCAGAGTTTAGAGTCCCTAGGTCCGACGAATAAAAAAGTCATTAGCGTATCGCCTTAACGAGTCTAGAAGGGTATCGAAGAGCCCGAAGTAATGACATGCTATGGAGCAGACCGACGGGAGGCTCATATAGAATTAAAACTGCCGGTTCACCGTAAAGCCCAACAAATGGAGGCATGTTGGGATGTCAGATTTTGGCAGCGGGACACCAGGCCCAGCTGTGCGTCCGAGTTCCCCTTCTGTCAATTGAAACGTAGGTTAAGGACGTCTCTTCTAGGGGTGATGCGTCATTAACAGCATCGCCTATTGTGAGGGAAGGTGATATTTTTGACAGGATTTTCCTTTTTTTTTTTTTTTTTTAAGCAGAATGCCTAGGGCGAGTTTCTGAAATTACTGATTGTCAACGATTTAACTGGGTCCACCAACCTGCTTAGTTTTACTTATTTGTGATTTTCTGCTGAAGAAACTTGGAGGATTCCCGCGACAGTTTTAGACTATACCCGGGGTTATAATGACTGGTTTGCTTTGTAACGTTCTCGGCCAGGTAGGAGTTGTACCTATAATCTTATGATCCATAGTCATATGAGTTATCGATTGAGCTTGACTTCCGCGATAGACGTACCTCTGGCGCGACACCAGGTGTTGTCTAAGGCTTTTTTTTTTTTTTTTTTCATTCCATAAACTGGAAGCTTAACCACTCAGCCATCAACTCAACCAGTAAAAACTGCATCTAAGACCTTAATATACCTCCTGAGCAGCTTCTTTTTCGGGATCAAGGCATAGCCATGACGTAAGTGCTCCGTTTGCTTGGCGGGTACGCCCTGATGCAGGATGTCCGCCAGCACGGGACTGGTATTAAATTATAAGCAGAGAGGGGCAAATACAATCCGCAACCGCCTCTCTGCCGAGTACCCCCGGCGCTGCCGGTGGGCGTAGTTTACAAGGGGGGAGGGGCGAATACGATTCGCAACGGACTCTCTGCCGGGGACCCCCGGCGATGCCGGTGGGCGGGCATGCAGATGAGAGGTTGCGAACCGTTGCCCCCTCCCCATACTAAGCCAGAGATGGAGCACGTGACGTATGATCTGCGTCGTGTGCCCGAGCCCGAGTGTCTCCCGACAGAGGACGTTCGGGGTTAATCTTGTGGTTGGAATGGCTGGTAGCCCTGGGTGATAATTCACTAGGCTGTCAGCCATTGATGGAGCACGTGACATCTGCCGTGTGCTCGTGACCGCCTGTCGTCACCCTCAGATGCGTTGGACCGCTCAGATATGGACAGGGAACCCATCTAGCGGGACGAGATCTGAGGCGGGGGGATAGTGGGAATGAGTGGGAGGTCCTGCGGCGTCTGCGCCGGGACCTGCTGAGGGGTTCACTGGGTGTATTCGGGGGTGATGGGAGTAGCGACATTTAGAGGGACAGCAGGACTGATGGCGGGAGTCTTCGTAGGAGGATGGGAGGGTCTGCGGCGCATATTCGTGCGCTCGCCGTGGCTAGGGGGTATATTGGGACCGGTAAAAACCGAGATAATTGTCCCATTACGCCTGTTACAGGCGGTAATTAGATGGGTAGCACAGCGTAACGAGTAATTTTATTCTGTGCGGTGTTTGGAGGGCAGGGGTTAATGTGGTTTCAGTACTGTTAGTGATTGGGGCAGTGGCGGTTAGTATTGGCGGTTAGTGTTGGCGTGTTTTGTTACGTGAGTGCATACGTGTTTTATACTTTTTTTTTTTGATGCAGAGCGCGCTGGTTGGTCTGTATGGACCGATCAGCGCGCTCTGCAGCAGCGTGGTTATATTTTGTGCTTGCTCCGGTGTACCTCCTCGCAGGCAGTGCACATGTGCCTGCTGGAGGGCCACTTTGGAGCAGGCCACGTAATGTTTTGGGACCGTCACGGCTCCGCAGTCGCTCCGTACAGGCATTGCTATTGTGCCTGATGGAGAGGGCTGCAGAGCAGGTCCTGTGTCACCGCCGACCGGAAGTAGACTGGCGGGGACCGGAAGTGACATATAAAAGTGGGCGGAGCTACCCGGGAGTGCACAGTGAGGCCTACCCGGCACAAAAGCCGGGGAGTCAAGTGCAAAGAACGGCCGAGGCAAGCGGAGGCGGCCGCGACGGTGGGGGCCGCAGCGGCGCAGGAGGTGGGGCGCATGAGCGGCTCCCAGGGGAAAGGCCGCGGCGGCACCCCCGCTGAGAAAGGCCGCGGCGGCGGCTCACATGAGAAGGCCGCAGCGGCGGCCCAGGAGCAGGCCGCGGCCTACCATGCGGCGGCCGCTGTGCGACAGCATCCAGGATCCAGGAGCAGACCGTGCCAAGGCCACGAGGTGCTCTGACCGTGTCGAGGGCCCTGGACACGCGGTCATACCCGCCCGAACCGCCATCCCTTTGACAGGACCCCGGCGCCCCCACCTGCAGAAGGAGACCCCCCGACTATCTGAGGGCCACAGCTCCGGAACCAGGAGGGACCGGCGAGGCACCAGGCCCGATGGCCAAAGGTGAGCCACGAGCTGCCCGGTAGGGAAGTGAGGGTAGAAGGGAACGCGCTATGGAGGGGGGAGACGACAGCAGAGCATACGGGCCTGGGAGAGGGGGCAAACACCAGGGAGGCCTGCGGTGACGTTGGAGAGGGCACAGGGAGGTGAGCACTAAGGGAAGACAGTAAAGATTGTATCCATGGCTCACCTTCCTGTGCTGCTGCTCTCTGCCGCAGGGCCTCAGTTAGGGGATCAGACATCACAAGACTTCCACTGACCAGCCGGGGAGGAAGAGGAAGAGTCCGGCCCTTGCACGAGAATTTAACCCCTGAGGGTGTGGCCGGACCCCCTTCCCCCTCATCCCCGCTGGCCAGTGGGGTCCGTTATATGGCATCACCTGGGAGGGGAGTGACGGGAGGAGGGAAGCACAGCCCCCAGTTCATTTTAGCTTATAGTCTATATGGGCTCTTCAGTCAGAAGCTCGATCCCTATTCGGTGCCGTGCTTGCCATTCTCCAGCTTCATTGAATTTTTCTCAAAAACTCTATTGGCAGCAAATAAAATCTCATTTCGAACCTTAATCCCGCAATGCCTCTATTTGCCCATAAAAGACATGTATAAAACTCTACGGTGTCATGGGACTGTATTGAACCCCCTTTGAGCTCTTTATCACAAACACATCTTTAGTAATATTCAAGTGACTTCCCTATCTGGCTTGGGAAAAACAGATGTAATCCAATGGTATCCAACAGCCAATTGAAAAATAAACTGAAGTTAATGACTTTTTAGTCTGCTTAAATTGGAAAAACTGTCCAAAAATGATCACTCTTTTAGGGCAGCTACCTGACTTCCTGGTGTTTATGCACAGGTATTGCAAAGTAAATAAGCTGTGCCTTTTTCACTTAGGGTGGTGTAAAATTATCTCTGGTGATTATAAAAAGTTTGTTCTGCTCATTGGAGAAATAATTATACTTTTGATTAGGAAGCAGGAATAGGTTATCTGTTTTGAAAGTGTAAATTTAATGGCTCAACTAAGAGTTAAAATATTAACCTTTTATGGCCAACCATAACAGGTTTGCTATTCTCAAAGTGATTTAAAATTTCCCAAAGGAGCATTGCACGGCGAATAAGCCTCCTTACCTCGACACGCCAGAGCTGGTATGTCACTCTCCACAAGGAGTAACCTTACCCCCTAGACCCTAGTCCAGAGCCTCTCATCTAGCAAAATCAGATCTCTCCTACTTTGCACTGACAAGACCAACAGTCCGAAACACCGTGTCTGCAAATGGAGAATCTGATTTGGCTTTTATCCTAAGTCATATTACAAGACTCGTTAAAGGGTTGATTGTGACTTGTAGGATCGCTACTTCCAATAGGTGGCGCTATAGAGTACAAGTCCTCTTTGTTTGAAGAGGCAATCTGCATATTAAAAATCATAAACACTTTATATCAAGCCATGAAAAGTTATCATTAAGGAGCAGGAACAGGCTAGCTGATTTCAAAGTAAATAAACAATAGGTTATGTCATGCCATCATCTCACCAGCTACTCATTGCATACACCACTCTGCTTCCCCAGCCTCAGGCCATCTTCCAGTGCTGATTTGTGCTCAGTGTAGCTCTGGTACTAGAGAATCTCCTATAGGCTATAGGGAGGCACAGCCACATGCTATAGAAATGTAATCCTGCTGTGTCCTACAAGGTTTTCCTCCTTCCCCAGGCTATCCCTAATCAGCAGCGAGTTTATTAAACAGCTCCTCCCACCACTCCTTGCCTAATCATTGGTTTCCAGCTGCTTGTCTCTGGATCCTGTGGATACATGTGTGTTCTGGCTCTACTGCTACTGACCTGGCTTGTTTACCATTATTCCTGACCTCTCCGCTCCTGATCCCGGTTAGGTATACTGAAGCAGTGCTGCTTGCTCTGACTTCAGATTGTCTGACCGTTTTTGTCACTGTCCTCCTGTACTTTGTATCCGTGTCTTTGACCATCCTGTCAACTGCTGGAGACCTGGGGACTTCCCCGGAGTGGTTACTGGTGTCTACTGACAGCCCTGCTTATCCCCACCATCAGGGCTCTAGTGATGACCCAGTAGATACTTAGCCATGCCCCTACAGTGCAAGCCCAGGCTGTGACGCAGTGGATCCACACTCACCAGCGTTACAGCTTATCAACAAATTGTGAAAAAAAAACTATTTTGGGAGCTGTTTCGTATTTTGTCTAGCTACAGTAGCAGCACTAGAAAATGCACAGTATAAAAATAAGATGGGTCAAACAAGGAGAAGCAAAGAGTGTAGAAATTGCTAAACGTAAAAAAAAAATATTGAGAAATATACAGTACAGACCAAAAGTTTGGACACACCTTCTCATTCAATGATTTTTCTGTATTTTGATGACTATGAAAATTGTAGAATCACACTGAAGGCATCAAAACTATGAATTAACACATGTGGAATTATACATTACACTTTACAAAAAAGTGCTAAACAACTGAAAATATGTCTTATATTCTAGGTTCTTCAAAGTAGCCACCTTTTGCTTTGATTACTGCTTTGCACGCAGAAAAGGTGAACGGATGGACTCTACATGCCTGGTTCCCACCGTGAAGCATGGAGGAGGTGGTGTGATGGTGTGGGGGTGCTTTGCTGGTAACACTGTTGGGGATTTATTCAAAATTGAAGCGGTGAGCGGTCCAGCTCACCCCAAACCATCTCGATTGAGTTCAGGTCTGGTGACTGTGGAGGCCAGGTCATCTGGCGTAGCACCCCAAAACTCTCCTTCTTGGTCAAATAGCCCTTACACAGCCTGGAGGTGTGTTTGGGGTCATTGTTCTGTTGAAAAATAAATGATGGTCCAACTAAACGCAAACCGGATGGAATAGCATGCCGCTGCAAGATGCTGTGGTAGACATGCTGGTTCACTATGCCTTCAATTTTGAATAATTCCCAACAGTGTCACCAGCAAAGCACCCCCAGACCATCACACCACCTCCTCCATGTTTCACGGTGGGAACCAGGCATGTAGAGTCCATCCGTTCACCTTTTCTGCGTGCAAAGCAGTAATCAAAGTAAAAGGTGGCTACTTTGAAGAGCCTAGAATAAAGACATATTTTCAGTTGTTTCGCACTTTTTTGTAAAGTGTAATGTATAATTCCACATGTGTTAATTCATAGTTTTGATGCCTTCAGTGTGATTCTACAATTTTCACAGTCATGAAAATACAGAAAAATCGTTGAATGAGAAGGTGTGTCCAAACTTTTGGTCTGTATTGTACATCTAAAAATATAAGGAGAGATATCAATTAATGTAACATCACCAGGGGTATATGGGATTCCCCAAGAGTGAATATGGATCAATCAAAATAATGTCACAATTGAATGATCTGATGGCAATCAAAAATATGCAAAAAACAATGGGAATCAGATATACAGGGGAAAATGATTTCCTTAAGATATAATTTAATAATCATAGCAAAGGTGAATTTGCTTGTTTTTATATTTTTTTAGTTGTTTATTTCGCAATAAAAAAAAGTTTAAAGTTGTTACGTAGCTGCCATAAGTTCACACCCCTAAAAGTAACACATGTCAACAGTAGGCAATATGCTAGTTGGGTAAAGAGTTGATCAATTGGACTATACTGTGTACACAATTATTAGGCAACTGAGTATTATAACCAAGTCATCAGTTTTAAGCATATTTTCTAACTCCAAGCTGTATAAACTTGAATGCTTATTGAAATAAGCATATCAGGTGATATGTATTTGTGTAATGAGGAGTGATCACTATGGAAACCAACACCATTTATCAAGGTGTGCATAATTATTAGGTGGCTAATTTTCCTCAGGCAAAATGGGCACAAAATAAGATTTAACTGACTGTTAGAAATTTCAGGAGTGCTGCATCCCTCTGTAAGACTTTTAAGTTCATGGGGCGTGATCACAGAACCATCAAATATTTTGTTGCAAAGAGTCAATAGGATAGTAAAAAACGTGTTGAGAAATAATAGCACATTAATTGACAGAGTCAAGAAGAATCAAATGTGAAGTGACCAGGGACCCTTTATTCTTTTTGTGATTTCATATTCTATAGCTTCAACCTCAGTGGAGTGCCCAGAAGTACAATTTTTTTAATGCTCAGAGACATGTGCAAGATTAGGAAGAAACTCGAAACTGAAACTTGACCATCACTGAATAAGACACATAAATTGAGACATCAAGACTGGGCCAAGAAATATCTGAAGACAGATTTTTCAAAGGTTTTATGGACTGATAAGATGAGAGTGACTCTTGACAGATTAGGTGAACGGACACATGAATGTATTAGTAATGGTACAAAACTCCACTTCAACTCAAATGCCAGCAAGGTGGAGGTGAGGTACATTTATGGGCTGGCATTATTAAAAATTAGCTTGTTGGATACATTTTGCGGATAAAATTGACTCAGAATCAACAAACAAACCTACTGCCAGATGTTAGAAGACACTTTCTTTAAGCAGTAGTACCGGAAACAGTCTGCATCTTTCAAGAAAACCACAATTTTAATAGAGAACAATACACCATGGCAAATATTGAAGTGCTCCACTGCTTGGCTACCCAGTAAAGGCCTTAAAGATTAAAATATTATGATATGGACCCTTCCTTCTCTGACCTGAACCCTTTTGAGAAGTTGTGGGCTCTTAGAAATGGGATATTTATGGTGATGGAAAACAGTACCCCTTCTTTGTACAGTGTCTGGGAGGCTGTGGTTGGTGCTGCTCTATAGGTTGATTGCTAACAGATTAAGAAACTGAGAAATTCCATGATTAGAAGGCTTATGACTGTTACTGAAAGGAAAGGTGGCTATATTGGTCACTCATATTATTTTGAAATAACAGAAATTTATTTTTGTACATTTTGAGTTAATAGATGGAAAGAAAAAATGAGATGGTAAGCAAGTTACTCATTACGTTGCATACAAATTCTGTACACTAATATTTACCCAATAATTCTATACATATAGATATTCTCCTAAGGCCGGAGTCACACTAGAGAGGAATATGGATGAGTGCTATGCGATAAAACATCACATAGCACTCGGATCACTGTTAATCTATGGGCCTTATTAAATCAATAAATGATAAAACATACAAATTACAAGGTAGCACATGATTAGGCAATACATGGTACATTCACGTAAGAAGTGACATTAATAGTAGACAATTCTTTACAAGTACATGATTGTAAGAATTTTTTACAAGATTGTACTTGTAAAGAATTGTCTAGTATTAATGCCACTTCGTACTTGAATGTACCATGTATTGACTAATCATGTGCTACCTTATAATTTGTATGTTTTATTGTTTATTGATTTAATAAAGATTTGTAGATTTTATTAAAAGTTCTCCAAGCTTTTTCATAGGATAGTGTAATTGTTGTTCAGGAGACTTAATATTTTGTGCCCAGAAATATCGGATAGTTGTTAATCTATGGGGCAGCTCCCATCAGCGTTTTTTTTCTCGGCCGTATTAGATGTGCGAGTGAAATCGCTGCATGCTGCGATTTGCAGCGTATATTGGCTGAGTCTCGCCAATACAAATCTATGGGTCTGAGAAAAAAACAGACACCACACGGACCATCCGTGTGACCTGCGAGAAATACACAAGCATTCTCCAGATGACAGAAAATTGCCTCACCAATAAGGTTGAGCATTCCGATACTGCAAATATCGGGTATCGGCCGATATTAGCTGTATCGGAATTCCGATTCAGAGTACCGATATTTTCGTCATATCGGATACCGGAATCGGAATTGTCACTGTCACTGTCAGTGTCCGTCGGTCGGGTCTGTCAGGAGTCAGCGGCACTTACCCGGCAGAAGATCTCCGGCGGTCACATCCCGGACTGCTTAATGGCCGCCATCCTCTTCTCCCCGGCGGTCACATGCAGTTTCTCGCGATAACTGCAGTGACTGCTGGGTAATCGCGGCCGTAAAGCAGTCCGATGACGTCACCGCCGGGGAAGCTGGTAAGCAGCTGTGCTGCGCCGGGATGTCAGGCTCTGCCTGTCATTCCGATGTAGCAGAGCTGGATCGTCGTGGGACTGTCGTTATGGACTGCGTCGGACAGGTGGTATACTGTTGGTTTGTTTTTTTTATTTTTTTACAGGAGATCGATGGCGTCGCAGGAATGAGAGAGTAATAAAAAAAATGAAAACTGTGTTGTCTCTTTTATTTCATTAAAAGACTTTTTTCTTGCTGTGTCTTTTTTTTACACATTTAAAAACTTTGGGATTAATAATGGATCGGTGTCTTATTGACACCTCTCCATTATTAACCGGGCTTATTGTCACCGTGCAATCAACGGTGACATTAACCCCTTATTACCCCACTTGCCGATGTGTAGCCCAGCTATGCAGGCACACATAAAATCTAGGAGAGTGCACAGGAAGGTAATCGCAAAGCTTGATATGCATTCACTGCCACTCACTCTTTCAGACACACCCATCTGAAATATAAGGGGGGAGTGACACGTAGTAGAGCTCAGATTAGTCTGGGGAGTGATTAGTCTGGAGGGAGAAGAGAGAGAAAGGAGTCTGTTTTTCTGTCAGAGGACAGTGCAGTTCAGTCTCAGTCCAGTCTGGACTTGGAGGATACTGAGAGCTATTCAGTGAGCTCTAGGAGAAAGCTGACTTTTCACATCGAAGCTACAGGTGCTTATGTTAAGAGCGGAAAGCAGGGCGAAGGGCGCAGTGGAGAAGACAGAGAAGTGCTACAGGTATTGGATTACCTGCACTAAATTGCCGGACACCGGGGTCCGAGGCGTTGCTAAAGTTTCAAGCTTAGTAACAAGAAAACCGGAGGCTTCTGGACTACAGGTCGCAGAGAGCAGCCCTAAGCGTCGATACGTAACCGGAGTCAGGGAGAACGGGGACTTTGAGTCAAGGCCAGACAAAAGTAAGGACTTAGTTCTCACCACTTAGAAGGCTCCACCACAATGTCGGCCGGGCATTACAGCTATTGAGAAAGCTGGAGAATTCAGAGTTAACTTCGCTTCAGGCAAGTTGGACTCACATGTACATGTTGAAGTAAAGGAGGCCTCTAACCTGCTCAGCGGTTACTCGAATGTGCACTCTCCACCCCGACCAGCTCCCCGGGATTCTCTTGAATCACCTTCAAGTAAAAGGTATGAAAAGAAGCTATTTTGCGTGTGACTGAATTCTTATCTACACCCTTCATCACCACCATAGACTTCCAGGGACCCGTCTCACCTGTGGGAGACCTACCACCCAGCTGCCCCATAACATCCCCTGTGAAGATCCTTATAGCAGCGCTGGTCAATCTGATCAGACACCGCAGGTGGCGTCACGAACTACCTATCCTAATAATCCCCTGTAAATATCCCCCATCGCATGACTGCCAGGGCCACGGACCGAGTCCCGCTGCCAGTGACAACTCCCATAGAAATCAATGGGCTCGGCTCCGAGTACCCCATAGCCCTGGTAACCACAATTGTGGTGCGAGTCACCACTGCTACAGGGCAAGTGGGAAGAGCCGGGTAAAGTGCCACAATTGGCACATCTTTTGATGCGCCAAATGTGGGGCTGCTGTAGCCTGGTATTATCAGGCTGTTGAGGGCCAAAATCCATGGGCCTTGACAGTCTTTTAATACCAGGCCGCAGCAGTCTGCATTTTACTTGGCTGGTTAACAAAAATAGGGGGACCCCTACGCCGTTTTTTTTTCGAGGGGATCCCCTATTTTTGTTAACCAGCCAAGCTAAGCAGACTGCTGTGGCCTGGTATTATCAGGCTTGCAAGGTCCATGGATCTTGGCTCCTTAACAGCCTGAAAATCCAGGCCTCAGCGGTCTGCTTCATCTGGCTGGTTAACAAAAATAGGGGGGACCCCACGCCAATTTTTTTCGAGGGCATCCCCTATTTTTGTTAATCAGCCAAGATATGCAGACTGCTGTGGCCTGGTATTATCAGGCTGGCAAGGTCCATGGATCTTGGCTCCTTAACAGCCTGAAAATCCAGGCCTCAGCGGTCTGCTTCATCTGGCTGGTTAACAAAAATAGGGGGGACCCCACGCCATTTTTTTTTCGAAGGGAACCCCTATTTTTGTTAATCAGTTCCCTCTGACGTCACTGATGGTGTCCCTGGCTGACCTGAAGTGAAAGTGGAAAGCAATCAATTAAGCTTTCCACTTCCTCTCCTGTCAGTCAGGAGAGGAGCTCATTCATTTGGGGGTTTACTGTGAGGCTGCAGCATTAGCTGCGGTCCCTGCAGTAAACATTAACCCTTTCTGAAGGATTACACCGTGGGACCTGACTGTGCATCGGATTGGTAAGAATAATTTTGCTTTATTATTTTATTTTTATTACAGGAAATGGTTTTAGCAGGTAAATAAAATATGGTCAAAAACTGTGTGATTATTTCATTAAACTTCTTTTTTTTAAAGTGTGTGTGTTTGATTTTTCTTTCATACAATAGGATTAATAATTGATAGTTGTCTAATTGACAGCTCTCAATTATTAACCTGGCTTAAAGTGACCTTTCAATTGCAAGGTCATTTTAACCCCTTATTAACCCATTCGCCACCGCTACAGGGCAATGGGAATAGACGGGCAAAGTGCCAGAAAGGGCAAATCTAATTAGAGATTTGCCCTTTCTGGGGTGTCTGGGGGCAGATGTTAAGTAGCCGGGGGGGGCCAAAAAAAATGGTCCCTCTCTGGGCTATTATTATCTGGCTTTGTCTGTCTGGTTGCGAAAATAGGGCGGGAGCCCACGCATTTTTTTTCAGCAATTTTACACCTCATATATATATATACATGTCATTGAATTTGTGACACATATATATATATTTATATTTATAGTTCATACACTTCTACATAGTATAATAGCCGCTAATTCAATTGCCGGCTTTTGTGAAAATGCAGAACCCGACATGAAATGACACTTGGTGTACATAGGGTTAACCATGTCTTTTCATGTAGTTTGATATCTGATTTGCACAAACAATTACATGAGTGTAAGTGTGCAAAATTTCACACCTGTAGGGGTTAATTAAAGGTGTAAATTCATAGCAAAAAAGTCCATTTTTTTTACAACGAATTTACACCTTTAATTAACCCCTACAGGTGTGAAATTTTGCACACATAAACTGATGTAATTGTTTGTGCAAATCAGATAGCAAAGGACATGAAAAGACATGGTTAACCAATATGTACACCAAGTGTCATTTCATGTCGGGTGCTTCTGTCTTTTCACAGAAGCCGGCTTTACCCGGCAATTGAATCAGAGGATATTTTACTATTATTATTATTATTATATATTTATATAGCGCCATTTATTCCATGGCGCTTTATATATGAAAAGGGGAAAAATATAGACAGATACAATAAACATGTGCTAGACAAGGGACGCATAAGTACAGAAGGAGAGAGGACCCACTATGTAGAAGTGTATAAACTATACATATATGTATATATATATGTCACAATGACATGTATATATATATATATATATATATATATATGTATTCTATGTGTGTATATTTAGTGTTTACAAGGAAAGAAAGAGGTTTTTTTAGTTGCGATATTTTGTTCCCATAGACTTACATGGGACTTCCGGTATCGGTATCGGGTATCGCCGATATTTTAGTGATATCGGCGATACCATTCCGATTCCGATACTTTTGGATATCGGAAAGTATCGCTCAACTCTACTCACCAATTATCAGGAAGCTTTGGCATAAATTCCCTGGCAACCTCTACAAAAAACCTGCAACACACCTTCAAAGAGTCCAGCAGCATGGCCAGACACATCAATGTGGAGATGCTCTTAGTTCTGGTTCAGGAGAGGACAGAACTATGGGACCAACGTGACGCCCATCTTTCTGACCTCGCACGTAAGGATGCAGAATGGAGGCGAATCTGCACACAAATGTTCCCTGATTTTAAGGAAAGATCTCGTGAGGTCTAGCAAGAAATTAGTAAGTACAATCTTAAAAAAATAATATTTAAAGTTCCACATGAATAAAAAAATTAACATAACATCATCATATGTGATGTTGTTTGCAATCTGTAGCCTATTTCAGACTTTCACTTGCCATGTAGTAGGCCACATTACACTAAAGCCTACATTTTGCAAGCCAAACACTGATTGAAAGTTAAAACATTTTTTGTGTTACTTTGCAGTCAATAATGTCACAAGACGGTGGCGCAACTGCCTAGACCAGTACCGGCGGGAGCGACAGCAGAGGGCCAGGAGTGGTGATGCAGCACCCAAAAAAATAAAATATATCTATTATGATAGACAGAATTTTCTGGTTCCCGTTATGGATCTCAGACCGTAAGAGCATGCATGACACCACATTTTGCACATGCTCTTATGGGCAAATCTTAATTGTTTGTTTTTTCTACTTTGTGCTTAAAAACAGAACTGACTCTAACCTTACAGAGAGGGAAACGGCTTCCGAGTCAGAGGTCCACATTGATCCAGTTGGGAAAGGTGAAGAAGTGGCTGGCCCATATTCGGCACTATCAGGCAGCACCCAACCAACACTACCATCAGTGCCTTCTGCCCAACAGGCCAATCCAGAGGATGAGGACTGGAGCCACAGTAGCAGCCAACCTTGCCACTGGATTCCTCACCTCAGGCTTCCGCCTTCCCATGCCGTGCCCGGTGCATGAGGGAGCTTTCCACCGCAGACAACAAGAGGCAAGTGAACAGTGGGGTGTTGGACTATTTGGCATGGATTGTCAAGGACAATGGGGAGGAAGGTTTCGCACGCAGTCTGGCACACTACCTCCGTCCTGTTCCCCTTGAGGTCAGGCTGCGGGCCAGAGGGGCAATTCAAATCTTGATTGATACGTGTACACTACCAAACAATCCAATTCTGGTATTTGCTTTTCTAGAAAGGTGGCAATTGTTGACCAATAACCAACTGCAAATGCCAGGAATACAAGAGGAGCAGGATCAATCAGCTGCTGAGTCACTTCCCCCACGTATGCCTACACCTTAGCCACAGCACCCCCAACCCAACATCACCCAATACAGGTACCATTTAATGATACTGGTGAACCTGCCCAATATGGCCACTTGAGCGGACCCACTGTTGGAAGCTGATTCAAACATGAGTATGGTCAACATGGCCATATTAGGGGATTTGAACAAATGGATCACACCACTACCCATGAGTACCAACATCAATACCCTACTTCCCACTACTATGCTCCCCAACAGGATCCTTCCTTGATCCATAATCCTGCATCAGCATCAGCCATCCCACAGGGTGAAAGTCAGGATGAGCTCCAAAGTAGGCAAAGTTCATATGCTAGCCTACCGTCATCACCACCCCCAGCTACCATAACTGGTAAGCTAAAGTGTAAAGGTTACATATATGTAGTAAATTTAATAATTTTGATATAGGCCCAGTTTCACTGGCCCAATCTGCCATATGTTACAAATATGTTTTTTGTTTATGATAAAAAATGTTTGCATTAAAACAAGTTCAATCAATATGAGTGTTTTGTGGTGTTATGATGACATAGATGAGTTGATTTACATATTTCATACATTATTAGGCCAACACAACACACACTTCAAACATTCACATTACTTTATTTTTATCCACCAAATAAAAAAAATTACAACATAGAGACTGCATTGTCTTGCCATGGAGTATATCCCTCTAGTGAAGCAAAATAATTAGTAAACACATCCCGCACTTTAAGTCCAGAGGGCTGATGACGTGGATGAAGAAGATGTGTAGTAGCCAAGCCATAATTTCCATCCGCCACTTCAGTGCCATCATTTAATGTACAGTCATGGATTCTGGTGAAGTAGTGAAAAATCACACAGGCTTTAATAACCTCATTCAGATTTCCTTCACTAAGTTGAATGGCTGACTGTAGGACCTGCCATTTGGCACAGAAAATGCCAAAGGTACACTCCACCAGTCGTTGCGCACGTGATAGGCAGAAATTAAAGATTCTGCGCTGGTGGTCCAGGCCTCTACGTGGATAGGGCCTCATGACGTTGCATGTTAATTGAAATTCCTCATCAGCAAACATCACATAAGGCACCGCTTCCATAGTGGACCCAGGTAGCTGACGTGGGGGGGAGGTCCAACTCATTATTGCGAAGCTGCCGACCCATTATGGAAGAATTGAATACTCTTGAGTCTCCAGTTCTTTCATAGGCCCCAATATCTACAATTGTAAACCTGTAGTCACTGTCGACCAGGGCCAACAGCACTACCAAAAAAAAACTGTTTATAATTATAATATTGGGACCCTGAGTTTGGCGGCTTAAGCACACAGATGTGCTTCCTATCCAGAGTTCCCATGCAGTTTGGAAACTGGAACGTTTCCTCAAAGCCATGGGCTATCCACAGCCAGTCTTGTTTTTTGGGCTTAGTCATTACCGATTGATGCAGTTGGGACCATATTTCAGAGCACGTAGAACGCACAATGCCAGAGATGGTGGATTTCCCTATTAAAAATTCTAGATGAAGAGCCGCATAGGAGAGCCCAGTGGATAGGAATCTATAAGTGAAGAGAGAAAAAAAATTATTTACATATACAACACAGACCAAAAGTTTGGACACACCTTCTCATTTAAAGATTATGAAAATTGTAAATTCACACTGAAGGCATCAAAACTATGAATTAACACATGTAGAATTATATACTTAACAAAAAAGTGTGCAACAACTGAAATTATGTCTTATATTCTAGGTTCTTCAAAGTAGCCACCTTTTGCTTTGATGACTGCTTTGCACACTCTTGGCATTCTCTTGATGAGCTTCAAGAGGTAGTCACCGGAAATGGTTTTCACTTCACGGGTGTGCCCTGGCAGGTTTAATAAGTGGGATTTCTGACCTTATAAATGGGACTGGGCCCATCATTTGTGTTGTGCAGAAGTTTGGTGGATACACAGCTGATAGTCCTACTAAATAGACTGTTATAATTTGTATTATGGCAAGAAAAAAGCAGCTAAGTAAAGAAAAATGAGTGGCCATCATTATTTTAAGAAATAAAGGTCAGTCAGTCTGAAAAATTGGGAAAACTTTGAAAGTGTCCCCAAGTGCAGTTGCAAAAACCATCAAGCGCTACAAAGAAACTGGCTCACATGAGGACGGCTCCAGAAAACGAAGACCAAGAGTCACCTCTGCTTCTGAGGATAAGTTTATCCGAGTCACCAACCTCAGAAATCGCAGGTTTACAGCAACTCAGATTAGAGACCAGGTCAATGCCACACAGAGTTCTAGCAGCAGACACATCTCTACAACAACTGTTAAGAGGAGATTTTGTGCAGCAGGCCTTCATGGTAAAATAGCTGCTAGGAAACCACTGCTAAGGACAGGCAACAAGCAGAAGAGACTTGTTTGGGCTAAAGAACACAAGGAATGGACATTAGACCAGTGGAAATCTGTGCTTTGGTCTGATGAGTCCAAATTTGAGATCTTTGATTCCAACACCCGTGTCTTTGTGCGATGCAGAAAAGGTGAACGGATGGACTCTACATGCCTGGTTCCCACCGTGAAGCATGGAGGAGGAGATGTGATGGTGTGGGGATGCTTTGCTGGTGACATTGTTGAGGATTTATTCAAAATTGAAGGCATACTGAACCAGCATGGCTACCACAGCATCTTGCAGCGGCATACTATTCCATCCGGTTTGCGTTTAGTCGGACCATCATTTATTTTTCAACAGGACAATGACCCCAAACCCACCTCCAGGCTGTGTAAGGGCTATCTGACCAAGAAGGAGAGTGATGGGGTGCTACGCCAGATGACCTGGCCTCCACAGTCACCAGACCTGAGCCCCAATCGAGATGGTTTGGGGTGAGCTGGACCGCAGAGTGAAGGCAAAAGGGCCAACAAGTGCTAAGCATCTCTGGGAACTCCTTCAAGATTCTTGGAAGACCATTTCCGGTGACTACCTCTTGAAGCTCATCAAGAGTATGCCAAGAGTGTGCAAAGCAGTCATCAAAGCAAAAGGTGGCTACTTTGAAGAACCTAGAATATAAGACATATTTTCATTTGTTTCACATTTTTTGTTAAGTAAATAATTTCACATGTGTTAATTCATAGTTTTGATGCCTTCAGTGTGAATGTACAATTTTTATAGTCATGAAAATACAGAAAAATCTTTAAATGAGAAGGTGTGTCCAAACATTTGGTCTGTACTGTACATGGCTCCAATAAACATTTTCAGACATCATCAAAGTTATGGGCATTTGAAAATAAGCCAAGGCTAAGTAAAAGACATCACAATTCAATGCCTTTGGTCCTATTACAAACAGCATATAATGACAAAGGCAAATTGTGATACAAAAATTGAAGAAACAAAATAGGAACAAAACACTACAACAAAAGTAATGGCTGAGTATATTTTCCTTCAAAACCAAGTAAAAAAAAACATCATAAACATAGAGGAGGAATACATACCGTAAAGTAAGTAAAAGGTGCTCCTCTGCGGAAATACACTTGTGCATCTTGGTGTCCTTGAAGGTGATACCAGGGCGCACAGTCTCCAGCAAAATGTCAAATGTGGGCATGCTCAACTGACAATATTTGTAGAACTTGTCAGGATGGCTGCATAAAGAAGCATACAGATGGTGGAAATGGCCTTTAGTCAGCCGTCGCCTCAAAAGCAGATGCACCCTCATTCGTCTCCGACTCCTCGGATCCACAATCACTGGGTAAGGCTCCCAAAAATGTAGGGACAAAACACAGTGTAAAAGAACCCGCTGAGTAGTGTTCAAAGTAAGCCTGTCTGACATGTTTGACACAAAGTAGCAATACCACAACAAAAGCACAGAGTGTACTGCAAAGATTGGATGGTGGAATCTGTTGTAGATCAAAGAAATAGGGTAGCTGATTAAGATTTAAATGATTTTCAGGCCATGGATCCATTATATGTCCATTTTGCAAGTCTGCGATAAAATAACGGCATATGCATCACATGCGGATGTCATACGAATGTCACACAGATACATAGATGATAGGAAATCGCATCCTCGCATTGCAAACGGATTACATACAGATCACTGTAAGGAGAACATTGCTGCGATTCTCGGCCATCAAAATCGGACAGATTTTTTTATACGTTAAGTGTGACTCCAGCCTAAGAAAGACAAAATCTCACTTTTACATTCTTAAATATTCAGATTTCAGGTTCATCAGTCTTTTGGATTTACTACAACATAGTTGTTCAATAGTAAAATAATTCATCAGAAACATAAATTGCTTAATATTTTGCCACAGGGTGTATTAAAATAGTGAGCACATATTGTATTCAACAATTAAAATCTGTTGTTAAAAATAAAAAGATTTAGAAAGCTCAATAAACACTAACACTCCAGACCTTTTCCAAAAAGGATGGGACAAGCAAAAGCAAACATCTGCAACGCTGAATTGGTTGATGAGTACAGGTCTAATACTGGGCTAGTAAAATTAGGAAGTTTGCAAAAAAATGTTTTGTTCTTTGTAAGGTAAAAAGTTGTCCCTACATTTTTTTGGTTAACGAGATTTTTGTTTTGTCTTTAAAAAAGGCAAATGAAATGTAAAAAATATAGCTTATGTCTAGTCTGTCTCAAAAGCATCACAGATCAATAAATTCATAGTCACAGTGAATCTGCAGTTCCATTACGTCCCTAACACTTGAAGGGGTTGACCTGGCTTTCTCTATAATTTGTGTGTGTACCTAGGATACAGTATGCTGAGAGTTTGTAATATACTACTTGTCAGCATTCTGCATGGTGTCCTAGAGACGGATGTGGTGTGGGGACATTTGAAGCTCTGTCATCACTGTGGATGTGGTATGCGGACATGTGAAGCTCTAACATCAGTATGGGTGTGATGTGAGGACATGTGATGCTCTATCACTACTGAGGATGTGATATGAGTACATGTGACACTCTATCATCATTGTGGATGTAGTTGGGGATATGAGAAGCTCTATCACTACTGTTAATGTGGTATGGGGACATGTGAAGCTCTATCACCACAATGGATGTGGAGTGCAGTGATTGTGCTGCTTTCTACAGATGAGGACACAGGACACTGCTGTTATTTCCAATACTGAAGTGATGATAGAGGTCAGCGCAGGGGTAGATTACTGACAGCCAATGGGTGGGCAGACGGCGGGGCTGGACACTGAGGCCCGGTGGTGCGAGCTCTGGCCATGAGGTTAGATAATAAAGCATAGGGAGCTGTTATGTTTGGTAGAGCCGCAGGTAAACAAAGTAGGTGCAGGGAATGAAGTGAAATTCAGGAAAAATGAAAGGCAGAAACAAAAAACAAAATGCATAGGGGTGTTGAATATCAAAATACAGCACAGATCAGCTTAAAAACTTTTTGGGATTTCGGGTTCACACAACATCTTTAGATCTCTGTGTTATTATTTACAGACTGGGATTACCACTATAATTTTAAAAAAAAAATTTCACCACTGCAGTTGGAGACAAAAATCAGATTTAGGACTTTTTATATTTTATCTGCAATTATGAGATGTGCACTTTTAATTCGTGGCTGTAGAATCCTAAAATGGCTGCTGCTTTACCTGTTCTCATTTTTTTATAGTCCCTGGATAGTGTCCCTTATTGGCTGCGCTAAAACATGTGATGTGATAGCTGCAAAGCATCATGGGGATGCCTACACAGTTAGGCTTGATGTCATGAGTCCGTACTCTGACTGCTTCAATCTTCAGCTGTGTGTAAAATAGCGCTTGGAATTTATTCTTTTGCAGTCCATGTGAATTAAATTTCAATTTATTTGAATTCACTAGAAACAGAAAATTTCAGGAAATTCAACCAAAGTCGACTCACAAGAGATCAATCTGCCCATCTCTAACAAGAACACATCTTACATTTTCAAGTTAAACACTGCAAATTGTCTCTTCAGAGAGGAAGAGGACTAGAACTCTAGTGCCATCTATTGGAAGTAGCAATCCTGAAAGTCAATGTCGACCCTTTAAAGAGCCTTGTCACATGACTTAGCTTAAAAGCCAAACCAGAATCTCAATTTGCAGACACTGTGTTTCGGGGTATTGCCCCTCGTTAGTGAAAAGTGTGAGATCTGGTTTGGCTGTGTGAGAGGCGTCTGACCGTGATCCAAGTAGTAGCGTTTCTCCTTGTGGAGATTGACATGCTAAGCATGCCGAGATGAGGAGACGTAAAGCCACAATGCTCCTCTGGGAAATATGAAAATTGTCTCTTCAGAGAGGAAGAGGAGTAGAACTCTAGTGCCACCTATTGGAAGTAGCAATCCTAAAAGTCAATGTCGACCCTTTAATGAGCCTTGTCACATGACTTAGGATAAAAGCCAAACCAGAATCTCAATTTGCAAACACTGTTAAAGACTGAAACTTTAAAGACTCTTTATGAACTGATCATAAGATTAGTTTATGTAAGCATAACAGGGTAACACAAAAGCTAAATATTGATTTACAGAGTGGTTAGGGAGAAGGGCTTAAAATAATACTTTCATTTTGTCCCAAACTAATGTTGTTATTTGCATTATTATTATGTCATTTATAGTTTGTTACTGCAGTTAGAGACAAATGTTATGAAATAAAATACCAGCACCGAAAATTAAATGAGCTGTTTCTCAATATGCTTACAGCACGCATGCATATATAATAGTTATAGGGAGCGCTCTGTTAACTCTAGAAAGTTTGTACAATTGTATTCATTTTGCCAATGGCATACATAAGGAATTCAAAGCAATTTGATTCAATTCATGGTATTATTGTAATAACAGAGGAGATTAATGAATATAAAATATATTATAGTCACACATATGGCATTCATAAATATTAAAAGAAAAAATTAAACAGTCAGCTTTGAAAAATAATATTGCATTTGTTTCAAGGATTTGTTTAAACAAAAATGTAAATTTTGTTTTTACTCTGACCTGGCGAATAGCTAGGGGTCCTCGCAAGGTACTTTATACGCACCAGGTGCAAAGCATCCATAGGTGCCAATAATCATTTTAAGAGTATTTAAATTAGTCCATTGGATAGACCTCAAAATACTAAATTAAATGCCCAGCTCTTTTTTTTTTAAAAATGTAAAATATTTTTCTTTTTTAGTACGACGTAGATCTTGTAATAACATAGTTACATAGTAACATAGTTAGCAAGGCCGAAAAAATACATTTGTCCATCCAGTTCAGCCTATATTCCGTCACAATAAATCCCCAGATCTATGTCCTTCTAAAGAACCTAATAACTGTAAGATACAATATTGTTATGCTCCAGGAAGACATCCAGGCCTCTCTTGAACCCCACGACTGAGTTCGCCATCACCACCTCCGCAAGCAAGGAATTCCAGATTCTCACTGCTCTAACAGTAAAGAATCCTCTTCCATGTTGGTGGAAAAACCTTCTCTACTCCAGACTCAGAGAATGCCCCCTTGTGACCGTCACCTTCCTTGGTATAAACAGATCCTCTGAGAGATATTTGTATTGTCCCCTTATATACTTATATATGGTTATTAGTTAGCCCTTCAGTCGTCTTTTTTCTATTCTAAATAATCCTAATTTTGCTAATCTCTCTGGGTATTGTAGTTCCCCATCCCCTTTATTAATTTTGTTTTGAACTCGCTCTAGTTCCATTACATCCTTCCTGAGCACCGGTGCCCAAAACTGTACACAGTACTCCATGTGCGGTGTAATAAGGTATTCTACATTTGGGTAACTGTCTCATAGCCATGGCAAAAGGCATATAAGTATATTTAAATGTGATAATACAGTAAATGAGCTTTTATTTTTGTGCTTTGGTTAGGAAACTTATATAAAAGACTAAGATATGGTGACACAGCGAAAAAAACATGTCCATCTCTTTTCATGAACCAAATATTTTAGCCCAGGCGTAGGAAAGCCAAGCTAAAACTGTTTTGGTTGCTATTCTGATTATTGTGTTTTACAGGAGATAAATTATCCATTATAATGATCATGAAATGTTTTTGCCAGGTACGGTACATAAGCAAAATATACTTGGAGAGATCTAATAAAGTTTAAACAAAAAGAGTGTAAAGTGTGTTTCTCAACCCTCACCTGATACAAAGGAAAAAGTGGGGTGCTAGTTCCTAAGAAGCAAACTACTTGACTCTTCCTTTCATCAACACGGATTCTCTACTTTAAGGAGCTGAACGTTAGAAAGGCACAACAATAATTGCTTCATATGCATTTTATTTTTCTCATTTCCAAAATTAACACTGCTTTTATTGAAATGTGACAACAAGAGTCCAAAATGCATATTAGTAGGCCCGGGTCATGGTATAAGAAACCATACACCCCCAGACTGACTACATCAGCTCCAGAAAATTCATGTAGAGAAAGGAGAACAAGGAGCACCAATGTAATATATTAAGATAAAAAAGTAGCTTTATTAATCAATGTAGAAAAGTTAAAAAAACTTCCATATCATATAACATAGTAACAAGATAGCACCAATCCAAGGCCGAGGAGAAAATCCACCTTTGTGACACATGGGAAAAACCTATAATATAGTATAAATCAAAATAGTTGATAGAGAGGTGATAGTATACACCTGGTAAGTTCATGCGAAAGTGTAAAGCAGTAACATGGCAACAAGCTCCTCAAGGGAGACTAGTGTCAATAAACAGCATAAAAAAGGTGCCAAAACAAACAGTATAAATAAGTAGACCTTACCAGTGGGTGGGTGGGGAGGAGGGGGGAAGCCGGAAGATATACCCCGACACGCATTTCGCAGGAGCACAATGCCGCTTTCTTCATTGAAATGTACAGGGGATTGTAGCATAGGTTCAGCAGGCTTTAATGCAAGTCTACAGAAAATGCCCTTCAGTTAATGAAATAAAACATGTCTGACTGTGGAATGAGATACTCTGTGGGAAGTCAATGAGATTAATAATACTCCCTCCCCTCTTCATAATTGTCTAGGCACAACCGGATCTTTTTTTTGGTGGGGGGTTACTAACCCTAACCCTGGACTGTGTTTCGCAGCTCAGTGCCTTTTCAAAAACAACTATCTCATGACCCAGTCAGACTTTTCTTCCATCAGTAACTGGAGGACACTTGTGCTAACTCAAACTCTTGACTGACGAAGGGTATATGGCCAGAAATAATGTTATGATTCACTGTGCATTTACATTTCACTCAAGGTGGCATTGATTTTGGATATGAGTAGATAGTTTTTTGCCTCTTTGTTGTGCAGATATAGTAAGAATATACATTCAAAAACAAGGTACGATTATGAATTTATTGTGTAGTGTATCATGAGTTTATAAGTTATGCTCTGACCTCTGGACAGGCAGTGAGGGGCAGGCAAGCAGAACTGACAGTGTTACAAAAGGAGAAGGGTTTGTAATGTGATTCAGCTACATTTCATCCTTATCAGTAAGGTGTGAGTCATTTGTGCTTTATTTCCATCACTGTCCAATAAGGAGGTTAGAGCAAGAGATCAGATCTGCATCCTTACATCTCACACACTGAGAAAAGTAAGCTATGGTGGGGATGTGTTCTCTCTCTAGGATATTGCTGTCTGCTTATAATAGGGGAACTATTCAGGCTGCAAATGTACATGCCTCCAGTGAAGGTAGCTAATAACACCCACTTGGATTTAAATAAGAGTTAACTTGTTACGTGCCAATACTTCGATTGCTAATATCTCCGCAGCAGAGCTTAAATTGTTGCATTGTATGTCCAGCTCAGCATAAACAGTTTATTTAAAGGTTAATTTATTTTAACCCTTTCACGACATGCCCCGTATATATAGTGGTTACGGAAAGTATTCAAACCCCTTTAAATTTTTCACTCTTTGTTTCATTGCAGCCATTTGGCAAATTCAAAAAAGTTCATTTTTTCTCATTAATGTACACTCTGCACCCCATCTTGACTGAAAAAAATAAAAATGTAGAAATTTTTGCAAATTTATTAATAAAGAAAAACTGAAATCTCACATAGTCATAAGTATTCAGACCCTTTGCTCAGACACTCATATTTAAGTCACATGCTGTCCATTTCCTTTTGATTGAGATGGTTCTACTACTTCATTGAAGTCCAACTGTGTACCTCACAGCTCATAGTGCATGTCAGACCAAATGAGAATCACGAGGTCAAAGGAACTGGCCAAGGAGCTCAGAGACAGAATTGTTTCAAGGCACACATCTAGCCAAAGTTACAAAAGAATTTCTGCAGCACTCAAGGTTCCTAAGAGCACAGTGGCCTCCATAATCCTTAAATGGAAGATGTTTGGGACCACCAGAAGTCTTCCTAGACCTGGCTGAACAGCAAAACTGAGCAATCGTGGGAGAAGCGCTTTGATGAGAAAGGTAAAGAAGAACCCCAAGATCAGATGCAGTAGGGAGATGGGAGAAAGTTCCACAAAGTCAACTATCACTGCAGCCCTCCAACAGTCGGGCCTTTCTGGCAGAGTGGCCCAACGGAAGCCTTTCCTCACTGCCAGGCAAATGAAAACCCACATAGAGTTTGCTAAAAATTACATGAAGGACTCCCAGACCATGAGAAATAAAATTCCCTGGTCTGATGAGATGAAGATAGAACTTTTTGGTGACAATTCTAAGCGGTATGTATAGAGAAAACCAGGCACTGCTTATCACCTGCCCAATTCAATCCCAACAGTGAAACATGGTGGTGGCAGCATCAAGCTATGGGGGTGTTTTTCAGCTGCAGGGACAGAACGACTGGTTGCAATTGAAGGAAAAATGAATGCGGCCAAGTACAGAGATATCCTGGATGAAAACCTCGTCCAGAGTGCTCTGGACCTCAGCCTTGGCTGAAGGTCCACCTTCCATCAAGATAATGACCCTAAGCACACAGCTAAAATAACAAAGGCGTGGCTTCAGAACAACTCAGTGACCATTATTGACTGGCCCAGCCAGAGCCATGACCTAAACCCAACTGAGTATCTCTGGAGAGACCTGAAAATTGCTGTCCACAAATGTTCACCATCCAACCTGACGGAACTGAAGAGGATCTGCAAGGAAGAATGGCAGAGGATCCCTAAATCCAGGTGTGAAAAACTTGCTGCATCATTCCCAAGAAGACTCATGGCTGTACTAGCTCAAAATGGTGCTTCTACTGAATACTGAGCAAAGGGTCTGAATTCTTATGACCAATAGTGATGAACAAGCACTAAAATGCTCGAGTGCTCAGTGCTCAGTTAGATTCAATTGGAATGCTCGGGTGTTTGAAGCGAGCAACAAGCCAATGTAAGTCTATGAGAACCCCGAGAATTTTTTGCCGCAACCATCCCGGGAGTCTTTTTAGGGTCTAAAAATATCAGAAATCGATGGGAACAGTGCTCAAATGACATGGGAACATCATGGGGAAGACCCCTGGAAGCATTTCTGACTCCTAGGTCACTGCTGTGAACAATGTTGTCAGAGTGTTCCGCCACTTTTACAGGCACACAATAAAACATACAAAAACAAAACCAAAATGGTTTTTCTTGTGAAATATGTTAAGTAACATTTTTTCAGTGTAATGATTTACGTTTATGTAATGCAAAATAAATAACTAAAAAAAAAGTACCTCCACCACTTGGGCTATGTTCACACGTAGCGTTTTTGATTTGTTTTTTCAACTTTAGCATTGCTTTCAACCAATACAAATGCATTCACTGTTAAATGTTGTTTTAACATTTTTACAACCTTATCTGGCCTTGTGGTGTGTAACACATCATCTGACACATCCTGTTTCATTTATGAAGGAGGGACTCTGAAAGTCACAAAGCCTATTTTTATAGGGTCATCAGGTGGCCCTTACTATTCTTAAAGGGCGAACAGTCGGCCCTCAATATTCTTACAGAGCCATCAGCCAGCTATGCTTTTTTGCTCCCATTATTAAACAGTGTGTGTCTTATACTTTTATTGCATATGCAGTGAGTGGCAGGGCTGCCCAAAATGTGGACGCACCCCAATAACCCTTTGAAATGATGTCCTGGATGACCACATGAAACCAAAGTTCCCATTTTCTTTATTTGGTACTGCCATACTGTTTACCTATGCATTGAATGCAAGGCCTGCCCTGCCCCAACGTTACACGCACCCCAATAACCCTTTGACCCAACGTAATGGAAGGCCACATGAAACCAAAGTTCACATTATTCTTTATTTTGGTACTGCCATACTGTTTGCCTATGCATTGAGTGCAAGGCCTGCCTTGCCCCAAAGTTACAAGCACCCCAATAACCCTTCGAACCAAAGTATTGGATGGCCACATTAAGCCAAAGTTCCCATTCTTATTTATTTGGTACTGCCATACTGTTTGCTTATGCATTGAATGCAAGGCCTGCCCTGCCCCAACGTTACATGCACCCCAATAACACTTTGAACCAACGTACTGGATGGCCACATTAAACCAAAGTTCCCATTAATCTTTAACCCCTTCACCCCCAAGGGTGGTTTGCACGTTAATGACCGGGCCAATTTTTACAATTCTGACCACTGTCTCTTTATGAGGTTATAACTCTGGAATGCTTCAACGGATCTTCGCGATTCTGAGATTGTTTTCTCGTGACATATTGTACTTCACGTTACAAGTAAAATTTCTTCGATATAACTTGCGTTTATTTTTGAAAAAAACGCAAATATGGCGAAAATTTTTAAAATTTTGCAATTTTCAAACTTTGAATTTTTATTCCCTTAAAACAGAGAAATATATCACACAAAATAGTTAATAAATAACATTTCCCACATGTCTACTTTACATCAGCACAATTTTGGAACCAACATTTTTTTTTGTTAGGAAGTTATAAGGGTTAAAAGTTGACCAGCGATTTCTCATTTTTACAACAAAATTTACAAAGGCTTTTTTTTAGGGACCACCTCTCATTTGAAGTCACTTTGAGGGGTCTATATGGCAGAAAATACCCAAAAGTGACACCATTCTAAAAACTGCACCCCTCAAGGTACTCAAAACCACATTCAAGAAGATTATTAACCCTTCAGGTGCTTTACAGGAACTAAAGCAACGTGGAAGGAAAAAATGAATATTTAACTTTTTAGCCACAAAAATGATCTTTTACAAACTTTTTTTTTATTTTCACAAGGGTAAAAGGAGAAAATGGACAGATAAGGTTGTTATGCAATTTCTCCTGAGTACGCCAATACCCAATATGTGGGGGAAAACCACTGTTTGGGCACACGGCAGAGCTCGTAAGGGAAGGAGCGCCGTTTGACTTTTTCAAACTAAAATTGGCGGGAATTGAGATTGGACGCCATGTCGTGTTTGGAGAGCCCCTGATGCGCCTAAACAGTGGAAACCCCCACAAGTGACACCATTTTAGAAACTAGACCCTCTAAGGTACTTATCTAGATCTGTTGTGAGCACTTTGAACCCCCAAGTGTTTCACAAAAGCTTATAATGCCTGGGTGTGAAAAAAAAAAAAAACAATTTTCCACAAAAATGATTTTTTAGTCCCAAATTTTTGAATTTTCCCAAGGAAATTGGACCCCAAAAGTTGTTGTCCAACTTGTCCTGAGTACGCTGATACCCCATATGTGGGGGGGGGAAACTGTTTGGGTGCACGGCAGGGCTTGGAAAGGAAGTAGTAACGTTTTGGAATGCAGACGTTGATGGGGGTCATGTTCCGTTTGCAGTGCCCCAGATGAGCCTAAACAGTGGAAACCCCCCACAAGTGACCCCATTTTGGAAACTAGACCCCCTAAGGAACTTATCTAGATCTGTGGTGAGCACTTTGAACCCCCAAGTGCTTCACACAAGTTTATAATGCCCGGGCATGAAAATAAAAAATCCTATTTTTTTCCCACAAAAATTATCTTTTAGTCACTAATTTTTTATTTTCCCAAGGGTAACAGGAGAAATTGGACCACATAAGTTGTTGTCCAATTTGTCCTGAGTACGCTGATACCCCATATGTGGGGGGAAACCACTGTTTGGGCGCACGGCAGAGCTCGGAATTGAAGGAGCACCATTTGACTTTTTCCAACCAAAATTGGCTGGAATTGAGATTGGATGCCATGTTGCATTTGGAGAGCCCCTGATGTGCCTAAACAGTGGAAACCCCCCACAAATGACCCCATTTGGGAAACTAGACCCCTAAGGAACTTTTCTAGATCTTTGGTGAGCAATTTGAACCCCCAAGTGCTTCACACAAGTTTATAACGTAGAGCCGTAAAATTTAAAAATCATATTTTTTCCACAAAAATGATCTTTTCACCCCAATTTTTATTTTACCAAGGGTAACAAGACTCCAAAAGTTATTGTGCAATTTGTCCTGAGTGCGCTGATACCCCATATGTGGGGGTAAACCACTGTTTGGGTGCATGGCAGAGTTTGGAAGGGAAGGAGCGCCGTCTGACTTTTTCAACGCAGAATTGGCTGGACGCCATGTCGTGTTTGGAGAGCTCCTGATCTGCCTAAACAGTGGAAACCCCCATAAATGACACCATTTTGGAAACTAGACCCCTCAAGGAACTTATCTAGATGTGTGGTGAGCACTTTGAACCCCGAAGTGCTTCACAGAAGTTTATAACGTACAGCCGTAAAAATAAAAAATCTTTTTTTTTTTACAAAAATGATTTTTTCGCCCCCAATATTTTATTTTCACAAGGGTAACAGGAGAAATTGGTCCCCAAAAGTTGTTTTCCAATTTGTCCTGAGTACGCTGATACCCAATATGTGGGAGAAAACTACTGTATGGGCGCACGTCAGGGCTCGGAAGGGAAGTAGTGACGTTTTGGATTGCAGACTTTGATGGAATGGTCTGGGGGCGTCATGTCGCATTTGGAGAGCCCCTGATGCGCCTAAACAGTGGAAACCCCCCACAAGTGACCCCATTTTGGAAAATAGACCCCACAAGGAACTTGTCTAGATGTGTAGTGAGCACTTTGAACCCCGAAGTGCTTCACAGAAGTTTATAACGCACAGCCGTAAAAATAAAAAATCTTTTTTTTTTTTGCAAAAATGATTTTTTTGCCCCAATATTTTATTTTTACAAGGGTAACAGGAGAAATTGGACCCCAAAAGTTGTTGTCCAATTTGTCCTGAGTACGCTGATACCCAATATGTGGGAGAAAACTACTGTATGGGCGCACGTCAGGGCTCGGAAGGGAAGTAGTGACGTTTTGGATTGCAGACTTTGATGGAATGGTCTGGGGGCGTCATGTCGCATTTGGAGAGCCCCTGATGCGCCTAAACAGTGGAAACCCCCCACAAGTGACCCCATTTTGGAAAATAGACCCCACAAGGAACTTGTCTAGATGTGTAGTGAGCACTTTGAACCCCGAAGTGCTTCACAGAAGTTTATAACGCACAGCCGTAAAAATAAAAAATCTTTTTTTTTTTTTGCAAAAATGATTTTTTTGCCCCAATATTTTATTTTTACAAGGGTAACAGGAGAAATTGGACCCCAAAAGTTGTTGTCCAATTTGTCCTGAGTACGCTGATATCCAATATGTGGGAGAAAAACTGTATGGGTACACGTTGGGGCTCGGAAGGGAAGTAGTGACGTTTTGGATTGCAGACTTTGATGGAATGGTCTGGGGGCGTCATGTCGCATTTGGAGAGCCCCTGATGCGCCTAAACAGTGGAAATCCCCAACAAGTGACCCCATTTTGGAAAATAGACCCCACAAGGAACTTATCTAGATGTGTGGTGAGTGCTATGAAGCCCCAAGTGCTTCACAGAAGTTTATAATGTACAGCCGTAAAAGCAAAAAAATAATTTTTTTTGTACAAAAATGATATTTTCGCCCCAGTTTTTTATTTTCCCAAGGGTAACAGAAGAAATAGGACAAATTGCACAATAACTCTTGGGGTCCAGAGTACGCTGATACCCCATATGTGGGGATAAACTACTGTTTGGTTGCATGGCAGAGCTGAGAAGTGAAGGAGCATCGTTTGACTTTTTCAACGCAGAATTGGCTGGAATTGAGATCAGACGCCATGTCACATTTGGAGAGCCCCTGATGTGCCTAAACAGCGGAAACCCCCCAATTCTAACTCCAACCCTAACCCCAACACACCCCTAATCCTAGTCCCAACCCTAACCACAAACCTAACCCTAACACACCCCTAATCCCAAACCTAACCCTAATCCTAACTTTAGCGCCAACCCTAACCCTAACTTTAGCCGCAACCCTAACCCTAACCCTAATGGGAAAATGGAAATAAATACTTTTTTTTAATTTTATTATTTTTCCCTTACTAAGGGGGTGATAAAGGGGGGTTTGATTTACTATTTATAGCGGGTTTTTATGATTGGCAGCTGTCACGCTAAAAGAATCTTTTTATTGCAAAAATAGTTTTTGCATCATCACATTTTGAGAGCTATAATTTTTGCATATTTTGGCCCACAGAGTCATGTGAGGTCTTATTTTTTGCGGGACGAGTTGACGTTTTTATTGGTATCATTTTTGAGCACGTGACGTTTTTTGATCGCTTTTTATTTTGATTTTTGGGAGGTTAGAATGAACAAAAATCAGCAATTCATGAATTTCTTTTGGGGAGGCGTTTATACCGTTCCGCGTGTGGTAAAATTGATAAAGCAGTTTTATTCTTCGGGTCAGTACGATTATGGCGATACCTCATTTATATCATTTTTTCATGTTTTGGCGCTTTTATAGAATAAAAACAATTTTATATAAAAAATAATTATTTTTGCATCGCTTTATTCTGCGAGCTATAACTTTTTTATTTTTTCGCTGATGATGCTGTATGGCAGCTCGTTTTTTGCGGGACAAGATGACGTTTTCAGCGGTACCATGTTTATTTATATCGGTCTTTTTGATCGCGTGTTATTCCACTTTTTGTTCGGCGGTATGATGATAAAGTATTGATTTTTTGCTTCGTTTTTTTTTTTAAGGGGTTCACTAAAGGGGTTAACTAGTGGGACAATTTTATAGGGGGGGTCGTTACGGACGCGGCGATACCAAATATGTTTACTTTTATTGCTTTGTTTTTTTTATTTACAGGAAGAAGTGAATTTATTGGGGAATATATATATTTTTTTTTATTTATTTTGGATTTTTTTTTAAAACATGTTTATTTTTATTTTTTTAACTTTTTTACTTTGTCCCAGGGTGGGACATCACAGTATTTTATCAGATCGCTGGTGTGACAGTGTGCACAGCACTCTGTCACACCAGCGATCGCTCAGGCAGTGCAGCAGGCTTCTCAGTGCCTGCTCTCGGCAGGCACTGAGGAAGCCGCCTCCCTCCAGGACCCCGGCGCCATCTTGGATCCGGGTCCTGGGAGGGAGGAAGCCCTCAGAACAGCGCGATCACATCGCGCTGCTCTGAGGGTCTCAGGGGGGCGCGCAGGGAGCCCCCACCCTGCGCGATCCTCCCCTGTGCCCCCAGTACACCGCGATCATGTTTGATCGCGGTGTGCAAGGGGTTAATGTGCCGGGAGCGGTCCATGACCGCTCCTGACACACAGTCACGGGTGTCAGCTGTGATAATCAGCTGACACCCGGCGGCGATTAGCTGCGCTCCCCTCAGGAGCGCAGCTGATCGCCTATGACGTACTATCCCGTCCCCGGTCATACGGGCCCAGGTACCATGGACGGGATAGTACGTCCGATGGCAGTAAGGGGTTAATTGGTACTGCCATACTGTTTGCCTATGCATTGAATGCAAGGCCTGCCCTGCCCCAAAGTTACACGCAACCCAATAACCCTTCGACCCAACGTACTGGATGGCTACATTAAACCAATGTTCCCATTCGTATTTATTTGGTGCTGCCATACTGTTTGCCTGTGCATTGAATGCAAGGCCTGCTTTGCCCCAACATTACATGCACCCCACTAACACTTTGAACCAACATACTGGATGGCCACATTAAACCAAATTTCCCATTAATCTTTATTTGGTACTGCCATATTGTTCATCTATGCACTGAATGCAAGGCCTGCCTGCTCCAATGTTACACGCACCCCAATAACCCTTTCAACCAACGTACTGGAAGGCCACATTAAACCAAAGTTCCCATTCTTATTTATTTGGTACTGCCATACTGTTAGCCTGTGCATTGAATGCAAGGCCTGCCCTGCCCCAAAGTTGCATGCACCCCAATAACCCTTTGAACCGACTTACTGGATGGACACCTTAAAGCATTGTTCCTAGTAATTTGGTATTCCCATACTGTTTGGCTATGCAGTGAATTGCTGAGCCTGAAGAATTAGAGAATGTCAGTGTGGAGGATGAAGACCCGGCAGTGGAGAATGTCAGTGTTGATTCTGGAAAACCTGCAGTGGAGAATGTCAGTGTTGTTGCTAAAGAAACGCAGTGGAGAATTTCAGTGTCTAGGCTGAAGACCCAGCAGTGGAGCATTGCAGTGTTGAGGCTATAGAACACCCGGCAGTGGAGCATTTCAGTGTTGAGGCTGAAGAAACTAAAGTGGAGAATTTCAGTGCTGAGGATGAAGATCCAAAAGTGGAGAATTGCATTGTTGAAGCATCTGACCAACCCCCTACAGTTCCCATCATTAGGAACTGGGTCTCCCATACTGTTTGGCTATGCAGTGAATGCAAGGCCTGCCCCAAATTTGCATGCACCCTATCCAAATTGGAAGAAACGTGGAGGAGGGCCTCATAAAAAATTTACCATTAGAAAGGAGCAGGTCTCCTATACTTGAAATGCCCATACACAAAAAGAATGAGCTGACAAACATTTACCCCAGTGGGGTAGACATCAACATACTGTGTCAACATTTTTGTTATGGGCAACATAAACACCCTTCAAAACAATAACATGGCTGTTGCATCACGGAAAACGTTCACCCTGGTGATCTAGTGGTGGTGTTGGAAGAGACGTGGAGGATGGCCTTCGAAAAATGTCTTCCCAGTTTAAAGGAGCAATTCTCCTATACTTGCAATGTCCATACGTGTATGGGCTAACAAACATTTCTGCCTGGGGTGTACACATCAACATACTGTGTCAACATTTTTGTTACAGGCATCATAAACACACTTCAAAACAATAACGTGGCTGTTGCATCACGGAACACGTTCACCCTGGTGATCTAGTGGTGGTGGATGATGAGAAGAAGGAGGAGGATAACATGAAACAGTCAAAATCAGGAAGCGTATACCTATGTGTGGGTGTGAAGAGGTGCATGGGAATAGACCTCCTAAAAAGAGACACTGGATTTGAGGTTATGTTTCGCTGATATCATTCAGTGATGTAGAGAAGTCTAGCCCAATCCAGCCCTTGTTCATTTTTATAAGAGTCATAGAGAGCCAGTAGAGTGATGTAGAGAGCCAGTTCATGCCACATATCCAGGACATTGGTACGGTCAGCAAGGTACTCCCACAGTATATTCCAAAACTTTACACTCCTTGTGAGAGTACCCATGCCTCAGGGCCAGTACAATGGGAGGGTCTAATAAAACTTTCCCAGAACTTTGCCAGTTTTCCCCTGCCTCTGCTGGATTGGAGTTGTGTCTCTCTCGTCGCTTGTACTCCTTGGTTGTCCAACAAACTGTGACCTCTGCTGCCAGCATTTTCAGATGAAAAATTTACAGGGTCTGAATACTTTCCATACCCACTGTATATTGTGCACCTAGGCCTTCAAGTTCAAGTAGGTTGTGATTGTCTACACATCTTAATCAGAGAAATATGGCAACGGGGAGAAATGGAATCCAGGGATGGGCAGTTTCATGATGAGGAAGAACTCCTATACAAGATGAGCCTTTTTCTCTGTGTAGTTGGTTTGAAGCTATGAACAGACAAGTAAGCAGCTGCGAGGGTTGTATGTTAATCTTTTCAATTGTGAAAAACTGGAAGGGGTGTCTGTATAGGAACAAGAAACAATGGACTAGGAACATACTAAAGAAAAATTGCATTTTTTTGTGGGTACAGGAGAGTCAATTCATCAGCTATTCTATAGGAACTTACTGGACACTTTAGAAAAGGTCAACAGGTGACCCTGAAAGCACAAAGAATGAGTGAGTTTGGTGGGACAGGATGCATAAAATAAGGGAGGTCATCCAGTTTTAGGATAATAATCCCTTCCTTACCGATGACGGGATAGTACGTCATCGGTAAGGATCCTCTGCTTTGAGGTGGAATCCGGCGGTGAGCCCACCTCAAAGCTGACATGTGCTGGCAATAAGCGCGAGCGGAATCGCGATCCGCCTGCGCCTATTAACTAGTTAAAACCCACTGTCAAAGCTGACAGCGGGCATTTAACTAGAGCTTCCAGCCGCCGGTCCGGAAGTGAGCGCACGTGATCGGGGGTCGGCGACGCCTTGCACATTGCTATGAGCGCAGCCCGGTGGTCAGCGCTCATAGCAATGCAGTAAATCTGCTACATATGAGCGATCTGCTCATCGGCTATATGTAGCAGAGCCGATCGAGTTGTGCATGCTTCTAGCCTCCCATGGAGGCTATTGAAGCATGCCAAAAGTAAAAAAAAGAGTGTTTAAAAAGTAAAAATAAAATAAAAAAAAACTGAGTTCAAATCACCCCCCTTTCGCCCCAATCAAAATAAAACAATAAAAGAAAAATCAAACATAGACATATTAGGTATCGCCGCGTTCAGAATCGCCCGATCTATCAACAAAAAAAGGATCAACCCGATTGCTACATGGCATAGCGAGAAAAAAATTCAAAACGCCAGAATTAAGGTTTTTTTTTTTTCACTGCTGCATTGCATTAAAATGCAATAATGGGCGATCAAAAGAACGTATTTGCAAAAAAGTGGTGTTATTAAAAACATCAGCTCGGTGCACAAAAAATAAGCCCTCACCTGACCCCAGATCACGAAAAATGGAGACACTGGCGCAGTTTTTTTTTTTTCTTTAGCAAACTTTGGATTTTTTTTCACCACTGCAAAAAGTGCAACTCGTCCCACAAAAAATAAGCCCTCACACGGCCATATTGACAGAAAAATAAAGAAGTTATGGCTCTGGAAAGATGGAGAGCGAAAAACGAAAATGAAAAAAGCTCCTGAAGTGAAGGGGTTAAGGACTTGGTACTCTAACATCAGTGTTGGTTTACCAAGAGGCCTGTGAGTATGTTGATTAACTGCATCGGGAGAACTCCCAGGATAGTTTTGTGCGCTTTATCCCATTTTAGGTATAGTTGTAGAAAAACACCTATCACTCCTGAGAGAAGACTCGATCTTCACCCAGATACACAGATACCCATGAGAGACTCCAGAAGATCCCTCTTGCATTTGGCACTAAGCTGAAACATCTCCTGTTCAATTTCAACCATGAGGAGGAGACTGTAATAAAACCCAAAAGCTACCTCTTTCTGTCATTGTCCTCCTGGTCAGTGAGGTTGTCTAGGAACGTATATTTTAAAAGCAGTAGTCTGTAGTGGCAATTACAAGCATTAATAGTGGTTCACGGCCACAACATGCAAAAAGATATATGAATGAAAAATAAGCAAATAAGTCCAGAGAACTTCATATTGGTTGTGGTATTCCCTGCTGAAAACAATAGGCTTGAGCTAATTGTACCAACATAGCATTGCAGTGGACTACTCTTAGCACAAATAGTTGGCAGTGCTTGATCCTCACACAGCAAAGTGGTGGCAATTATTACAATTTCCCGATAAATCTTCTTTATGGCTTCACAAAGGGACCACAAAATGGAATCTATTAGTTTAGGAAAATTGCTTATTTAATGACCACACAGACACTGTGATTTTAAACAGCACCCTTTAAGAAGCAAATTGAAATAAAAAGTTATATTTAATTTTATAAAATCTTTAGTTAGGGTCTATTTGCCTATGGCAACTTGTAAATAATTCACTACAGACTGTGACACCCAGCAGTCTCATCACGCCAGACATACTCAAAATCTTGCAGAAACAAGCTGTGGGAGAGGAAAGAAAAATCTGGCAATCTGGTACTGAAACCACTTTGATGTTGACCGACCTATGGACTGTGAGGGTGAAGCCATTCCAGAGTCTGGCCAGTCAAACTTTGAGACATATGATTTTTGTGATACGCGGATACCTGAAGATTGGCAACGACTTGACCACAGAGAAAAGACACAGCAAGAATACTTTGATAACAAAAAGGCTTTGATTATGAACCAAGAAAGATCTGTAAAGAAGAAGACTGTGTATTCTGTGAATGGAGACTTTGGGTTACGGTGAACGGCAGGGAAGAGATGATGGCCACGATGGGAGAAGTCTACATACTGAAGTGCAGAATTATACTTAATTCCATTCTGAATTGTCACAAGTTATAGATGGGATTGAGTAGGCAAATCACAGCTCAACATTTCCCTCAAATTTCATTGTCGTCTTCTTGTGTAAATTTTCCTTCCCTTTTACAAACATATACTAAAAAATACAAAACTATCAGTGGCAATTACCATTTTAATTTATTACCCCATCAAATTAATATTTTTTGTACAATGAAATAAAGGTTACTGTTATGTTTTGGTAGCTGAGGAGAGCAGGCAAAAACGGCAATACACCAGAGAGGTTGGGATCTACTGGATTGCAGTACCCTGACTAACCACCACAACTAAAGGCAGCCGTGGAGCATTCCTACGTTGGTCCTAGACGCCTCGTCACAGCCTGAGAGGCTAACTACACCTAAAGATAGAAAGAGGAAAGCTATCTGCCCCGGAGCAGATCCCCAAAGAGCATAGAAAGCCCCAAACATGTAATGGTGGTTAGACAAGAGGAAATACAGACTCAGACAGAAAATAGTATGAGCAAACGCTGGGGCCCAGTCTACCTGGACAGAAAAGGATAGGAAGGATACTTACTGCAATCCAAAAAAAAAAAACCCTAAAAAAACCAACGCTACTAATTGCAAAAACACCTGAGATCACACGACCTCTACCACCTAAATTAGTTCTCTGGTGTAACAAAACTAAGCCGCAGCCACAGAAAAAACTGGAAAAGGCAAATGAACAAACAACAGTGGCTCCAGAGGAACCGAGAGGCGCCCAAGCCCCCCGAGGAGGGGAACCTGGCCAACCTCACAGAAATGCAGAGAAAATTGCAAATGGTAAGCACAAAAACAAAAAACAGAAAATATCTTATCTGAGAGCAGAAGAGGCAAGACTCAGCAAGCTTCCAAGTGAACCAGGAAACAACGTTGAGACAAGAACAATTGATCACCGGCAACCATGATGGGGGAAAACCTCCCTTATATCCAGCCAGTCCGTGATTCCTGATTGCCAATCCTCATTGAATGGTTCAGTACCGTTTGTAACCACCAGAGGGAGCTTCTGCTCAGAATTCATTTCTAAAACATTCATAACAGTACCCCCCCCTTGAGGAGGGGTCACCGAACCCTCATTTGTGCAACCAGGTCGGTCAGGATGAGCTCTGTGATACGCATGGATCAGTCTCCTAGCATGGATGTCCGAAGCAAACACCCAAGAATTGTCCTCCTGACCATAACCTCTCCACTTAACCAAATACTGGAGTTTCCGTCTAGAAAAATGAGAATCCAATATTTTCTCAACCACATACTCCAGATTGCCCTCAACCAAAACAAGGTCAGGGGGCGCAGCCATAGGAACCACTGGCTCGACAAACTTCTTCAATAAGGACTTGTGGAACACGTTATGGATCTTAAATGTCCCTGGAAGAAGTAAACGAAAGGAAACAGGACTAAGAATCTCCATGATCTTATAAGGTCCAATGAACCTAGGCTTAAACTTAGGAGATGCAACTCTCATAGGGATATTTCTTGAGGACAACCAGACCAAGTCCCCCACTTTAAACCGAGGACCATCAGTCCTATGCCGGTTGGCAAACCGCTGGGCCTTCTCCTGAGAGAGGGACAGCCTCTCCACTACCTGGTCCCAAATCTGCTGCATACGCTCCACAACAGAGTCAACACCCGGACAGACAGAAGCCTCCGTCTGTCCCGAAGAAAATCGAGGGTGAAACCCAAAATTGCAGAAAAATGGAGACATCAAAGTGGCAGAGCTTGCCCTATTATTAAGTGCAAACTCAGCCAAAGGCAAAAAAGAGACCCAGTCATCTTGATCAGCAGACACAAAGCATCTCAAATAAGTCTCCAATGTCTGGTTTGTTCTATCAGTTTGTCCATTGGTCTGAGGATGAAAAGCAGAGGAGAAAGACAATTGAACACCAAGTTTAGAACAAAAAGTCCTCCAAAATCTGGAAACAAACTGGACTCCTCTGTCAGACACAATGTTCTCAGGAATGCCGTGTAACCGAATCACGTGCTGAAGGAACAAAGGCACCAATTCGGAGGAGGAAGGCAACTTAGGTAATGGCACAAGATGTATCATCTTGGAAATCCTATCACAAATCACCCAGATAACGGTCATTCTCTGAGAAACAGGGAGGTCAGAAATAAAATCCATAGAGATATGGGTCCATGGTCTCTTGGGCACAGGCAATGGCATCAACAAACCACTAGAGCGTGAGCAAGGCTTGGAGCGAGAGCAAGTCCCACAGGACTGCACAAACTCCCTGACGTCACGAGACAAAATAGGCCACCAAAAGGACCGACTCACCAAGTCTCTGGTACCAAAAATTCTGGGATGACCGACCAACCTGGAACAATGAATCTCAGACATCACACTCTTCTTCCACTGGTCTGGGACAAACAATTTCCCAACAGGACACCGCTCCAGAGCCAGTCTCAAATTGGGCGAGATGGCGAAAAGAACTACACCCTCTTTCAAAATAACAGCAGGATCAGATAACTCAGGAGAGTCCGCAAGGAAACTCCTCGAGAGGGCATCCGACTTAACATTCTTAGTGCCAGGAAGAAAGGAAACCACAAAATTAAAACGTGTGAAAAACAAGGCCCACCTGGCCTGTCTAGGATTAAGTCGCTTGGCTGATTCCAGATAAACCAGAATCTTATGGTCCGTGAGGACCACCACCTGATGTTTGGCTCCCTCCAGCCAATGTCTCCACTCTTCAAAAACCAACTTCATGGCCAATAATTCCCGATTACCCACATCATAATTACGTTCAGTTGGAGAAAATTTTCGAGAGAAAAAAGCACAAGGGTTACTCTTAGAGGTCTCTGGATCTGTTTGGGACAAAACGGCACCTGCCCCAATTTCAGAGGCATCAACCTCCACCTGAAATGGCAGAGAAACATCAGGCTGCCATAGAACAGGAGCAGAAGTGAATCTCTGTTTAAGTTCCTGAAAAGCAGAGTGTAATGCAAGGAGTACAGTTCATATAGTGTCTTGTGCTTGGGTGCGATGAAAACACAGGAGTCACAGGTTTGATATAGAAGGTCTTGTATTACTTCATACAAGTGGCAATAATAGTCACACAGTTTGCAGATACAAAAGCAGGAGACACAGCAGGCCAGAGTAACTTAAGCTCAGCAATCACTCTCCACAACAGGTTCAGGATCTCTTCTCTGTTACCATAAGTCCATGCAAACGTGGATTTATCAAATAGCAAGGTTCCAAAGTCCACGAGTGTTCCAAAGTTCCACAATAGGAAATAACTGGAGTACAAGGTCCAAGGCTTCCAGGAGTCAGGTCACAGGTACACTGCAGGCTTGATTCTGAAGCACTGATTGCTCAGCTGTGGCTGCTTAAGAAGCAAGAGGGAGAGAATCAGGGCGGGAACATGCAAGCTGGAAACTCCATATTGACTGAGGGCAAGACAGCTGCAGCAAGACAGAAAGTAAAATGGCTGACGGAAAAACTGAGTTTTCAGGAACATGTACACAGAACCTTACATTACTCCCCCCTTAGGGACAACCTCCGGATGACCTCAGACCAGGCTTGTGTGGGTACCTCTGATGAAACTGACGGAGCAAGCGAGGAGCATTTACATTATTGACTGGTTCCCATGAGTTGTCCTCCACTGGGTAGCCCTGCCATTTAATCAAATATTGTAACTGATTTCTGTACAACCTGGAATCCAGAATCCTTTCCACCACAAATTCTTCCTGACCATCGACTAGCACTGGGTCAGGGCAAGGAGAAGAACGTCCAGGAAACGTATTGGGTGTCGCAGCCTTTAGTAGAGATACATGAAAGACAGGGTGGATTCTCATAGTTCTGGGCAGTTGAAGACGACAAGCGACAGCACTTATAATTTTACTGATTTTATAAGGTCCAATGTATTTATGTCCCAACTTAGATGATGGAATTCTTAACTTAAGATTTCTGGTTGACAGCCAGACCAGGTCTCCTACCTTGAAAGCTGGTGCAGGTTTACGAAATTTATCTGCGGCTTTCTTGTACCTTTCCTGAGCCAATTCCAGATTTCCCTTTAGAAGATCCATATTCTTTTGTAAAGACGTGATTCTTTCAGTCACTGCTGGCAAAGGCGTTTCTATGGGAAATCGAGGAAGAATATTAGGATGATAACCTAAATTGGAGTAAAAAGGAGACTGCTTAGTGGAGGCGCTCTGAGAGTTGTTATGAGAGAACTCAGCCAGTGGAAGTAGATCCACCCAATCATCCTGTAGGTGGCAGATAAAGCAGCGGAGATACTGCTCCAGGGTCTGATTGGTTCGTTCTGTCTGTCCATTAGTCTGAGGATGAAAAGCAGAAGAAAGGTTCACTTTAATGTCCAATGCTGCACAGAAATTTTGCCAAAACCTTGAAGTGAATTGCACCCCTCGATCCGAAATAACCTCATCTGGTACTCCATGTAAGCGAAACACATTTTTAATCATCAAATCTGATGTCTGTCTTGCAGTGGGTAAGCCAACGCAAGGGATAAAATGAGCTGCTTTTGTTAAACGATCAACCACCACTAGAATGGTGTTCTTCCCTTGAGAGGTTGGTAACTCCACAATGAAGTCCATAGAAATGGATCCCCACGGGCGGGATGGGGTGGGAAGAGGTTGCAACAGACCAGTTGGTGAGGAGCGAGGTGTTTTGCATCTTGCACAGACTTCACATGAAGTGACATAGTTTAAAACATCCTTCCTGCAAGTGGGCCACCAAAAGAAACGAGAAAGAAATTCCTGTGTCTTTAGAATTCCTCTATGCCCAGCTATCTTGGAATCGTGAATGAGTTGCAATACTCTTAATCTGACTGTTTCAGGAATATACAGACGTTGTCCCTGAATCCACACACCATTCTTAAAGACAAGACTTACGTCCCTTGGGGGTTGTGCCAAAAAGGAATCCGCATGGTATGCTTCCTTGATGTCCTTAAGTAGGTCTTGATTATGAATCACTCCCAGGAATCTAGAGTCAGGAAGAATAGTCTTAGGAGGAGTAAGTGGACGTGTCTCTGCTGAATAAATCCTAGAGAGTGCATCAGCCTTTCCATTGCGCGATCCTGGTCTATAAGAAATGATAAAATTAAATTGGTTTAAGAAAAGATTCCAGCGAGCCTGGCGAGGAGTCAGGCACTTAGCCGACCTGATAAATTCAAGGTTACGATGGTCTGTCAGGACGACTATTTGCTTTGCAGCTCCCTGAAGAAGATGTTTCCATTCTTTGAAGGCGGCAATAATGGCCAACAACTCTCTATTACCCACATCGTAGTTCCTCTCAGCCGAAGACAACTGCTGGGAAAAGAAGGCACAGGGATGCAAGAATTCTTCTCACCTGTTCTCTGAGAGAGTATAGCTCCAACGGCACAGTCTGAAGCATCCACCTCTATTATAAAGGCAAGTTCGGGGTTGGGATGTACTAAGATAGGTGCAGTGGTAAATTTATCTTTTAGACGGGAAAATGCTTCCTGGGCTTGGGGAGTCCAGGAGAACCTAGACTCTTTCCGGGTAAGTTGGGTGATAGGTGACACTACCTCAGAGAAATTCCTAATGAAACGTCTATAGAAGTTGGCAAACCCGATGAAGCGCTGCACCTCCTTCACATTTCTAGGACTTGGCCAATCCTTGATGGCTTGGGTCTTGCTTCCATACCATACTAATTCCTTGTGTAGACAGTACATACCCCAGAAATTGAATTTCGGTCCTATGGAATTCACACTTTTCAAGTTTGATGTAAAGATGATTTTGACGTTCCAAGACCATTCTCACATGTCCATGATGTTCCTCTGTTGAGTTAGAAAAAATTAGAATATCATCCAAATAAATCACCACGAATGTATCTAGGAGATCCCTGAAGATGTCATTCACCAAGTGTTGGAAAGTGGCTGGGGCGGTACTCAGACCAAAAGGCATAACTAGATATTCAAAGTGTCCATAGCGTGACCTGAATGCAGTCTTCCATTCATCCCCAGGTCTAATACGGACTAAGTTATAGGCCCCACGGAGATCTAGTTTAGAGAAAATTTTGGCATGTCGCACTCTCTCCAATAACTCAGGGATTAAAGGCAATGGATAACGGTTTCTAATAGTAACCTTATTGAGTTCCCTATAGTCTACGCAGGGTCTCAGAGATCCATCTTTCTTCTTTACAAAGAAGATGGGTGCACCTGCAGGAGATGAAGAGGGGCGTATGAAGCCCTTGACTAGATTTTCGTCTATGTAATCCTTTAAAGCCTTTAGCTCGGGCCCCGCCAGGGGGTAGATCTTACCAAAAGGTATCTCTGCTCCAGGCAATAATTCAATTGGACAATCATATGGACGGTGAGGGGAAGCTGGTCAGCGTTCTTCTTGTCACATAAATCCACATAGTCCTGGTATACAGCTGGTAGTTCAGGGACTGACATGGTTCCTTTAGGAACAGAGCAAGCTGAAACTTTTGGACTTATCTGTTTCTCTGGAAAGTGTAATTCCTTGGTCTCCCAGTTAATGGCAGGATTCTGAGCCTGCAGCCATGGTGGCCCTAGAATAATGGGAAAGTGGGGAGAAGAGATAAGCATAAAGGACAGTTTCTCTTGATGATCTTTACCCATAAGAACCCTCAAAGGCTCTGTTTCCTGATCCACTGGTCCAGAGGTCAGCAGGGAGCCATCCACAGTCTCCATCTGTACTGGAGTAGCCTTCTTCACTGAACGTATCCCCTGTTTCAGAGCAAAGGAGACATCCATAAAATTTCCACTTGCCCCTGAGTCGATCATAGCAGAGCTAGACACCCAAGCTGAGTCAACCCAGAGTTTGATGGAAAGAAAGCAATGAGAATTGTTTTTCTTACAACTCAGCTGGGACACCGCTGAGGAAACTTGAAAAATTGCAGCGTTTACACAGTCAACGTCCTCAGAAGTAACGGAGTTTAAGTCCGAGAAATCAAGATCTGTTGCTGCAGATCTCTCTGGAGCCTGAGGCTCGGACCTGACAGATCCCCTCTCGCAACACTCACAGTGAATGAGTGCTGCAGTAGTCTTACGAGAACGGCTGGGGCAGTTTATAATGAAGTGCCCTGACTTACCACAATAGAAACATAGATTCTCCTTAAAACGATGTTCCTTGCGTGCATCACTAACCCGTCGTTGTAAAGAGTCTACCTGCATGGGTTCAGGTTCAGGTTCCCGTGTGATCCTACTCAAAGGTTCCTTAGCTGGAGAGGAAGGTAGGAAAAGGTTAGTGCGATTGCTTTCGAACCATCTCTCTTGCCTGCGTTCAGTCAGACGAGTATCAATACGGATGCAGTAGTTAATAAAGTCACCTAACGCAGTGGGAGGGTCGGCACGAGCAAGTTCATCCTTAATCAGTGGAGATAACCCTTTTCGAAAAATAGATTTTTTGGCGGAACTGTCCCAGGTGGTATCAAGGGCCCATCTCCTGAAATCCAAGGCATATTCAGCTACCAAGTGCTTACCTTGGCGCAAAGCTAACATGGCTGCTTCAGCTGTTGCACCTCGATTGGGGTCATCAAACACCTGTCCCATGGCTGAAATGAAAGCATCAAGATGATCCAAACATTCATCATCAGTCTCAATCAGAGGGTTTGCCCACATCAAAGCCTTGTTGGTAAGCAACATAATTATAGTAAGCACTTTAGATCGTTCAGTGGGAAATTGTGAAGCATGTGCAGAAAAAAAAAGATTGCATTGGTTAATAAATCCCCTGAATTTCTCACGTTCACCGCCAAAACGAAAAGGGGGCAACTTGGGAATCCCAGAACTCGGGGCTACGGCAGGAGCCTGGACTCGCTCCTCTAGAACCTCAATCCTGGCTCGCAAATCCTGGGCAGTCTGTCCAAACACTTGCAAATTGTGATTAGTGAGGTCCTGTAGGTTTGTAAAACGGGATTTTATAGTCTGCAAATCTGCAAGGATATTATCAGTCACTCCGCAAAGTTCCTTTATGCGGGCCTCCATTTTCCAGATCTTTTAAGACAGGAGTACTGGAAGGAGAGGAGAAAAAAAAAAACAATAGTGTTTACCTGTGGTAACACTGCAGAGAGAAAAAAAAAATTAAGGGAACTGCTCACCTGGAATGGTTGTGAGAAGTCACAACCACTATCATCACAGAAAGTTCAACCGGACATCTGATATCCACAGTTACAGCAGACCCAAAAGAGGAAAGAAAAAAAAAAAACAATAGTGTTTACCTGTGGTAACACTGCAGAAAAAAAAACTTAAGGGAATTGCTCACCTGGAATGGTTGTGAGAAGTCACAACCACTGTCATCACAGAAAGTACAACCGGACATCTGATATCCACAGTTACAGCAGACACAGCCTTTCCAGACCCAGCAGACACTAACGTTGGCTTCAGAATCTTGTAATGTAAGGAGTACAGTTCATATAGTGTCTTGTGCTTGGGTGCGATGAAAACACAGGAGTCACAGGTTTGATATAGAAGGTCTTGTATTACTTCATACAAGTGGCAATAATAGTCACACAGTTTGCAGATACAAAAGCAGGAGACACAGCAGGCCAGAGTAACTTAAGCTCAGCAATCACTCTCCACAACAGGTTCAGGATCTCTTCTCTGTTACCATAAGTCCATGCAAACGTGGATTTATCAAATAGCAAGGTTCCAAAGTCCACGAGTGTTCCAAAGTTCCACAATAGGAAATAACTGGAGTACAAGGTCCAAGGCTTCCAGGAGTCAGGTCACAGGTACACTGCAGGCTTGATTCTGAAGCACTGATTGCTCAGCTGTGGCTGCTTAAGAAGCAAGAGGGAGAGAATCAGGGCGGGAACATGCAAGCTGGAAACTCCATATTGACTGAGGGCAAGACAGCTGCAGCAAGACAGAAAGTAAAATGGCTGACGGAAAAACTGAGTTTTCAGGAACATGTACACAGAACCTTACACAGAGACTGCCTCAGGAGGCCAATTCACCACATCAGAACCCTTTTTGGTCAAATCGGTCAATGGTTTAACAATAACAGAGAAATTACCAATAAATTTACAATAAATATTGGCAAATCCCAAGAATCTCTGAAGAGCCTTTAATGAAGTAGGTTGGACCCAATCACAGATGGCCTGAACCTTGACCGGGTCCATTTCAATAACAGATGGAGACAAAATGAATCCCAGAAATGAGATCCTCTGTACGCCAAAAAGACACTTTTCTCCCTACACATACAGAGCATTCTCTCTCAAAATCTGGAACACAGTCCGAACATGTTTCACATGAGAGTACCAGTCATTGGAAAAAATCAAGATATCATCCAAATAAACAATCAGAAATTTATCCACAAAATCCCTGAAAATGTCATTCATGAAGGACTGGAAGACGGAAGGAGCATTAGTGAGCCCAAAGGGCATCACTAGGTACTCAAAATGCCCCTCTGGGGTATTAAATGCCGTTTTCCATTCATCCCCGTGCCTAATGTGAATAATGTTATACGCCCCCCTGAGGTCAAGCTTGGTAAACCAAGTAGCACTTTTCACCCTGGAAAACAGGTCAGAAATCAAGGGTAACGGATATTGATATTTCACAGTGATATAGTTCAAGAGACGATAATCAATACACGGCCTTAATGAACCATCCTTTTTGGCCACAAAGAAAAAACCGGCACCCAAGGGTGAAGAGGATGGTCTGATATGACCCTTCTCCAATGACTCCTTGATATAAGACAGCATAGCATCATGTTCAGGTACAGACAAGTTAAAAAGGCGACCTTTAGGGAATTTACTACCATGCACTAATTCAATAGCGCAGTCATAGCTCCTATGGGGGGGGCAAGGATGCAGATTTACTTTCGCTAAACACATCAGAAAAATCAGTCAAAAAGTCAGGCACAGCTTGAGCCTGGGGAGAGGCAGAAAAAACAGGAGTGTTGGCATTAACACATTGGCAGCCCCAACTGGTTACAGACACAGATTTCCAATCCAAAACAGGATTATGAGACTGCAACCAAGGGAAACCTAGTACAATAATGTCAAGCAGATTATACAGCACCAAAAATTTGCAACTCTCCTGATGATCAGGTTCAACCCTTATTATCACCTGAGTAGAGAACTGGGGTTTATTCTCAGTCAAAGGGGTAGAATCAATCCCCAGTAGGGGAATAGACTTCCGTAGGGGTATCAAGGGAAACTGTTATGTTTCGGTAGCTGAGGAGAGCAGGCAAAAAGGCAATACACCAGAGCAGTTGGAATCTATGAGATTGCAGTACCCTGACTAACCACCACAACTAGAGGCAGCCGTGGAGCGTTCCTACGTTGGTCCTAGACGCCTCGTCACAGCCTGAGAAACTAACTACACCTAAAGACAGAAACAGGAAAGCTATCTGCCCCTGAGCAGAACCCCAAAGATAATAGAAAGCCCCCAAACATGTAATGGCGGTTAGACAAGAGGAAATACTGATACAGAAAGAAAATAGTATGAGCAAACGCTGGGGCCCAAACTATCTAAATAGAAAAGGATAGGAAGGGTACTTACTGCAATCCCAGAAAACCCTGAAAAGCACCAACTCTACTAATTTCAAAATCACCTGAGATCACACGACCTCTACCACCTAAATTAGTTCTCTAGTGTAACAAAATCAAAACAGCAGCCACTGAAAAAACTGGAAAAAGCAAAAGAACAAAACTCAGTGGCTGAACTAAACTGAGAGGGCAGAAGCCCCCAGAGGGGACCCTGAAGGCCCCCAAAGAAGTACAGTACAAAATGCAAAAATATAGCACAAACACAAAAGAAGCAAAAGTCTTATCTGTAAGCAGGAGATGCAGAAACGACACAGCAGGCTACAAGGGAAACTGGAATGAAGGATTCAGACCAGAACAATTGATCACCGGCAACCCTGATGGGAAAATGACTCCCTTATATAAGACCAGTCAGTAACACCTGATTCCCAGTCCTCACAATCTTCACTAGCACCGCTTATAACCACCAGAGGGAGCCTCTGCTCAGAACTCATCTCAAACCCATTCACAACAGTACCCCCACCTTGAGGAGGGGTCACCGAACCCTCATTTGAGCAACCAGGTCGGTCAGGATGAGTTTTTATGATACGCACGGATAAGTCTCCTAGCATGGATGTCCGAAGCAAACACCCAAGAATTGTCTTCCTGACCATAACCTCTCCATTTAACCAAATACTGGAGTTTCCGTCTAGAAAAACGAGAATCCAATATTTTCTCAACCACATACTCCAGATTGCCCTCAACTAAATCAGGGTCAGGAGGCACAGCAGCAGGAACCACTGGCTCAACAAACCTCTTCAACAAGGACTTGTGGAACACGTTATGGATCTTAAATGTCCCTGGAAGAAGCAAACGAAAAGAAACAGGATTAATAATCTCCATGATCTTATAAGGTCCAATGAACCTAGGCTTAAATTTAGGAGATGCTACTCTCATAGGAATATTCTTTGAGGACAACCAGACCAAGTCCCCCACTTTAAACCGAGGACTATCAGTCCTATGCCGGTTAGCAAACCGCTGGGCCTTCTCCTGAGAGAGGGACAACCTCTCCACTACCTGGTCCCAAATCTGTTGCATACGCTCCACAACAGAGTCAACACCTGAACAGACAGAAGCCTCCGTCTGTCCTGAAGAAAATCGAGGGTGAAACCCAGAGTTACAGAAAAACGGAGACATCAAAGTGGCAGAGCTAGCCCTATTATTAAGAGCAAACTCAGCCAAAGGCAAAAAAGAGACCCAGTCATCCTGATCAGCAGACACAAAGCATCTTAGATAAGTCTCCAATGTCTGGTTTGTTCTCTCAGTTTGACCATTGGTCTGAGGATGAAATGCCGAGGAGAAAGACAATTGAACACCCAGTTTAGAACAAAAAGTCCTCCAAAATCTGGAAACAAACTGGACTCCTCTGTCAGACACAATGTTCTCAGGAATGCCGTGTAAACGAACCACGTGCTGAAGGAACAACGGCACCAATTCAGAGGAGGAAGGCAACTTAGGTAATGGCACAAGATGTATCATTTTGGAAAATCTATCACAAATTACCCAGATGGTGGACATTCTCTGAGAAACAGGAAGATCGGAAATGAAATCCATAGAGATATGGGTCCATGGTCTCTTGGGCACAGGCAATGGCATCAACAAACCACTAGAGCGAGAGCAAGGCTTGGAGCGAGAGCAAGTCCCGCAGGACTGCACAAATTCCCTGACATCACGAGACAAGGTAGGCCACCAAAAGGACCGACTAACCAAGTCTCTGGTACCAAAAATTCCGGGATGCCCAGCCAATGCGGAACAATGAATCTCAGACATCACACTCTTTTTCCATTGGTCCGGGACAAACAATTTTCCAACAGGGCAGCGCTCGGGCCTATCCTCCTGACACTCCTCCAGAGCAAGTCTCAAATTGGGCGAGATGGCGGAAAGAACTACACCCTCTTTCAAAATAACAGAAGGATCAGATAACTCAGGAGAGTCCGCAAGGAAACTCCTCGAGAGGGCATCCGCCTTAACATTCTTAGTGCCAGGAAGAAAGGAAACCACAAAATTAAAACGTGTGAAAAACAAGGCCCACCTGGCCTGTCTAGGATTGAGTCGCTTGGCAGATTCCAGATAGACCAGATTCTTATGGTCCGTAAGGACCACCACCTGATGTTTGGCTCCCTCCAGCCAATGTCTCCACTCTTCAAAAGCCCACTTCATGGCCAACAACTCCCGATTACCCACGTCATAATTACGTTCAGTAGGAGAAAATTTTCGAGAGAAAAAGGCACAAGGGTTACTTTTAGAGGTCTCTGGATGTTTTTGGGACAAAACGGCACCTGCCCCAATTTCAGAGGCATCAACCTCCACCTGAAATGGCAGAGAAACATCAGGCTGCCGTAGAACAGGAGCAGAAGTGAATCTCTGCTTAAGTTCCTGAAATGCAGAGACTGCCTCAGGAGGCCAATTCACCACATCCGAACCCTTTCTGGTCAAATCAGTTAATGGTTTAACAATAACCGAGAAATTACCAATAAATTTACGATAAAAATTGGCAAAACCCAAAAATCTCTGAAGAGCCTTTAATGAAGTAGGTTGGACCCAATCACAGATGGCCTGAACCTTGACCGGGTCCATTTCAATAACAGATGGGGACAAAATGAATCCCAGAAATGAGATCCTCTGTACGCCAAAAAGGCACTTTGATCCCTTCACATACAGAGCATTCTCTCTCAAAATCTGGAATACAGTTCGAACATGTTTCACATGAGAGTCCCAGTCATTAGAAAAAATCAAGATATCATCCAAATAAACAATCAGAAATTTATCCACAAAATCCCTGAAAATGTCATTCATGAAGGACTGGAAGACGGAAGGAGCATTAGTGAGCCCAAAGGGCATCACTAGGTACTCAAAATGCCCTTCAGGGGTATTGAATGCCGTCTTCCATTCATCCCCGTGCTTAATGCGAATAAGATTATACGCCCCCCTGAGGTCAAGCTTGGTAAACCAAGTAGCGTTTTTCACCCTGGAAAACAGGTCAGAAACCAAGGGTAACGGGTATTGATATTTCACAGTAATATTGTTCAAGAGACGATAATCAATACACGGCCTTAATGAACCATCTTTTTTGGCCACAAAGAAAAAACCGGCACCTAAGGGTGAAGAGGATGGTCTGATATGACCCTTCTCCAATGATTCCTTGATATAAGACCGCATAGCGTCATGTTCAGGTACAGACAAGTTAAAAAGGCGACCTTTAGGGAATTTACTACCCGGCACTAATTCAATAGCGCAGTCATAGCTCCTATGGGGAGGCAAGGATGCAGATTTACTTTCGCTAAACACATCAGAAAAATCAAACAAAAAGTCAGGAACATCCTGAGCCTGGGGGGAGGCAGAAAAAACAGGAGTGTTGGTATTAACACATTGGCAGCCCCAACTGGTTACAGACACAGATTTCCAATCCAAAACAGGATTATGAGACTGTAACCAAGGGAAACCCAGCACGATAATGTCATGCAGATTATATAGAACCAAAAATTTGCAGCACTCCTGGTGATCAGGTTCAACCCTCATTATCACCTGAGTAGAAAACTGGGGTTTATTCTCAGCCAAAGGGGTAGAATCGATCCCCAGTAGGGAATAGACTTCTGTAGGGGTATCAAGGGAAACCCACAACGTTTAGCAAAATCATAATCCATAGGTTAATAGCTGCTCCAGAATCAACGAAAGCCTGAGCAGAAAATGAGGACAGAGAGCATATCAGAGTGACAGTTAATAAAAACTTAGTCTGAACACTACCCAAGACAACTGAGCGTGCAAAACGTCTTCCCCGCTTAGGGCAGACTGAAATAGCATGAGAGGCATCACCACAGTAGAAACATAAACCATTGCGCTTTCGAAACTCATGACGCTGTGCCCCAGACACCACTCCATCACACTGCATGGGTTAAGAAGCTGGTTCACAAGACAACACCATTCCACGCATACTTCTCCGCTCACGCAAACGTCTGTCAATTTGAATCGCTAATGACATAGAATCATTGAGACCAGAGGGGACAGGGAATCCCACTATAACATCCTTTACATTATCTGACAGACCCTTCCGGAAAAGGGCCGCCAAAGCGTCGTCATTCCATTTGGTCAGGACTGCCCACCTACGGAATCTCTGACAGTATAACTCAGCGTCATCAAGCCCCTGATTTAATGCCAACAAGGTTTTTTCAGCTTGATCAGTGACATTAGGCTCATCGTACAATAACCCCAAAGCCTGAAAAAACGCATCAACATCACTCAAAACAGGATCCCCAGGTGTCCGGGAAAAAGCCCAATCCTGAGGATCGCCGCGCAGGAGAGAGATGATAATTTGAACCTGCTGCGCTGCGTTTCCTGAGGACTTAGATTTTAAGGCAAAAAACAATTTACAATTATTTTTGAAATTCTGAAACTTAGCTCGATCCCCCAAAAACAAATCTGGCATGGGAATCCTAGGTTCCACAACAGGCAACCTAGCAAGATATGCAGCAATACTCTGAACCTCAGTGGCAAACTGATCCACACGGCCAGACAACCGTGCAAACTCCATTGGGAGAAAAGATCCTCCCCAGCACCCAGAGATACAGAGGGAAAAAAAAAAATGCAACAAACAGAAAAATATCTCTGACAACTCTGACAACCTTTTTTCTTTCACAATATTTTTCCCTTCTGTGAGTACCATACAATTTTCAATTTTTTCTGGCCGGTGATACTGTTATGTTTCGGTAGCTGAGGAGAGCAGGCAAAAAGGCAATACACCAGAGCAGTTGGAATCTATGAGATTGAAGTACCCTGACTAACCACCACAACTAGAGGCAGCCGTGGAGCGTTCCTACGTTGGTCCTAGACGCCTCGTCACAGCCTGAGAAACTAACTACACCTAAAGACAGAAACAGGAAAGCTATCTGCCCCGGAGCAGAACCCCAAAGATAATAGAAAGCCCCCAAACATGTAATGGCGGTTAGACAAGAGGAAATACTGACACAGAAAGAAAATAGTATGAGCAAACGCTGGGGCCCAAACTATCTAAATAGAAAAGGATAGGAAGGGTACTTACTGCAATCCCAGAAAACCCTGAAAAGCACCAACTCTACTAATTTCAAAATCACCTGAGATCACACGACCTCTACCACCTAAATTAGTTCTCTGGTGTAACAAAATCAAAACAGCAGCCACTGAAAAAACTGGAAAAAGCAAAAGAACAAAACTCAGTGGCTGAACTAAACTGAGAGGGCAGAAGCCCCCAGAGGGGACCCTGAAGGCCCCCAAAGAAGTGCAGTACAAAATGCAAAAATATAGCACAAACACAAAAGAAGCAAAAGTCTTATCTGTAAGCAGGAGATGCAGAAACGACACAGCAGGCTACAAGGGAAACTGGAATGAAGGATTCAGACCAGAACAATTGATCACCGGCAACCCTGATGGGAAAATGACTCCCTTATATAAGACCAGTCAGTAACACCTGATTCCCAGTCCTCACAATCTTCACTAGCACCGCTTGTAACCACCAGAGGGAGCCTCTGCTCAGAACTCATCTCAAACCCATTCACAACAGGAAACCCACAACGTTTAGCAAAATCAAAATCCATCAGGTTAATAGCTGCTCCCGAATCAACAAAAGCCTGAGCAGAAAATGTGGACAGGGAGCAAATCAGGGTAACAGTCAACAGAAATTTAGTCTGAACACTACCCAAGACAACTGAGCATGCAAAACGTCTTCCCTGCTTAGGGCAGACTGAAATAGCATGAGAGGCATCACCACAGTAGAAACATAACCCATTGCGTTTTCAAAACTCATGACGCTGTGCCCCAGAAGCCACTCTATCACACTGCATCTGTTTAGAAGCTAGTCAAAAGGCAACACTATTCCACGCATACCTCTACGCTCACGCAAACGTCTGTCAATTTGAATCGCCAATGACATAGAATCATTGAGACCAGAGGGAGCAGGAAAACCCACCATAACATCTTTTACATTCTCTGACAGACCCTTCCGAAAAAGGGCTGCCAAAGCATCATCATTCCATTTGGTCAGAACTGCCCACTTTCGGAATTTCTGACAGTACAACTCAGCGTTCTCAAGCCCCTGATTAATGCCAACAAGGTTTTTTCAGCTTGATCAGTGACATTAGGTTCATCGTACAATAACCCCAGAGCCAGAAAAAATGCATCATCATTTCTCAAAACAGGGTCCCCAGGTTTCAGTGAAAAAGCCCAATCCTGAGGATCGCCGCGCAGGAGAGAGATGACAATTTGAACCTGCTGTGCTGCGTTCCCTGAGGACTTAGGTTTTAAGGCAAAAAACAACTTACAGTTATTTTTGAAATTCAGAAATTTAGCTCGATCCCCCAAAAACAAATCTGGCATGGGGATCCTAGGTTCCACAACCGGCAACCCTGCAAGATAGGTAACGATACTCCGAACTTCAGTGGCAAGCTGAGCCACACGGCCAGACAACTGTGTAAACTCCATTGAGAAAAAAAAAGCCTCCTCAGCACCCAGAGAAAAAGAGGGAAAAAAAAAATGCAACAAACAGATAAAAAAAAAAAAAAATCTCTGACATCTCTGACAACTTTTTTCTTTCCACACTATTTTTCCCTTCTGTGAGTACCATATGATTTTCAGTTTGGCCGGTGATACTGTTATGTTTTGGTAGCTGAGGAGAGCAGGCAAAAACGGCATTACACCAGAGAGGTTGGGATCTACTGGATTGCAGTAACCTGACTAACCACCACAACTAAAGGCAGCCGTGGAGCGTTCCTACGTTGGTCCTTGACGCCTCGTCACAGCCTGAGAGGCTAACTACACCTAAAGATAGAAAGAGGAAAGCTATCTGCCCCGGAGCAGATCCCCAAAGAACATAGGAAGCTCCCAAACATGTAATGGCGGTTAGACAAGAGGAAATACAGACACAGACAGAAAATAGTATGAGCAAACGCTGGGGCCCAATCTACCTGGACAGAAAAGGATAGGAAGGATACTTACTGCAATCCAAAAAAAAACCCTAAAAAAAACAACGCTACTAATTGCAAAAACACCTGAGATCACACGACCTCTACCACCTAAATTAGTTCTCTGGTGTAACAAAACTAAGCCGCAGCCACGGAAAAAACTGGAAAAGGCAAATGAACAAACAACAGTGGCTCCAGAGAAACCGAGAGGCGCCCAAGCCCCCCAAGGAGGGGAACCTGGCCAACCTCACAGAAATGCAGAGAAAATTGCAAATGGCAAGCACAAAAACAAAAAACAGAAAATATCTTATCTGAGAGCAGGAGAAGAGGCAAGACTAAGCAAGCTTCCAAGTGAACCAGGAAACAACGTTGAGACAAGAACAATTGATCACCGGCAACCATGATGGGGGGAAACCTCCCTTATATCCAGCCAGTCCGTGATTCCTGATTGCCAATCCTCATTGAATGGTTCAGTACCGTTTGTAACCACCAGAGGGAGCTTCTGCTCAGAATTCATTTCTAAAACATTCATAACAGGTTACGTTTTATCGACCTGTTAGAGAGAAGCAATATCTATAGGGCATTTGCCCTTTAGGCTCTTTGAGAATATGCTTTAATGATATATAGCAAGAATATTTATTTATTTTTAAATGTTTTGTGTACCTGAAACTGAAAAGTTTTTACTAGTTCCTGGACTATTAGGATATTTTAATGAACTCGAACATCTTGTGTGTAATGTATGGTGTACAGTTCATATAGCGTCTTGTGCTTGGGTGCGAGGAAAACACATGAGACACAGGTTTGATATAGAAGGACTTGTATTACTTCATACAAGTGGCAAAAAGGGTCACACAGTTTGCTGGTACAGAAGCAGGAGACACAGCAGGCCAGAGTAACTTAAGCTCAGCAATAACTCTCCACAACAGGTTCAGGATCTCTTCTCTGTTACCGTAAATCCATGCAAACGTGGATTTATCAAATAGCAGGTTTCCAGAGTCCACAAGTGTTCCAAAGTTCCTCAGTAGGAAATAGCTGGAGTACAAAGTCTAAGGTTTCCAGGAGTCAGGTCACAGGCTCACTGCAGGCTTGATTCTGAAGCACTGATTGCTCAGCTGAGGCTGCTTAAGAAGCAAGAGGGAGAGAATCAGGGCGGGAACATGAAAGCTGGAAACTCCATATTGACTGAGGGCAAGATAGATGCAGCAAGACAGAAAGCAAAATGGCCGACGGAAAAACTGAGTTTCAAGAAACATGTACAAAGAACCTTACATTACTCCCCCTTAGGGACAACCTCCGGATGACCTCAGACCAGGCTTGTCTGGGTACCTCTGATGAAACTGGCGGAGCAAGCGAGGAGCATTAACGTTATTGACTGGTTCCCATGAGTTGTCCTCCACTGGGTAGCCCTGCCATTTAATCAAATATTGTAACTGATTTCTGTACAACCTGGAATCTAGAATCCTTTCCACCACAAATTCTTCCTGACCATCGACTAGCACTGGGTCAGGGCAAGGAGAAGAACGTCCAGGAAACGTATTGGGTGTTGCAGCCTTTAGTAGGGATACATGAAAGACAGGGTGGATTCTCATAGTTCTGGGCAGTTGAAGACGACAAGCAACGGCACTTATAATTTTACTGATTTTATAGGGTCCAATGTACTTATGTCCCAACTTAGACGATGGAATCCTTAACTTAAGATTTCTGGTTGACAGCCAGACCAAGTCTCCTACCTTGAAAGCTGGTGCAGGTTTATGAAATTTATCTGCTGCTTTCTTGTACCTTTCCTGAGCCAATTCCAGATTTTCCTTTAGAAGATCCATATTCTTTTGTAAAGACGTGATTCTTTCAGCCACTGCTGGCAAGGGCGTTTCTATGGGAAATCGAGGAAGAATGTTAGGATGATAACCTAAATTGGAGTAAAAAGGAGACTGCTTAGTGGAGGCGCTCTGAGAGTTGTTATAAGAGAACTCAGCCAGTGGAAGTAGATCCACCCAATCATCCTGTAGGTGGCAGATAAAGCAGCGGAGATACTGCTCCAGGGTCTGATTGGTTCGTTCTGTCTGTCCATTAGTCTGGGGATGAAAAGCAGAAGAAAGTTTTACTTTAATGTCCAATGCGGCACAGAAATTTTGCCAAAACCTTGAAGTGAATTGCACCCCTCGATCCGAAATGACCTCATCCTGTACTCCATGTAAGCGAAACACATTCTTAATCATCAAATCTGATGTCTGTTTTGCAGTGGGTAAGCCAACACAAGGGATAAAATGAGCTGCCTTTGTTAAACGATCAACCACCACTAGAATGGTGTTCTTCCCTTGAGAGGTTGGTAACTCCACAATGAAGTCCATAGAAATGGATCCCCACGGGCGGGACGGGGTGGGAAGGGGTTGCAACAGACCAGTTGGTGAGGAGCGAGGTGTTTTGCATCTTGCACAGACTTCACATGAAGTGACATAGTTTAAAACATCTTTCCTGTAAGTGGGCCACCAAAAGAAACGAGAAAGAAATTCCTGTGTCTTTAGAATTCCTCTATGCCCAGCTATCTTGGAATCGTGGATGAGTTGCAATACTCTCAATCTGACTGTTTCAGGTATATACAGACGTTGTCCCTGAATCCACACACCATTTTTAAAGACAAGACTTACGTCCCTTGGGGGTTGTGCCAACAAGGAATCCGCATGGTATGCTTCCTTGATGTCCTTAAGTAGGTCTTGATTATGAATCACTCCCAGGAATCTAGAGTCAGGAAGAATAGTCTTAGGAGGAGTAAGTGGACGGGTCTCTGCTGAATGAATCCTAGAGAGTGCATCAGCCTTTCCATTGCGCGATCCTGGCCTATAAGAAATTACAAAATTAAATTGGTTTAGGAAAAGATTACAGCGAGCCTGGCGAGGAGTCAGGCACTTAGCCGACCTGATAAATTCAAGGTTACGGTGGTCTGTCAGGACGACTATTTGCTGTGCAGCTCCCTGAAGAAGGTGTCTCCATTCTTTGAAGGCGGCAATAATGGCCAACAACTCTCTATTGCCCACATCGTAGTTCCTCTCAGCCGAAGACAACTGCTGGGAAAAGAAGGCACAGGGATGCAAGACATTCTTCTCACCTGTTCTCTGAGAGAGTATAGCTCCAACGGCACAGTCTGAAGCATCCACCTCTATTATGAAGGCAAGTTCGGGGTTGGGATGTACTAAGATAGGTGCGGTGGTAAATTTATCCTTTAGACGGGAAAATGCTTCCTGGGCTTGGGGGGTCCAGGAGAACCTAGACTGTTTCCGGGTAAGTTGGGTGATAGGTGACACTACCTCAGAGAAATTCCTAATGAAACGTCTATAGAAGTTGGCAAACCCGATGAAGCGCTGCACCTCCTTCACATTTCTAGGAATTGGCCAATCCTTGATGGCTTGGGTCTTGCTTCCATCCATACTAATCCCTTGTGTAGACAGTACATACCCCAGAAATTGAATTTCGGTCCTATTTAATTCACACTTTTCAAGTTTGATGTAAAGATGGTTTTGTCTTAGACGTTCTAAGACCATTCTCACATTTCCATGATGTTCCTCTGTGGAGTTAGAAAAAATTAGAATATCATCCAGATAAATCACCACGAATGTATCTAGGAGATCCCTGAAGATTTCATTCACCAAGTGTTGGAAAGTGGCTGGGGCGGTACTCAGACCAAAAGGCATAACCAGATATTCAAAGTGTCCATAGCGTGACCTGAATGCAGTCTTCCATTCATCCCCAGGTACAATACGGACAAAGTTATAGGCCCCACGGAGATCCAGTTTAGAGAAAATTTTGGCATGCCGCACTCTCTCCAATAACTCAGGGATTAAAGGCAATGGATAACGGTTTCTAATAGTAACCTTATTGAGTTCCCTATAGTCTACGCAGGGTCTCAGAGATCCATCTTTCTTCTTCACAAAGAAGATGGGTGCACCTGCAGGAGATGAAGAGGGGCGTATGAAGCCCTTGGCTAGATTTTCGTCTATGTAATCCTTTAAAGCCTTTAGCTCGGGCCCCGCCAGGGGGTAGTTCTTACCAAAAGGTATCTCTGCTCCAGGCAATAATTCAATTGGACAATCATATGGACGGTGAGGGGGAAGCTGGTCAGCGTTCTTCTTGTCACATAAATCCACATAGTCCTGGTATACAGCTGGTAGTTCAGGGACTGACATGGTTCCTTTAGGAACAGAGCAAGCTGAAACTTCTGGACTCATCTGTTTCTCTGGAAAGTGTAATTCCTTGGTCTCCCAGTTAATGGTAGGGTTCTGAGCCTGCAGCCATGGTAGCCCTAGAATAATGGGAAAGTGGGGAGAAGAGATAAGCATAAAGGACAGTTTTTCTTGATGATCTTTACCCATAAGGACCCTCAAAGGCTCCGTTTCCTGATCCACTGGTCCAGAGGTCAGCAGGGAGCCATCCACAGTCTCCATCTGTACTGGAGTAGTCTTCTTCACTGAACGTATCCCCCGTTTCAGAGCAAAGGAGATATCCATAAAATTTCCACTTGCCCTGAGTCGATCATAGCAGAGCTAGACACCCAAGCTGAGTCAACCCAGAGTTTGATGGAAAGGAAGCAATGAGAATTGTTTTTCTTACAACTCAGCTGGGACACCGCTGAGGAAACTTGAAAAATTGCAGCGTTTACACAGTCATCGTCCTCAGAAGTGACGGAGTTTAAGTCAGAGAAATCAATATCTGTTGCTGCAGATCTCTCTGGAGCCTGAGGCTCGGACCTGACAGATCTCCTCTCGCAACACTCACAGTGAATGACTGCTGCAGTAGTCTTACGAGAACGGCTGGGGCAGTTTATAATGAAGTGCCCTGACTTACCACAGTAGAAACATAGATTTTCCTTTAAACAATGTTCTTTGCGTGCATCACTAACCCGTCTTTGTAAAGAGTCCACCTGCATGGGTTCAGGTTCAGGTTCCCGTGTGATCCTACTCAAAGGTTCCTTAGCTGGGGAGAAGGTAGGAAAAAGTTAGTGCGATTACTTTCGAACCATCTCTCTTGCCTGCGTTCAGTCAGACGAGCATCAATACGGATGCAGTAGTTAATAAAGTCACCTAACGCAGTGGGAGGGTCGGCACGAGCAAGTTCATCCTTAATCAGTGGAGACAACCCTTTTCGAAAAATAGATTTTTTGGCGGAACTGTCCCAAGTGGTATCGAGGGCCGATCTCCTGAAATCCAAGGCATATTCGGCTACTGAGCACTTACCTTGGCGCAAAGTTAACATGGCTGCTTCAGCTGTTGCACCTCGATTGGGGTCATCAAACACCTGCCCCATGGCTGAAATGAAAGCATCAAGATGATCCAAACATTCATCCTCAGTCTCAATCAGAGGGTTTGCCCACATCAAAGCCTTGTTGGTAAGCAACATGATTATAGTAAGCACTTTAGATCGTTCAGTGGGAAATTGTGAAGCATGTGCAGAAAAAAAAAGACTGCATTGGTTAATAAATCCCTGAATTTCTCACGTTCACCGCCAAAATGAAAAGGGGGTAACTTGGGAATCCCAGAACTCGGGGTTATGGCAGGAGCCTGGACTCGTTCCTCTAGAACCTCAATCCTGGCTCGTAAATCCTGGGTAGTTTGCAAATTGTGATTAGTGAGGTCCTGTAGGTTTGCAAAACGGGTCTTTATAGTCTGTATATCTGCAAGGATTGTATCAGTCACTCCGCAAAGCTCCTTTATGCGAGCCTCCATCTTCCAGATCTTTTAAGACAGGAGTACTGGAAGGAGAAGAGAAAAAAAAAAAAAAAAAACAATAGTGTTTACCTGTGGTAACACTGCAGAGTAAAATTAAGGGAATGTGCTCACCTGGAATGGTTGTGAGAAGTCACAACCACTGTCATCACAGAAAGTATAACCGGACATCTGATATACACAGCCTTCCCAGACCCAGCAGACACTAACGTTTGGCTTCAGAATCTTGTAATGTATGGTGTACAGTTCATATAGCGTCTTGTGCTTGGGTGCGAGGAAAACACATGAGACACAGGTTTGATATAGAAGGACTTGTATTACTTCATACAAGTGGCAAAAAGGGTCACACAGTTTGCAGGTACAGAAGCAGGAGACACAGCAGGCCAGAGTAACTTAAGCTCAGCAATAACTCTCCACAACAGGTTCAGGATCTCTTCTCTGTTACCGTAATTCCATGCAAACGTGGATTTATCAAATAGCAGGTTTCCAGAGTCCACAAGTGTTCCAAAGTTCCTCAGTAGGAAATAGCTGGAGTACAAGTCTAAGGTTTCCAGGAGTCAGGTCACAGGCTCACTGCAGGCTTGATTCTGAAGCACTGATTGCTCAGCTGAGGCTGCTTAAGAAGCAAGAGGGAGAGAATCAGGGCGGGAACATGAAAGCTGGAAACTCCATATTGACTGAGGGCAAGATAGCTGCAGCAAGACAGAAAGCAAAATGGCCGACGGAAAAAACTGAGTTTCAAGAAACATGTACAAAGAACCTTACATTGTGTTAAACTGACCTACCAAACTTAATTTTTTTGCTAGAATATTAACTTTGAAATAAATGCAAATTGACGTGGATGCTTTCTAGCAGAATTAATCAAAATAAATACATGAATACATAAATTCTTCTGTTTGACAAAGTCAATGGCTTTTGCAAGTTTGTTAGCATAAGAACACACAAAAGTAAATATGTGGTTGTTGAAACAAGGGGGTATCAATGTGCTTAGGGCTCACGTTATAAGTGTTTTCAAGCTAAATGTATAATTATAAACATTTATTGTATTAATATCTAAAAAAAAAACTATCTAAATAAAGCTAAAACAAGCCATGCAAAATTAATATTAAACATCCTGTCATTCCCCTTATTATTCTGTTAGATGACTTGTTTTAAAAGCACTGAAGCAAAGAAATATTAACTGGGTCTGTGCCATTTCTGCAATACTGCAGATACACATTTTTTCATCCAATGCAGAAATTATGAGTGCTGAGGGTACTTTCCTGGGCGATAAGAGCACTGGACCACAAATTATTGCTTTATTATGATACTTCAAAACTCTGTTCTGCTGTTTAAAATTATATGTAGAAACAATTAGTAATAATAATCAGACTCATAGAACTAGTGGGAACTAAGAGGGAGATACAGTACCATGCACAGGGAAAGAAAAACATAGTAGTCTAAAAGTTAATTTAGTTTAGATTGTTCTATCTTACATTTTTTAAATTATGCAGTTTTTATTTATGTTTTTGATTGTCACAGAGAACACAGATCCCTCCTCTGCAACCAATTTGTCTCTGATGACACCAGGCGGTCGCACAGATCCCATCGCTGTCATCAGTTTGCCATGAAGAACACCGTGGGGGGGTCGCATAGATCCCTCAGCTGCCAACAATTTCTCATGGGTAACACCGGAGAGATCACACAGATCCAACTGCTGTCACAAGTTTGTCAGAGGAGGCAACTTCACTGCCTTCAGGATAATTACACAATTGACAGACGAGTGATGGACAAGTCCGCGGCTGCTTAAACTTCTAGGTCAGTTATTTGGAACTGTCACGGGTGTGTCGCGGCGGAGATCGTCGCGATTGCACACCCTGACTTCGCACAGCTGAGTTTCTGGTGCTGGGTGTTTTTCGGCACTGAGGGAGTTAATTCTTTCTCTCTCGGTGCTGGGCTGACCAGCCTCGCCCAGCTGCGATTGATGTTTTGTTAATTAGCTTCCTTCATATACCTGCTGGTTTGCTGGGGAAGTTGCCAGTGAAAGCATTCATTCAGACCAGCAGAGCGGATCGTTTCTGAGAAGACTTAAGCTAAGAGTGCCTGTTGTGGTTTTTCCTCTCCTCGCTTATTGTTTATCTCCTTAACCTTTTGTTTTCCTCTGTAGTGGAAGTGTTGTATGCAAGGCTGTGTTTTCTTTACCCCTTGTCTGTCTCGTTTGTCTTAGACTGTGTGTAAGCTGTGACCTGCTCATTCCCTGTGGTGGTAATCAGGGTCCTTCTCAGGACTAGATTACAGTGGTCAGGGATCTACAGGAGACAGGGTTACGCTGGCGGCCTGGACCTCTGTACGATTAACAGTACCTCCAGGTAGAGGGACTAGTCAGGACCCCAGTTCAGGGTCAGCATAGACCCCGGTCCACCTCTATCCAGAGACAGCGTGAAACGTACACAGTATTGACCCACAATACATAGGATATTATGTCAGGTAAGACATTGCTGGCAGATACTATGTATACATGTTGATTTTCTCTATTATATGAAATTTAGAATGATGTCACATTAGATATAGGTTGCTATCTTTGAATATATCTGTTATACGTCGTGACATTTTCACCGGCCATCTAAAGATTCTCCCCAGCCACCATGGATCCAATAGCCCATTTAGCTCAGCAGTTGCAGAGTTTGTCCATGGAGCTGACGGACATTAAATCCAAGGTTTTGTACCCCCGGGAGCAAACCAGATTTGAACCTAAAGTAGCTCTCCCGGACAGGTTCACTGGTGGGCGGGACAAGTTTTTTACTTTCCGGGAAGCATGTAAATTGTATTTTCGGCTGCGGCCGCAGTCGTCGGGGAGTGAGGATCAGAGGGTGGGAATTGTCATCTCGCTCTTACAAGGGGACCCTCAATCCTGGGCGTTCTCTCTCCCCCGGGCTCCCCGGCTCTCCAGTCAGAGGACCGATTTTTTACAGCCCTGGGTCTGGTATATGATGACCCGGATCGGGTCTCCCTTGCTGAAATGAAGTTACGTAGGATACAGCAGGGAGATCGTCCGGCGGAGGAATTTTCTTCAGAGTTCCGTAGGTGGGCCACGGATACTCAGTGGAATGACCCGGCTCTTAAGAGCCAGTTTTGTCAAGGTTTATCTGACAAATTAAAAGATGTGTTGGCTCAGTATGATTCTCCCCCGTCACTGGAGGCAGCTATGGCTCTTGCTATTCGCATTGATAGACGGCTTCGGGAGAGGTGTGGGGTAACTCCGCCCCCTGTGATGACTCCACCTCCTTCTAAAGTCCCTAATATTGAGGTTCCCCTGGTTTGTTCCGAGGAACCTATGCAGTTGGGAGGGACATCATTCCGAGGGAGGGGATTGGCGGTGCGCCGCAAAACAAGAAGGTGTTTCTTCTGCGGGAGAGAGGGACATTTTATTGAGGGGTGTCCATCCCGTACTGTACTGAGCAAGAAGTCGCCGGAAAACTATTAATCCCAGGTTGTGTGGTGGACGACAATCTGGGAGTATGTATTTCGTCCCCAAGTCCGTCTCAGTTTCTCGTACCAGCGGAGGTGGTGGTAGGTACGAGAACTGAGAGGATTTCTGTTCTTCTGGATAGTGGGGCCGCGGCTAATCTGGTGGACGCTCGGTTTGCCCAGGTGCAAGGTATGCAACTGAGTGTATTGGCCAAACCTATCCCTATATTCTCTATTGACGCCAGGCCTCTCGGTCAAGGTAGCTTTGTGCAAACCGTGCATAACATAGACCTTCGAGTGGGGGCAATACATAAAGAACTATTGTCTTGTTATGTGTTGGAGGGCCTTCCCACTCCTATTGTGTTGGGACTTCCTTGGTTAACTAAACATAACCCAGTTATTAATTGGCAATCCAGAGAGATAAGCCAGTGAGGTGAATTTTGCAATAGTAACTGCATGAACACGGTCATTGGTACGGTCGTGCCTAGAACCTTACCTCCTTTTCTGGAGGACTTTGAGGATGTGTTTTCAGAGGAAGGGTGTCAAGAATTACCTCCTCATCGCGCATATGACTGTGCTATAAAATTGCTTCCTGATGCTAAGTTACCAAAATCTAGGTTATATAACCTTTCTGGTCCTGAGAGGCAAGCTATGAAGGATTACATTTCGGAAAGTCTGGCCAAGGGGCATATTAGACCTTCATCTTCCCCAGTGGCCGCGGGGTTCTTGTTTGTGAAGAAAAAAGATGGAGGCCTATGCCCTTGCCTGGATTTCCGTGAGCTTAATCGGATTACGGTCCGAGATCCGTATCCGCTCCCACTTATTCCTGATCTCTTCAATCAGATTGTGGGCGCCAAACGGTTCTCTAAGTTGGATCTCAGGGGGGCGTATAATCTGATTAGGATAAAGGAGGGGGATGAGTGGAAGACGGCGTTTAACACTCCGGAGGGACATTATGAGAACCTTTTCATGCCTTTCGGTCTGACTACTGCCCCGGCGGTGTTTCAACATTTTGTTAATGACATCTTTTGTCACCTAGTGGGACAGTTTGTTGTCATTTATCTAGATGACATCTTAATTTACTCGCCGGATCTTGTGTCTCATCAGGAGCATGTGAGACAAGTGTTGCAGATCTTGCGAGATAATAAACTGTACGCCAAATGGGAGAAGTGTGTATTCGCTGTACAAGAACTTCAGTTTTTAGGATTCTTGGTGTCAGCCTCCGGTTTCCGTATGGACCCTGGGAAAGTGAAGGCTGTGCTTGAATGGGATCGGCCAGAGGATCTTAAAGCACTGCAGCGTTTCCTGGGGTTTGCTAACTACTACGGAAATTTATTCGTAATTTCTCATCTGTTCTCAAACCTCTCACTGACATGACAAAAAAAGGGACGGATTTTTCTAGGTGGTCTGACAAAGCTTGTCAAGCATTTTCCTCCTTGAAAAAATGTTTTGCTTCAGCACCCATACTCATCCAACCTGATGCATCACAACCATTCATTGTGGAGGTAGACGCATCTGACGTAGGAGTGGGTGCGGTATTATCTCAAGGTCCGTCCCCTGGTAAATGGCATCCGTGCGCTTTCTTCTCTAAAAAATTGTCGTCCGCTGAGAGGAATTATGATGTCGGCAATAGGGAACTCTTGGCCATTAAGTTGACTTTTGAAGAGTGGCGTCACTTTTTGGAGGGGCAGTCCACCCGGTCACCGTCATTACTGATCACAAGAACCTGCTGTATTTAGAGTCTGCAAAACATCTGAATTCCAGACAAGCTAGATGGTCGTTGTTTTTAACCAGGTTTAATTTTGTCGTCACATATCGTCCTGGGTCAAAAAATGTAAAGGCTGATGCCTTATCTCGTAGTTTCCCGGGGGCCGGGAAGACGGATGACCCGGTTCCTATTCTTCAGGAGGGAGTTGTGGTGTCGGCTGTATGCTCTGAGCTTGAGGAGGAGGTATTGGAGGCTCAGGGGGACGCCCCTGTAGGACCTCCAGGGAAACTGTTTGTTCCAGATCAGTTAAGACAAAAGGTTATCGAGGCACATCATAATTCTGCTTTGGCAGGACACCCAGGGAGTAAAGCAACTGTAGATCTCGTTTCTCGCCGGTTTTGGTGGCCTAACTTAAATAAAGAGGTGGTAACTTTTGTCGCGTCCTGTGGGGTATGTGCGCGCTCTAAGACCCCCACATACCCGTCCGTCTGGGGCCCTTTTACCGTTGAAAATCCCGGAGCGTCCATGGACCCATCTGTCTATGGACTTCATTACGGACCTTCCTCCGTCTTCAGGTAAAACTGTCATACTAGTTGTAGTTGACAGGTTCAGCAAAATGGCACATTTTATTGCTCTTCCTGCTCTTCCTAATGCTAAAACTCTGGCGCAGGTGTTCATTGGGGAGATTGTGAGACTTCACGGGTTGCCTTCCGATGTGGTGTCGGATCGGGGGTCTCAGTTTGTGTCCAATTTCTGGAAGGCATTTTGTTCTCGTCGGGGGATGCAGTTGTCATTTTCTTCGGCTTTTCATCCGCAGACCAATGGTCAGACAGAGCGTCTGAATCAGAGCTTAGAGACATATCTCCGGTGTTTTGTCTCAGAGAACCAAGAGGACTGGTCTTCTTTCTTGCCTCTGGCAGAGTTCGCTCTTAACAATAGGCGGAGCGAGTCCACTGGTAAGTCCCCGTTTTTTGGGGCATATGGTTTTCACCCCCAGTTTTGTACTTTCAATGGGGGGGCTCTTCTGGGGTTCCTGAGGAGGAACGATTTTCGTCGTCACTTGCTTCAGTGTGGAGAGGAGTGCTTAATAATCTGAGCACTATGGGGAACCGATACAAACGTATGGCTGATAGGAGGAGAGTGTCTGGTCCGGACCTAAGTGTGAACTATCTGGTATGGTTGTCTACCAAGAATATAAAACTTAAGGTTCCCTCCTGGAAACTCGGTCCCAGATTCATCGGGCCATACAGGATCAGTTCAATAGTTAATCCGGTGGCTTTCCGTCTTGACCTCCCTCCTACATTTAAAATCCACAATGTGTTCCACAAATCGTTGCTTAAGAGGTACGTGGCACCAGTTATACCGTCACCTCTACCTCCTCCTCCAGTGGTGGTCAATGGTAATTTGGAGTTTCAGGTATCGAAGATCATTGACTCACGTCTGAATCGCCGGTCCCTTCAGTACCTTGTTCATTGGAGGGGGTATGGTCCTGAGGAGAGGATGTGGGTTTCTGCGTCGGATATTAACGCAGACCGATTGGTTCGGGCCTTCCACACTACTCACCCAGATAGACCAGGCCCTGAGGGTCCAGAGGCCCCTCGTAGAAGGGGGGGTACTGTCACGGGTGTGTCGCGGCGGAGATCGTCGCGATTGCACACCCTGACTTCGCACAGCTGAGTTTCTGGTGCTGGGTGTTTTTCGGCACTGAGGGAGTTAATTCTTTCTCTCTCGGTGCTGGGCTGACCAGCCTCGCCCAGCTGCGATTGATGTTTTGTTAATTAGCTTCCTTCATATACCTGCTGGTTGCTGGGGAAGTTGCCGGTGAAAGCATTCATTCAGACCAGCAGAGCGGATCGTTTCTGAGAAGACTTAAGCTAAGAGTGCCTGTTGTGGTTTTTCCTCTCCTCGCTTATTGTTTATCTCCTTAACCTTTTGTGTTCCTCTGTAGTGGAAGTGTTGTATGCAAGGCTGTGTTTTCTTTACCCCTTGTCTGTCTCGTTTGTCTTAGACTGTGTGTAAGCTGTGACCTGCTCATTCCCTGTGGTGGTAATCAGGGTCCTTCTCAGGACTAGATTACAGTGGTCAGGGATCTACAGGAGACAGGGTTACGCTGGCGGCCTGGACCTCTGTACCATTAACAGTACCTCCAGGTAGAGGGGCTAGTCAGGACCCCAGTTCAGGGTCAGCATAGACCCCGGTCCACCTGTATCCAGAGACAGCGTGACACGTACACAGTATTGACCCACAATACAGAGGATATTATGTCAGGTAAGACATTGCTGGCAGATACTATGTATACATGTTGATTTTCTCTATTATATGAAATTTAGAATGATGTCACATTAGATATAGGTTGCTATCTTTGAATATATCTGTTATACGTCGTGACAGGAACTCACAACGAGCGTATGGTATGTACACCTCCCATTCCAATGCATGGAATATATAATTACATAAAATAAAAAGGAATAATGAAAAAAAGTGCTAAACCTGATGTTGCAGGAATAGCTTTTATCTTTATGAAGGGATGCACTGTGATTAGGAAAATGAAACACTCTCACAGGGAACTGCTCTAGAACAGGGTTCCCCAACTCCAGTCCTCAAGGCCCACCAACAGGTCATGTTTTCAGAATTTCCTTAGTATTGCACAGGTGATAATTGCATCACCTGTGCAATACTAAGGAAATCCTGAAAACATGACCTGTTGGTGGGCCTTGAGGACTGGAGTTGGAGAATGATAATAATTGCATCACATGTGCAATACTAAGAAAATCCTGAAAACATGACCTGTTGGTGGGCCTTGAGGACTGGAGTTGGAGAACCTTGCTCTAGAATACACAATCACAGACACCCAAATTCTAATTTTTATTAGATCATGATTTCACCCACATAGCTCCCCTTGGTGTGCTCAAGTAGGGTCTGGTTGTGGAATGTGCTATTTCTTTTAGCAGATTATGAGATCACCAGTTTACAGGATATCTTCGCCCATGGAGGTCCAAGGCAGTAGATATTGTAATTCTCTACTAATCGGTCTCCCTCTTACCAGACACTTGCCTCTCCAATCTGTCTTGAATGCTGCAGCCAGGATCATATTCCTCACCAACTGTTACACCGATGCCACTACCTTGTGCCAGTCATTACACTGGTTACCCTTTCACTCCAGAATTCAGTATAAACTTATTGCCCTCACCCACAAAGCACTCCATGTTTCAGCACCACCCTACATCTCCTCCCTCGTCTCAGTCTACCACCCTACCCATGCCTTCCGTTCTGCTAATGACCTGAGATTAAAATACTCAATAATCAGAACCTCCCACTCTCGTCTCCAAGACTTTTCACGTGTTGCGCCAATTTTTTGGAATGCACTACCCAGATTAATTTGATTAATCCTCAATACCCACATTGTTAAGCGTGCCCTAAAAATGCATTTCTTTAGACTGGCCTACCGCCTCAACACAATAGTCTAACTATCCCTGTGTTGCCCATTCAAAATTTTTACCATAACCAGATTCCTTGTATCATGTTCTCATACGCTTTATGCATTTAATAGCCCTCTGTGGCTGTACTATTACATACTTAGGCTGGTAACCGGTTCATGCAGCATTACATGAACACCCGATTGCTTACATTAATAATAATCTTTATTTTTATATAGCGCTAACATATTCCGCAGCACTTTACAGTTTGCACACATTATCATCTCTGTCCCCATTGGGCTCACAATCTAAATTTCCTATCAGTATGTCTTTGGAATGTGGGAGCAAACCGGAGAACCCGGAGGAAACCCACGCAATTACGGGGAGAACATACAAACTCCTTACTGATGTTGTCCTTGGTGGGATTTGAACCCAGGAACCCCAGCGCTGCAAGGCTGCAGTGCTAACCACTGAGCCACCATTATAGCTGGTCTGAACAATAAAAGCAATTGTCACCATCCACATTTCATGTCTCCCCTATTTTCTCGTAGATTGTAAGCTTGTGAGCAGGGTCCTCACTCCTCTTAGTATCTGTTAATCTATGTGTTTATTGTTATGCTGTAATGTCTATTGTCTGTACAAGTCCCCTCTATAATGTAAAGTGCTGCAGAATATGTTGGCGCTATAGAAATAAAAATTATTATTTATTATTATATTGTTGTCATTTTTCCTATTGCGATTTTACCTTTCTACAGAGATGAAACATGGCATGGATAGCATCTTCCACATGTTGATTTTACGTTGGAGGGGTTAGAATGTCCTTACGGTGATGTGAGTGAACGCAATATGTTCATTCCTTCACTTGAAACCAAAACTATATCTCCCATAAATATTAGATCGATGCAAACCTCAATATTCACTACTGGTCACTAGCTCCAAAAGTCTGCAACCCGTACTTTGATCAGAAGAAGCTCATACCTGGGTATTATTCTTCTCCGCCTCTAAGCAAATCCCAAGCTTAGTGCCTGGCTTTCAGAGCAAATCTCCTGTTGCAATTACCTGTTCACTCCAGGAGGTTCCTACTTCAATGGTTGAAATGTCAGATTTTTCTCACTTACCCAGTTATAATTAGTTTACCACTTCCCCAGTAATATGTCAATGGAGGTTGAAGTGTCAGTTCTTTCTCACTTCCCCAGTTATTATTAATCCCATATGTTCAATGTGATGGTGATAAGTCCCCTCTCCGGAGATGGCTTTATGGATTTTAATTTTTCTCTACAACACCTTCCCATTTGAGAGGTGGCAATGGGGCCTAATTTACAGATCATCTCCCAAGCCCATCTCATTGCACAACCTCCCTGGATCCCATAATACCCTCTCCTAGGTCTCTCAACTAGGGATGAGCAAATGTGCATGGTGATACTCGGATGTCACTCCAGTATCTGGGTCCTCGGATGTGCTTGTTACTCAGCCAGCATTGGGCGGCGCTCGATTTAAATCTCAAAACCTCACTCCTCATGTTTGGCACCTGTTACACAGCCACTAAGCATGCAGGGATTGCCTGCATGTCACTGTTAAGCCGCAGTCATCTTGGTAGTAGCATTACTGTGATTGGCTGGCCGTATCACATCATCAGGGGTATAAGAGCACAGGTGCCGCTTTGCTGGGCTCATTGAAGCCATTGCACAACTCAGGGACAGTTCATATTGGAGAGAGAGCAGTTATTCAGGTGTGTGTGTTCACAGTTTCTAATCTGAGTCCTCTAGCATTGACACTGATGCTTATGCTGAACCATCATACTAACAGTCCTTCTAAGGACTTATATTGTGCTTTGCTGTTTGTATCACATACATTGTGCAATTAGCCTAGGCATAGTTGCAGGAGCCGGGAAAGTGGTAAAGACTCAAGGCAGGGCTGCATGCTTCACAGTCTTTTGCTAAATATATAGGTGCTGCATGTGACCAAATTTTATTTTTTTTATTTAAAAAATTGACTATATTGTCATCAATAGTGTGTTATGTGCTTTGTGCTACATTTTTGTGATATACAGTACAGACCAAAAGTTTGGACACACCTTCTCATTTAAAGATTTTTCTGTATTTTCAAAACTATGAAAATTGTACATTCACACTGAAGGCATCAAAACTATGAATTAACACATGTGGAATTATATACTTAACAAAAAAGTGTGAACCAACTGAAAATATATCTTATATTCTAGGTTCTTCAAAGTAGCCGCCTTTTGCTTTGATGACTGCTTTGCACATTCTTGGCGTTCTCTTGATGAGCTTCAAGAGGTAGTCACCGAAATAGTCTTCCAACAATCTTGAAGGAGTTCCCAGAGATGCTTAGCACTTGTTGGCCCTTTTGCCTTCACTCTGCAGTCCAGCTCACCCCAAACCATCTCGATTGGGTTCAGGTCTGGTGACTGTGGAGGCCAGGTCATCTGACGTAGCACCCCATCACTCTCCTTCTTGGTCAAATAGCCCTTATACAGCCTGGAGGTGTGTTAGGGGTCATTGTCCTGTTGAAAAATAAATGATGGTCCAACTAAACGCAAACCGGATATAATAGCATGCCCTACCAGATTCTGTGGTAGCCATGCTGGTTCAATATGCCTTCAATTTTGAATAAATCCCCAACAGTGTCACCAGCAAAGCACCCCTACACCATCACACCTCCTTCTCCATGCTTCACAGTGGGAACCAGGCATGTAGAGTCCATCCGTTCACCTTTTCTGCGTCGCACAAAAACACGGTGGTTGGAACCAAAGATCTCAAATTTGTACTCATCAGACCAAAGCACAAATTTCCACTGGTCTAATGTCCATTCCTTGTGTTCTTTAGCCCAAACAAGTCTCTTCTGCTTGTTGCCTGTCCTTAGCAGTGGTTTCCTAGCAGCTATTTTACCATGAAGGCCTGCTGCACAAAGTCTCCTCTTAACAGTTGTTGTAGAGATGTGTCTGCTGCTAGAACTCTGTGTGGCACTGACCTGGTCTCTAATCTGAGCTGCTGTAAACCTGCGATTTCTGAGGCTGGTGACTTGGATAAACTTATCCTCAGAAGCAGAGGTGACTCTTGGTCTTCCTTTCCTGGGGCGGTCCTCATGTGAGCCAATTTCTTTGTAGCGCTTGATGGATTTTGCAACTGCACTTGGGGACACTTTCAAAGTTTTCCCAATTTTTCGGACTGACTGACCTTCATTTCTTAAAGTAATGATGGCCACTCGATTTTCTTTACTTAGCTGCTTTTTTCTTGCCATAATACAAATTCTAACAGTCTATTCAGTAGGACTATCAGCTGTGTATCCACCAGACTTCTGCACAACACGACTGATGGTCCCAACCCCATTTATAAGGCCAGAAATCCCACTTATTAAACCTGACAGGGCACACCCGTGAAGTGAAAACCATTCCCGGTGACTACCTCTTGAAGCTCATCAAGAGAATGCCAAGAGTGTGCAAAGCAGTCATCAAAGCAAAAGGTGGCTACTTTGAAGAACCTAGAATATAAGACATAATTTCAGTTGTTTCACACTTTTTTGTTAAGTATATAATTCCACATGTGTTAATTCATAGTTTTGATGCCTTCAGTGTGAATGTACAATTTTCATAGTCATGAAAATACAGAAAAATCTTTAAATGAGAAGGTGTGTCCAAACTTTTGGTCTGTACTGTATAACACTTGAAAAAAGGCATCTAACAGTAGTGATGGGCAAATCCATGGATAGTTGTTTCCGGCGGGTTCGGCCGATCATTTAAAAAAAGTTCAGTTCTGGTTCCAGAACAGTAACCAAATTGGAACTCAGACCCCATTCAGATGAATGTGGGGCCTGAACATCCTTTGTTTGCCACACTGTCATCTGCAAACACGAGCGCTGATCGGTGGCAAGATCGTTACAGAGACCTGTGGTTCCTATGTTGTCACACATCTGACAGTGTGAGAGCCAGCAGCTTTGACCGGCAGTAAAAGGTTACCACCAGTCACAGGTATTGCCTGATGAGAGAGTACTACTCTCAGCAGCATACGCCTGCTGTCGCAGAGAGCAGTGAAAGCAGGCGAGTCTGATGAGAGTATTCATCAGCCGGCACCTGTGCTACAAATAAATAAATACATTTAAAAAATGACATGGGGTCTCTTCTATTTTTAGTAACCAGAGCAAGCAAAACCGACAGCTGACTTTTTTAAATTCTTTAAATAAATTAAAAAAACAGTGTGGAGTCACCTTCATTTTTGACAATCAGTCATCATCAACCCCAATACTATTACCCACTTGCCACCAAACCAGGGCAAGTGGGAAGAAGAAGGCTAAGAGTCAGAATTGGCGCATCTAATGGATGCACCATTTCTGGAGTGGCTGAGGGCTGATGATTTTAGTCTTGGAGGGGAGCCTGCAGCTGTCTGTTTAGTCTTTGCTTGTTAGTGAGTATAGGAGGTGCCCCACATAATTTTTTTGGGGGGTCTCCTCTATAATAACCAGTAAAGGATAAGCAAAGAGTTGTGATATTAATAGCCTGGGAACCTTTTTGGATATTGTCTCCTTCCCAGAATATTAACATCAGCCCCCAGCCACTGGCTTTCCCTCTGCTGATTAGGAAACTTACGGGGGATCCAGGTGAGTTTTTTTGTTAATTATTTTTTTCATTTACTAACAAGAACAGTAAGGTCACCTTAGTTCATAGCAGCTGTTTCTCTTTGCAAGTTCCAGTGGCGGACTGATGAACGCCCGTTAGTCCGTCACTCGCTACTCCGGCATTCAACAGTCAGGCACTGGAGCTACAGTGAGATCTGGTGGCTTGAACTCAAGTAAGCTTTCAGGTTGCCAGAGTTTGCAGCCACCAGGCCTTCTGGCAGCTATGAGGCCCAGAAAATCTCATTGGAAACTTTGCGGTACATTTTAAAATCACTGGGGTTTCCAGCTGCTGGAACACTTGGAGACTGTTAACTAAGGTTATCTTGGGCGTGTATTTTACTGTACTTGTTAATAAATAAAAAAATAAATGAGTGTAGATGGATCACAAGTACACTTTCTTCATTTTTTTATGAAGCATGCATACATAGGCATGCATGAATGCCTATGGTATGAGGCATATCTAGAACATTTTTCACACAAAGTAACACTACTATGGTGACCCAATGGTCTCATTGGGAATTGAATAAATATCTCAGAGTCCTATATTGCTATAGGTCATTTAAGGGTATGCCACACTAAACAATATCGCTAACGGGATCGCTAAAAAAGTCACTATTTAGCGATCCCGTTAGCGATGTTGTTCAGTGCGGCAGCTTCCAGCGACGAGCTTCCTGCTGAGATCTCGCTCGTCGCTGGAATCGTTCCGGACCCTATTTTCTCGTCGGCGCTCCCGCTGGGTAAGTATCTAATCGCTGTGTGGCACCTTTTCTTAGCGATTTAGCGGTACTTTTGTACCGCTAAAGTCGTTAAGAAGATCGCTAACGGCGATAGCGTCGTTAACTATATCGCTAAATGCGGCAGCATTTAGCGATATAGAAACAATCCCGCTAGCGATCTCATTAGTATGCAACGCTAACGAGATCGCTAGCGGGATTGCTTAGTGTGGCAGTACCTTTAGACATGATGTAGCCAAGGTATACAATCACATAAATAACAATTGTCTTTTATCATCAGTGATGTAACAAAAATTAATAAAGGACTTGGGCAGATGTATTTATAGTTCAATGACCTAGATATATACTAAGTCCTACTTGTCTGAAGATTAAGGCCACTTCTAACTGAAGTTCAAACAACTGTTAGATGAACTAAGGAATATATGTATTGCAGATATCAATACAATAGCAATCCCATATTCCTGTAGCATAAGCATTAAAAATAGTTCCCTCTTGTTCCCAAAAAAAGAAGAGAAATAATGTGGGTACAGTGACAGGTATAAATATCAATAGCCATAAAGTTATCCCACAAAGTTGTGGTACTTACTTATCAGAGGGAGCGGGTGCCATCCTCCGCTGACAGGTAGGGCAATTTAATCCTGGCTAGAGGTAGCCAGAAGTTACACTAAGGTCCCAACCTCACAGGAACCTCCTGGGAACTGTTTAGGGTAAGAAACTGGTTCTGTTATCCATCTGGATGATGAGGATCCAGAAGGCAATGAGTTACCTGTGTTCTAGGCACTAGTGACAGCACCTATGTAGTCTGTCTCCCTGGGGGATAACAACACCATCCCATCAGTCTGACAGGCTGTGAGTAACACTTTCCCCTCACTCTGACAGACTGGGGAAACTACAGGCTGTAGGTACTGCATTCCCATCACTCTGACAGTCTGTAGATACTACTTTCCCACCATCCTAACAGGCTGTGGGTAACACTTTTCCTCACCCTAACAGGCTATAGGAACTGCTTTCCCATCTCTGTGATAAGCTGTGGATAACACATTTCCATAATCCTGACAGGCTACGAGTTCCGGTTTCCAATCACCCTGACAGACTGTGGGTAACAATTTTCCCTCACCCTAACAGACTATGGGACACACTTTCCCACCTTCCTGACAGGCTAGATATAAACCTTTCCCCATCTCCCCTGATACTGATACCTCAAGATCAGCCTGGATTCCATGGCTGTCTGACCAGCAGTAATTTTTTTACCGCCATCAGAAGCAGTGTTTTTCTGCCCTGTCATGCAAACTCAAACAGTAACATGGACTACCTTGTGTTCTGTGTCTGTGCCCGATCAGTAGGTGTTCAGTACAGACGCTGAACTTCACTGTTCAGGTTCGCCCATCTCTAGTGCTGAGCAGTTGAGTGCTTTGTGGGTGAGAATGATAGGTTTATATTGAAGCCTGTAGTGGATGGGCAACCAGTGCAATGACTTGCACAGGGTAGAGGTTTAGGTGTAGTGGTTGGAAAGGAACATGATCCTGGCTGCTGCATTCAGGACAGATTGCAGAGGGGAGAGTTTAGTAAGAGGTATCCTGATTACTAGTGAGTTGCAACATTCCAGGCGAGAAAAATAAGAACAACAGAAAGAGTTTTTGTAGAGTCAGAAGTAAGAAAAGGTTGAATTCTTGAAATGTTTTGACTAAGGTGTAGGTGACATGAGTGAGCGAGTGATTAGTAGAGATGAGCAAACGTGTTCAGAAAACGTTCGTCAATCTCAAATTTGACATGAACATAGCTCATTTGGATTCATGTTTGGATTCCAGATCATTTGCAATGCTTTTGTTAGGACATTGGATAGGATAGTGCTGCCGTATGATGACCGCAGAGGATTTGTTTATGGGGGGAGGGTGTGGGTATAGGTCAGAGGAGCGGCAGACTGTAATTTTGTTATTAATTAACTTAATGTGTGTACATTCCGGCAGCTAATCAGGTAACAGAAACCATCCACAACATCCAGACACAAGGGTTTCTGTCATTGGCTGCTGAAGTCAGAAGTCCCTCTCCATATAAAAAGTGGACATGTTGTATTTGCACCATATTGTCAATGTAACAGTGCAGAGAGGCTGATCCTGCTGCATGTTGTCAAATAGCTTGAAGGGATCCTTAAGAAATCGACCTTCCAGCATCTAACTACTTTGTGCTTATAGTGTTGTGCAGGCAGGAGTCTACATTTCCCAATCAAAATCGCTTGGGCTAATATTGGGGTGAAGGCACCAGGCCCCATTTCCTAATCAAAATCGTTTGAGCTAATATTGTGCAGTTATCAGGCCCCATTTCCTAATCGTTTAGGTTAAGACTGTGGAAACAAAAATTCATAAAGCATAGAAAAATAGTAATGCTGGCTAGAGACATATCTGTACTTGTCTCTCCATTAATACATATGTATATACTTATAGCGGATTAAATCATATATAACTTAGAGATGGATACGAAGCATCCGTAAATCACTAATACTCAAAAATAAAATCAATAAAGTTTATTTAGCATATATTTAAAAGAGATATATCTCAAACAAAAAAGGATATATGCATGAGATTTTTATATAAATAGGATGTGCCAAGCAGAAGAAAAGCAGAGGTGATAAGTCAGAATGGTCATATAGGGCAATAGAATCGCATTGGACCCCAGTACGGATCAACCTATCATCCTGTGATTATAAACAACCATTTCAAGGGATTCTCCCTTAGTATAATGAAAGGATCGATCACTCAGGCCACATATGCAGTGCTAATACCAGCTCAGTGCTTACCCTTGATGTAATAAGCCAAGTTACAGACACCACCGCAAAACGCTATAACGCGCGTTTCGCCCACGTGCTTTCTTAAAGGGAGTGTGCCAGCTATCCCCTCCTGCCATCCATATACAGTAATTACTCACTTATGGGCCACTGAGAATAGTGCATGCGAAGACGACCTACGTTCCCAGATGCATTGATTCTGACCCTCATCTCCGGTGCTTGTCAGAGGAGGAAGTACCTCCTTGACATCATTGACACGTGTCGGTAGTAAAGAGAGACCTTCATCAATGCAGTGATCATGGTTTTGAGTGAGCATGCGCTTACGGGCGCCATTTTAGTGAAGTCCTACGGAGGTTGCCATATTTCTTAGTCCACTCAGAAACTTCAAAAAGAGTACTCTAGGTACAACTATTTACATCACAGAGGTACTAATATTCTGATAATTAATCAAAGTGCATATTTATTAATAAAAGTGCAATGTGCTAAAAACAGAGAAAGGAAGAACTATTAGAAAAAATCAATAAATGTACATTGGTATAAATGCCCGATATGGGAAAAATCCCATTAGTACTGTGTGCGATCAAAAAATAAAATCGTATTGTTTTATTTTATTTTTTTATATCCTCTTCAAACAATGTTTAGTAATGTTTGAGGGTTCTCTAATTTTATTGTTCCCTTTACCTATATAAGTTATACCCTACTTACCCCTTTTCCATTCTGTTTCCCTTCCCGGTCTTAATACTAAATTAATAAAAATATTTAAAAGAAAAAAATAAATAAATAAATAAAAAATAAAATCTTATTGTGACATTATAATCCCTGCCAAAAGAAAAGATGTGAACATGTCACCTCATTATAGAAAAATAAGACAAACACAAAGAATCCCATATCAAAAGACTATTATAGTTAAAAATTACAGATTAGGCTAGAGAAATGCAAAGTGTCAATCTAAATATCATAATCTAATTCCATACTAGAAATTAGAACATCACAATGAGGAACAAGAAAGGAAGGAAAAGGGAGGAAAGAAAAAGGGGGGAGGGTTGAAAAGTAAGAGAGAAGTGTTATGTTTCAGTACCTGAGGAGAAATTGCAAAAATAGCAAAAAGTAGTAATACACCAGAGAGGCTGGAAACTATTGGATTGCAGTACCCTAAACTAACCGCCACACTAGAAGTAGCCGTGGAGCGTACCTACGGTGATCCTAGACGCCTCGTCACAGCCGGAGAGATAACTACACCTAAAGGCAGAAAGATGAAATCTATCTGCCCCGGAGCAGAATCCCCAAAGAAATAGGAAGCGCCCAAACATGTAATGGCGGTTAGACAAGAAGAAAATACGGACACAGACAGAAAATAGAATGAGCAAACGCTGGGGCCCAATCTGTCTAGATAGAAAAGTATAGGAAAGAATTCTGACTGCAACCCAAAAAAACCCTGACAAAAAAACCAACACTTCTGATTAACAAAAAACCTGAGATCACATGATCTCTAACACCTAAATCAGATCTCTGGTGTAACACACAGCAATACAGCAAATAAAAAGTGACAAAGGAACAGAGCAAAAGTGCAAATACAAAATGAGCACAATTGCAGCGCCAGATCACAAAAGGGGGCAAGGCTGAAATCCACTGCAAGCAGAAAACCAGCAGGGAAAATCCAACCAGAGGAAAAAAAACAGCAAATCACTTATCTGAATGAGAGCAGGAATGCAAGCTGAGCTCCAAGTAAAACCAGGAAGAACAATTGATTACCGGCAAGGCTGATGGGACTCAGGTCACTTATGTCAGACCATTCAGAGCCAGCTGAAGGCCATTCAGCAATTAGTTCATTACCCTCAGCAACCACAGGAGGGAGCCCCAGCTCAGAAGTCGCCTCCAGAGTATTCACAACAGTACCCCCTCCTTGAGGAGGGGTCACCGAACCCTCACCTGGGCAACCAGGATGATCAGGATGAGCTCGATGATAGGCATGGATCAGTCTCCCAGCATGGATGTCCGAAGCAAACACCCAAGAATTGTCCTCCTGACCATAACCTCTCCACTTAGCCAAATACTGGAGTTTCCGTCTAGCAAAACGAGAATCCAATATTTTCTCAACCACATTCTTCAAAAATTGCCCTCAACTAAAACAGGGTCGGGAGGAGCAGCCATAGGAACCACTGGCTCGACAAACCTCTTCAATAAGGACTTGTGGAACACGTTATGGATCTTAAATGTCCCTGAAAGAAGCAAACAGAAGGAAACAGGATTAATAATTTCCATGATCTTATAGGGTCCAATGAACCTTGGCTTAAATTTTGGAGAAGCAACCTTCATAGGGATATTTCTTGAGGACAACCAAACCAAGACCCCCACTTTAAAATGAGGACCATCAGTCCTATGCCGGTTGGCAAACCGCTGGGCCTTCTCTTGAGAGAGAGACAACCTCTTCACTACCTGGTCCCAAATCTGCTGCATACGCTCCACAATAGAGTCAACCCCCGGACAGACAGAAGCCTCCGCGTGTCCTGAAGAAAATCGAGGGTGAAACCCAGAATTGCAGAAAAATGGAGACATCAAGGTGGCAGAGCTAGCCCTATTACTAAGAGCAAACTCAGTCAAAGGCAAAAAAGAGACCCAGTCATCTTGATCAGCAGACACAAAACATCTCAAATAAGTCTCCAAGGTCTGGTTTGTTCTCTCGGTTTGTCCATTGGTCTGAGGGTGGAATGCAGAGGAGAAAGATAACTGAACACCAAGTTTAGAACAAAATGTCCTCCAAAATCTGGAAACAAACTGGACTCCTCTGTCAGACACACTGTTCTCAGGAATGCCATGTAACCGAACCACGTGCTGAAGGAACAAAGGCACCAATTCTGAGGAGGAAGGCAACTTAGGTAATGGCACAAGATGTATCATCTTGGAAAACCTATCACAGATTACCCAGATAACGGTCATTCTCTGAGAAACAGGGAGGTCGGAAATAAAATCCATAGAAATATGGGTCCATGGCCTCTTGGGTACAGGTAATGGCATTAACAAACCACTAGAACGAGAGCAAGGCTTGGAACGAGAGCAAGTCCCACAGGACTGCACAAAGTCCCTGACATCACGAGACAAAGTAGGCCACCAAAAGGACCGACTCACCAAGTCTCTGGTACCAAAATTCCCAGGATGACCAGCCAACACGGAACAATGAATCACAGACATCACACTCTTCTTCCACTGGTCTGGGACAAACAATTTCCCAATAGGGCAGCACTCAGGTTTATCCTCCTGACACCCCTCCAGAGCCAGTCTCAAATTGGGCGAGATGACGGAAAGAACTACACCCTCTTTCAAAATAACAGCAGGATCAGATAACTCAGGAGAATTCGCAAAGAAACTCCTCGAGAGGGCATCCGACTTAACATTCTTAGTACCCGGAAGAAAAGAAACCACAAAATTAAAACGTGTGAAAAACAATGCCCACCTGGCCTGTCTAGGATTAAGTCGCTTGGCTGATTCGAGATAAACCAGGCTCTTATGGTCCGTGAGGACCACCACCTGATGTTTGGCTCCTTCCAGCCAATGTCTCCACTCTTCAAAGGCCCACTTCATGGCCAATAACTCCCGATTACCCACGTCATAATTACGTTCAGTTGGAGAAAATTTTCGAGAGAAAAAGGCACAAGGGTTACTCTTAGAGGTTCCTGGATTCCTTTGGGCCAAAACGGCACCTGCCCCAATCTCAGAGGCATCAACCTCCAACTGAAACGGCAGGGAAACATCAGGCTGCCGTAGAACAGGAGCAGAAATGAATCTCTGCTTAAGTTCCTGAAACGCAGAAACTGCCTCAGGAGGCCAATTCACCACATCGGAACCCTTTTTGGTCAAATCAGTTAATGGTTTAACAATACCGGAGAAATTACCAATAAATTTACGATAAAAATTGGCAAAACCCAAAAATCTCTGAAGAGCCTTCAATGGAGTTGGTTGAACCCAATCACAGATGGCCTGAACCTTGACCGGGTCCATTTCAATAACCGACGGAGACAAAATGAATCCCAGAAATGAGACCTTCTGTACGCCAAAAAGACACTTAGATCCCTTCACATACAGTGCAGTCTCTCTCAAAATCTGGAACACAGTCTGAACATGTTTCACATGAGAGTCCCAGTCAATGGAAAAAATCAAGATATCATTCAAATAAACGATCAGAAATTTATCCACAAAATCCCTGAAAATATAATTCATGAAGGATTGGAAGACGGAAGGGGCATTAGTAAGCCCAAAGGGCATCACTAGGTACTCAAAATGCCCCTCTGGGGTATTAAACGCCGTCTTCCATTCATCCCCGTGCTTAATGCGAATAAGGTTATACACCCCCCTGAGGTCAAGCTTGGTAAACCAACTAGCACTTTTCACTCTGGAAAATAGGTCAGAAATCAAGGGTAACAGATATTGATATTTCACAGTGATCTTATTCAGGAGGCGATAATCAATACACGGCCTCAATGAACCATCCTTTTTGGCCACAAAGAAAAAACTGGCGCCCAAGCGTGAAGAGGATGGTCTGATATGACCCTACTCCAAAGACTCCTTGATATAAGATCGCATAGCATCGTGTTCAGGTACAGATAAATTAAAAAGGCGACCTTTAGGAAATTTACCACCAGGCAATAACTCAATAGCGCAATCATAGCTCCTGTGAGGAGGTAAGGATGCAGACTTACTTTCACTAAACACATCAGAAAAATCAGTCAAAAAATCAGGGACATCCTGAGACTGGGGAAAGGCAGAAAAAACAGGAGTGTCAGCATTAACACATTGGCAGCCCCAACTGGTCACAGACACAGATTTCCAATCCAAAACAGGATTATGAGTCTGTAACCAAGGGAAACCCAGTACAATAATGTCATGCAGATTATGCAACACCAGAAATTTACAGCTCTCCTGATGATCTGGTTCAACCCTCATTATCACCTGAGTAGAAAACTGGGGTTTATTCTCCACCAAAGGGGTAGAATCAATGCCCAGTAAAGGAATAGACTTCCGCAGCAGTATCATGGGAAACCCACAACGGTTGCAAAGTCAAAATCTATCAGGTTAATAGCTGCTCCTGAATCAACAAAAGCCTGAGCAGAAAATGTGGACAGGGACAAATCAGGGTAGCAGTCAACAGAAATTTAGTCTGAACGCTACCCAAGACAACTGAGCACGCAAAACGTCTTCCCCGCTTAGTGCAGACGGAAATAGCATGAGAGGCGTCACCACAGTAGAAACATAACCCATTGCGTTTCTGAAACTCATGACGCTGAGCCCCAGAAGTCACTCAATCACACTGAATGGGCTCAGGAGCTAGCACACAAGGCAACACTATCTCATGCATACCTCTGCGCTCACGCAAACGTCTGTCAATTTGAATAGCCAAAGACATAGAATCATTGAGACCAGAGGAAACAGGGAATCCCACCATAACGTCCTTTACATTTTCTGACAGACCCTTCCGAAAAAGGGCTGCTAAAGCATAATTATTCCATTTGGTCAGGACTGCCCACTTTCGGAATTTCTGACAGCATAGCTCAGCGTCTTCAAGATCCTGATTTAATGCCAACAAGGTCTTTTCAGCTTGATCAGTGACATTAGGTTCATTGTACAATAACCCCAGAGCCTGAAAAAATGCATCAACATCACTCAAAACACGATCCCCAGGTGTCTGGGAAAAAGCCCAATCCTGAGGGTCTCCACGCAGCAGAGAGATGACAATTTGAACCTGCTGTGCTGCATTACCTGAGGACTTAGGCTTCAAGGCAAAAAACAACTTACGGTTATTTTTGAAATTCAGAAATTTAGACCGATCCCCCAAAAATAAATCTGGTATGGGGATCCTAGGTTCCACAACCATCAACCTACCAAGATAGGCAGCAATACTCTGAACCTCAGCGGCAAGCCGCTCCACACGGCCAGGCAACTGCGCAAACTACATTGAGGAAAAAAAATTCCTCCTCAGCACCCAGAGAAAAAGAGGGAAAAAATGCAACAAACAGGGAAAACAAAAAATTACTATTTTTTCCTTCTGTGAGTACTATATAATTTTCAGTTTGGCTGGTAATACTGTTATGTTTCGGTAGCTGAGGAGAAATTGCAAAAATAGCAAAAAGTAGTAATACACCAGAGAGGCTGGAAACTATTGGATTGCAGTACCCTAAACTAACAACCACAATATAAGTAGCCGTGGAGCGTACCTACGGTGATCCTAGACGCCTCGTCACAGCCGGAGAGATAACTACACCTAAAGGCAGAAAGATGAAAGCTATCTGCCCCGGAGCAGAACCCCCAAAGAAATAGGAAGCCCCCAAACATGTAATGGCAGTTAGACAAGAAGAAAATACAGACACAGACAGAAAATAGAATGAGCAAACGCTGGGGCCCAATCTGTCTAGATAGAAAAGTATAGGAAAGAATTCTGACTGCAACCCAAAAAAGCCCTGACAAAAATACCAACACTTCTGATTAACAAAAAACCTGAGATCACATGATCTCTAACACCTAAATCAGATCTCTGGTGTAACACACAGCAATTCAGCAAATAAAAGTGACAAAGGAACAGAGCAAAAGTGCAAATACAAAATGAGCACAATTGCAGCGCCAGACCCCAAAAGGGGACCAGGCTGAAATCCACTGCAAGCAGCAAACCAGCAGGGAAAATCCAATCAGAGGAAAAAAAACAGCAAATCACTTATCTGAATGAGAGCAGGAATGCAAGCTGAGCTCCAACCAAAACCAGGAAGTATAATTGATTACCGGCAAGGCTGATGGGAACTCAGGTCACTTATATCAGACCATTCAGAGCCAGCTGAAGGCCATTCAGCAATTAGTTCATTACCCTCAGCAACCACCGAAGGTAGCCCCAGCTCAGAAGTCGCCTCTAGAGTATTCACAACAAAGAAGGATCTGTGAACTTGTTCCAAACCATAAACCATGGAATTGCAAGTAATACTTAAATGCCCCATGCTATATAGTTACAAGTTATACATGAATGTACATCATTTATATATGCAATCATGCATGGCCTATACAAAGGTGACACCAAAAAAATATCCTCTTCATCATATCATAGTATTGGCATTTCAGAATGTCCTTAAATTTCATCATGGTTATGGTTCCACCCATCTCTAGTATATTCCTCTTGGGTGCCAACTCCTCTCAAAAAGGGAAAAGAACATCTGGAACATCACATGAAATCAGAGGTATGGTACCTTACTAATAATGAGATAGAAATTGAAATTAAAAACACACAAAATTAAAAAGCAGAATGGTTATAAAAAGGAACAAAACTAATTTTTCCATTTAATCCATCTGGGACTATGTTCCCAGGTCCACTATCCACCTGGACTCAAGTTGTGCTAGGGTGTCTTTTACATTTCCTCCTCTAATACCACAATGAACTCTATCTATGCCTCTAACTTAAAAGCCCCTTGGAAATGAATTATGAAGTAACCTAAAATGTTTGGATATGGTTTTTAGTACTGAAAGATCATCCACCTCTCCTGTCGCAACAATGTTTCTCACATGTTCCCTTGTCCTTATACGTAGCTCCCTGGATTTCAACCCTATGTACATTTTGGAACAAGGACATATGGCATAGTATACCACATATGATGTACTGCAAGATATGTAGTTGGTGACCACAAAACAGCGAGTCCCGTCAGCTCAAGAGAAAGAATTAGCTCTCACGATGTTACCCTTATTACACGCCAGACAGTCTCCACATGAGAAACAGCCCATCTCTGTTTACCTGAAAAAAAATTTGGGTCTGGCTGTGTAATGACTCCTGACTAGATGGTCTTTCAAATTTTCACTATGTCTAACAGTCATAAGTGGAGTCGAAGAGATTTCCTTTTGGAGAATGGGATCCATCATAAGCACTGACCAATGTTTCGCCAAAATTTTATCGAGTGCCATTGGCTGTTAAAACTAGAAATAAATATTGTTTTTCAATTAGTTGTTTTTTCTTTTCGTGCTGGAACCAAAAGTTTATCCCGCGATGTTGCCTTAGCTCTGCCATTTCCATTCTTAATCATTCTACGGCAATACCCCCTATCCAAGAATCTAGTTCTCAGATCCCCTGCCTGCTGTAAAAATTTAGTTTTCATAGAGCAGGTACATTTTTCCCTTAAAAATTAGCCTATGGGAAGCTGTGATGGTTGCATGTGTATGGGCAGATGACGCATGCAATACAGAATTGACCGAGGTCTCTTTACGAAAAATATCTGTCTGTATCGCTCCTTCTTGTCCTACATATATGGCAATGTCCAAAAAAACTATCTCACTTTTTTCAATCCTATGAGTTAGTTTAATGTTGTAAGAGTTATGATTGAGCCCAATCATGAAGGTCTCCAATTCAGACATGGATCCATGCCAAAAAATCAATAGATCGTCAATATACAGGAGCCAGCACTGCACATGGTCAGCAGCACATGCACGGTAACAACGGAAAACCTTCCTCTCCCAATACCCAAGAAAGAGGTTTGCATACGATGGGGTACATGCCGCACCCATGGCAGTGCCGTGCTTCTGCAAATTAAAGCAATCTTTGAATGTGTTTTAGAATGAAATATAATAATTTCAAAATCAAATCAATTAGAGATTTATCCAAATTGCTCATCTCCAGAAAAAAATGAACTGCCTGAATCCCATCCTCATGGCCAATAGATGTGTATAGGGATTCGATGTCCGCAGTCACCAAACACATATCTGGCTCCAAGACAATGCCGTCGATCCTCACCAGAACATCTAAAAAGTTCCTGACATAGGAGGGCAGAGTCTCCACTATAGGTTTTAAGCAATAGTCAATAAATTTACATACAGGATCACATAGCCCTCCCATGCTAGAGTCTATCGGACACCCTAGTGGGTCAATGGGATCCTTGTGAACTTTAGGGAGAAAGTATAAAGTGGGAATCTTTGGATGCTTGACAATTAGGCTGTCCAACACTTTTTTGGGGATTGTACCCATTCCAAAGGCTTAATACAGTGTACGATGTAAAGCACAAGAAAAATCTTGTACTGGGTTCTGAGGGAGGACAGAGTAATTGTCTTTGTTTTTAAGTTGCTTAAAAGCCTCCCGTTCATATTTGTCTATTGGCCAGATCATAACATTCCCTCCTTTGTCAGCTGCTTTAATTACTACATCATACAATGCTTTTAGTTCTTTAAGGGCTCTTCTCTGTGTCTGATTAAGGTTATCTCTTTTAATGGTTTGTGGTATCTCTTTAAAGTCTTTCATTACCAATTTAGAGAATGTTTTCTACTTGAGGGCAGACTGACAAAGGAGGAAAGGTCACTGATCTGGGCATGACAGAGGTGGGAAAGTTACCCACCATTGCTGATCCCTGTTCACTCAAGAGCTACTCAAGGATGTTGAGTGTCTCTTGTTCCATCTCATTGTTGAAAACAGAGCCATGTCCTTGTCGATGGTGCAATTTTTTTCAGGACCAATATGCGGCAGAAATGTTGCAGTCAGTAGGTCACATTTCCTAATCAAAATAGTTTGGACTGATATTAAGGTGCATGCACAGGCTTCATTTCATAAGCCAAATCATTTGGACTAATACTCTGGTGCAGGCACCAGTCCACATTTTGTAATATAAATAGTTTGTGCTAATACTGTGGTGCAGGTACCAGGACTAATTTCATAATCAAAATCATTTGGGCTAATATTCTGGTGCAGGCATCAGAACTCATTTCATAATCAAAATGGTTTTGGCTAATACTCAGTGCATGTGTAAGGAGGTCAAGGGTATTAACCCTTGAAATGTTTTCATTCTGTTGTGTGTGTAAATGTATGCATTTTATGTATTGTATGATGTCATCTTTCAGTGGTTCCTCTGACTGATGTTGTATATAGGTTTAGATAGACAGTGCATCCTTTTGGACATTAAAGGAGGGCACTTGTAGTGTAGTGTATATAGCTGGGGTAAATATAGTTTTGTGAGGGATCACTAGTTGGGGGCATGTCAGTTATCCAGTTAGAGAGTTATAAAATAGTCAGTGCAGTATAGTGAAAGAACTTTAGGTGGGGGCATTGAGCACAGAAAATCCAGTGAAGACTTGTCAGGACCCCAAGAGGTTAAGTAAAGAAGGGTCAGTCAGGATAAATTGTTAGATTTCCTCGTAGAGGAAGTCAGTCGGGGATGCACCTCGCTAGAGACAGGTCTCCCTTGTTCCCGGGCCATGAGTAGCTGAAACAAGAAGTGTGGAAGGTACCAGCAACCTCAGTATAGCTGGTGAAGGATTCACCGTGGAACGTTGGACAAAGTCTATGGGCTGACATAGCAGTAGTGCCAGTGAAAGATCCACTGTGGGAACGCTCAGCAGAAGTGTGCGTGCATGAGCGAAGTAGCGAGTGGGCCACCAGCGAGTATACAGGCAGGATAACCAGAAGCGGGTGGACGACCTAGTAGATGTGTATTTCCGTGAGTGGATTGAAGTGTCTCCAGGGAAAGAGATTGAAGTGCCGTTTTCACCGGGCTCCTATTAGCCTTCTTTTTTGCAAGCTAAACATTCCCAGATTCTTCAACCGTTTCTCATTGGACATAGTTTGCAGTCCGCTTACCATCCTGGTAGCTCTTCTCTGAACTTGCTCCTGTTTTTTAATGTCTTTTTTAAAATGTGGTGCCCAGAACTGAACACAGTATTCCGGATGAGGCCGGATCAAGGAGGAGTAGATAAGATAACTACTTCACGTGATCTAGACTCTATGCTTCTCTTAATACATCCTAGAACTGTGTTTGCCTTTTTTGCTGCTGCATCGCACTGTTAACTCATGTGCAGTCTGTGATCTATTAGTATACCCAAGTCTTTTTCACACGTGTGGCGTTTAGCTCTATTCCTCCCATTCTGTAGATGTAATTTTCATTTTTGTTGCCCAGATGTAGAATTTAGCATTTCTCTCTGTTAAATTCCATTCTGTTAATCGCTGCCCATTATTCAAGCTTATCTAGATCCTTCTAAATACTTTGTCTTCTCTAGTGTTAGCTATTAGAGATGGGCAGACACCTGGAAGTTCGGTTCCGGCGGGTTCGGCCGAACAGTTACAAAATGTTGAGGCTCGGGTACCTGAACAGTACCTGGACCCGACCCGAATCCGGATCCCATTCACTTGAATGGGAGTCCCGAACATCCAGTGTTTGCAATGCTGTCATATGCATGAAAGTGCAGCAACCATCGCTTCTGATTGGCAGTGAAATCATCCCTGCCGGTCAGAGAGCTGTGGTTCTCACGCTGTCAAAAGACAGCGTGAGCACTCAGCTGTGATCGAAGATATAAAGTTTACCTTCGGTCACTAGTGTCAGCTGATGGGATTATAGCTCCCATCATCCGACACCTGCTGCAGCTAATAACAGCGAGTGCTGGAGCAGTTGATGGGTGTATTCATTAGCCGGCTCCTGCGCTGTAGATAAATCATTTAAAAAAAAACGGCATGGGTCCCCCTGTATTTTTGATAACCAGCCAGGCAAAACTCACAGCTGGGTGCTGCAACACTCAGCTGTCAGCTTCAGCAAGGCTGTTTATCAAGAATAGAGGAGTCCCCACACTGTTTTTTTATTATTTAAATAAATAATTTGAAATAATGGAGTGGGTTCCCCCATTTTTGACAACCAGCCTTGCTAAAGCAGACAGCTGAGGGCTGGTATTCTCAGGCTGGTAAGCGCTTTTCTAATGGGATCTCACCAAGGTCACAGCAGTTCAGCCCGACAGAGAACGTATCCTCAGAGACCCTCAGTAACCTTGATAACGTCACCGCCGTTTTTTTTTTACCTGTAACTTCCTGGCTCAATCTTTTTTCCCTTTTTGAAGATCGGGACAACATTTGCCCTTCTCCAATCTTCTGGGCTTTCTCCTGTTTTCCAGGATTTTTCAAAGATTCTGGCAAGTGGTTCTGCAATTTCCTCTGCTAATTCTTTCAGTACCCTAAGATATAATTAATCTGGAACAGGATATTAAAATTCATTTAAATTAGTTAAGTGTTCCCTCACCATCACACTGTTTATTGATAGAGTAAATTCTTTTATTCCTTCGATGGCACCTTGAAGATCAGCTGATGTTACATTTGTTTCTTAGAGACCACAGAGGCAAAAATGGAATTTAAAAGTTTGACCTTTGCAACATCATTTTTGACTACTTCACCCTTTTCATCCTGTAAAAATTCTATAGCAACTTTCACTTTTCTTTTACTTTTGACATGCCCCAAAATACTTTTTTTACTGCTTTTGGTCTCCCTTGCAAGCCTTACTTCTTCTCTTTTCATTTGATATACATTTCTTTTTTCCTTTTTAACAAGTGATTAAGTTCTGTTTTCATTCTCCCTGATCTCTTTAAATACTTACCATTCTTCCTTCTTTTCGGGATTGTTTCCAATTGTGTGGTGAGAATTTCATTTAGCAAAATCTCCCATCCTTTTTGTACATTCCTGTCCTTTAGAACATCCAGTCATTGGACTTTTCCTTCCCTCTTTCTGAGTCCATTAAATTCTGGCTTTCTGAAGTCCAACCTTAAGGTCTGAGTCCTCACTGCTCTTCCTCTTCTTGTGATCTGAAATTTGAGGATAGCACGATCGCTGCCTCCTAAATTACCAGCCACCTTTACTTCCTCAACCATTTCCTCCCTGTTGGTAAGAATTAGGTCCAAAATTGCAGATCCTCTTGTTCTCTCTTCTTCATTTTGAAAGATAAAGTTGTCAGCAAGAGAAGATAAGAATTTTCTGGACCCAGTACTTTTACCTGTGAGAGATTCCCAACAAATATCTGGATAGATAAAATCTCCCATGATCATTATGTTGTACTTTTTTTAAAAGAGAGACATCTGATGTAAAAAGAATTCGTCCGTATCTTCAGTCTGTCCAGGTGGCCTATAGTAAACACATACAACAGTGTCCTTTCTGTTCTTCACTCCTTGAATTCTTATCCAAACAGTTTCTGCAGCTACCAGTCTCTAAAGCTTGGATCTCTGTGGAGATATATGTTTTCCTTACATACAATGCAACACCTCCTCCCTTCTTGTTAATCTTGTTTCTAATAAATAAAGTGTAGCCTTCAAGGTTTGTATTCCAAGCATGTGTATCATGCCACCAAGTTTCAGTGATGCCTATGAAATCATATCTCTCTTCCTGTGTTAGCAGCTCCAATTCTCCTTATTTGTTTCCCATGCTCTGTGCATTTTCATAGACACATTATAGTTTGTAGTCGGCTTCTCCTGCTCCTCTATTTTCATTCAGAGTTTGTTGCTTTTGTTCTTCCTTTGCACTTCTAAAAGCAGGGTTTTCAAAAGAATTAATTAGCTGCATATTTCTTCCTGGCAGTATATTTCTCATCCCATAATGCTCTAGTTTAAAGCTCTCCTGATGAGTGTAGCAAGGCGTTTACTAAATTTGTGTTTTCCTGTTTTCTTAAGATACATCCCATCTCTAGCAAGGAGTCACTACATGGCCAAGAAACCCAAAAAGCTGTCCACCTGTAGAATCCTGTTCAATCCCCTTAGTCCAAGTCTATCCACTGGGAGGATGGATGAGAAAATGACCTGCATTTCTAGTTCCTTCACTTTCTGGCCTAGGTCTTCAAAGTCTCTGCCTATAATTTCAAGGACCTTTCTTGCTGTGTCATTTGTTCCTACGTTTATTAATAGGCATAGGTAGCCGTGTTTAGCACTGAATATTCTTGATACCCTATCAGACACATCTTTGATTAGGGCACCTGGAAGACAATACACTTCTCATGAAGTTATGTTAGGTCGGCAGATAGTGGCTTCTGTTCCTCTCAGTAGGAAATCCCCCGCGACCACCACTCTTCTTTTCTTTACCACAACGCTTCTTTTTCTCCCTTCAAGAGGCATCTGATTTCCTACTGGGGTGTTCTTTGTAGGCTAAGCACTTTTTTCATGTAGATCTTCATAATTGTCATGCGTGAGTGTTAGAGGTCGAGTTCCTGCTTCTGCACAGGGGAATCTCGAGCCATTCCCGCTGCGGTCCCCCATCCGTCTCCAGCCACAGTGGAGCCTCCTCAGCAGAGACGTCGGTCCCAGCATCTTGCACAGCCTGATACGGTACAAAGGGTTACTACTGCCTTTCCAGGTTCTGTCTTTGTAGCCAGTACTGGTCAGCGGCAAGCAGACGGCTGTTGGATGAAGTCCTGCTTTTCCCCTTCTGAGCATGCCCAGGGCAAGGTCTTCCATTGGAGACCAAGGGTCACATGCTCAGGTACTGCAGCAACTCCTATTGGTCCACCAGGAAGGTCCTGAAACTGCTTGTGTCCTGGAACAGTTTCTCATTAGTCCTTTTCTGGAAGGTCTTGTATTTGCTGCTGTAAAAGGTTGCATGGCCGCACAGCCATGCTCTAGTATCTATTGTGTTATGTGCTTTGCGCCAGTGTGATCATGCACGCATGCGGTTAGGGCTCGGCTGAAATAAGCCCCTAGAATACCGGCACCTCCGTGAGGAGTTTTGTATGCACGTGTTCAGGGCTTGGCTGAAATAGCCTCTAGAAACCGGCTACTCCGGTGAGGAGTTGCTTGTTTGCATTGCTGAATGCAAGACCACTGACTGCTATCCGCACAGCAGTTATCTGTGTACCCTTGTGGTGTTAACAGGACACAGTCTCTATCTCTGCGTCTCTACCTCAGCGACTCTGTGGTGTAACAGAGTTCGCTCATACCGCCATATAGTGCCACAACGTCTATGTCTGCGACTCTGTGAAGTAACAGAGCTCGCTTATATCACGATATCCTGTCATCTTTCTAGCAGCAGGCTCTGCCTGCACGGTGGACCCCAGGCTGCGAACGCATCTATTATTTATATTTATTTGGTGCTTTCCGCAGTCCCTAACAGTGAGAGCCTGGTATTCTTCAGCGGTATAAATGCTAACTGCCTTCTCATCTTTCTGCTTCTTTGGATCACATGCTTCCAATTTTCTTCTGTTGCAGGTACATTGAAAGGTACTTCTCTTCAAACAGTCTGAATAAATGTTTCTACTCTGTCGCTATCTTCTGCAGGAACACTGAAAAGTTCTTCTCTTTGAACATTCTGAAGAGATTCTTCTGCTCTGTCAAGGAAATCCTCATCTTCTTTGATGAGCTTCAGTGTAGCTATTCTCTCCTGAAGACTTTGCATGTTTTCCTTTAACAGAGTCACAAGCTTGCATTTCTAGCATGTAAAGTTTGTCTTTTCCTCTGGCAAGTCTGTAAACATATAGCCCACATAAGGGAGCACATAAGTTCAATCGTTCTTACCCATAATTGTACTGCACGTCATTGTTACCCATAATTGTGCTCTCTTATGTGTGCCGTGTAGTAATTTGACTGATACTATGCAATACTACGGTTTATGTCAATAGTATAGAAGACATACTAAACGTCAAACTGAATTTGACAGGTGGTCCCGCCCCCTATCAATTTGATGTCCTCTTGATAGTGCTTTTGATATCCTTGTGATATCAAAAGCTGTTGTGTGTCCTTCCTGGTATGAATGTATCTGATTCTCATTTCGATATGATTTATATTCCTCAGCCATGTATTTTATTTGATTCACACTTTATATTCCTCAGCCATGTATATATTTGATTCACACTTTATATTGTGTCAGTATGATTCTCATCTTATAGGAGACTTATAACACGTTTTGATAGTGTGATTTTATAGTAATGTATATTTCATGTATGTTATTTGATAGCAAGAGGTTCCCATAGCCCAAAATGAATGTGTGTTTCTGCAGCATTTGATACGAATTTATATCTTAGCAGCCTATATACAGACTAAAAGGATTTTAAATCCCATCACTAAGATTGTGATTTTATATGAGACTTATAACCCCCGTCTCATTGTACGGGCATATTATGTATATGGCCGTGTTACAACATCAACCACTATAAAGCGGCAGTTTTATACGTGTGTAAAAAAAAGCAATGACGCGGTATTGTAAAAGTTTAAAAGATTAAATACATCTCAAAGACATTTCAATAATATAAAAATTTGTAAAGAATAATATAAAAAGTATCATTAAATACAGC